>QJPP01000354.1:1010000-1015502 GCA_003996215.1 Jaltomata sinuosa | reverse complement strand
GCAAAGAAGGAGAGGAAAGCACAGACGGGAAAGAAAGGGAAAGCTCCTACGCAAGTCATCGAGATATAAAACAAGGAGACATCTTTATGCATGCGCAAAAGGCGATTAATCGAGATAGTGCAGAGGTGACAAAGCATGCATGAGGTTTCCTTCAATCTGGTGGTCCCAACAAAAAAAACATTAGAGCTCGCGGCCTCAGTTGGCAAAATAAGGGTTGTTGCCCCGTTGTGAAGACAACTGACTGCTATTGTTATTTATTTCACTTGAGATGGGCCTTCTTACCACTGCTTCTGCCTATTACTTTTCTTTTGTTGTGCTTCCTGGACAAAAGCTGGTTAGCCTTTTTTTTACTTACAACTCAAGTAATATTAGCTATTTGTGTAAAGCAACGATTCGTCAACCCACTAGCTTTTTTAGTTGCTTATTTTTTCAGTTTGTATACGTCAGTCGGTTGCCTATATGCAAGATCTTCATTCCTTTCACCGGAGGTAGCACTAGTCAAAGAGGGAGACTCTGTTCAAAGCGGTATGGTTCTAGTTTTTTGAATAACTATAGCTTATCGCTAATCGCTTATACCCGTCCGTCCTGATAGTGAGCTCCTTTCAAAGTTGCAAACACAATCCCTAGCGTAAGTCGCAATCAACTTGATGCACTTTGTCGGACTAATGCGTATAGGACCTAATTAGAGGTGGTTGGCGCCTATATACCACTTCAAACGCTCTTTGTTTGGTTTCCGAATGATAAGTGGTATTGTACCACTATTCTGCCCATGGTAACCAATGTTCCCATTCCTTTGGAATATCGCTTGTAAAGCATCCCAGGTAGTTCTCTAAGCACCGGTTAACCCCCTCCCTCACTGTTTGCATGAGATTCCACTTATTCTATGTCATTTTAAGCCTTAGGTAGTTGTTCCTCCCGCAGTTCTTTTCTTGGTCTGATAGTCTTGTTAACGCTTTCTAATCTACTTTCTATCTTGTACAGATCTTCCTTGCCTTTTCTTCCTCGTCCAGTGCCGGATTTGCTCCCTCTTGAAGTCAGTCTTCTTCTTTAGTAAGAAGAGTACTGCCTAAAGCAATGTGAGTTAAAGTGTCTATATGGGAACCGGCCGTAAACTCCTTTTCTGGTGTAGATCCCCTTCCTTATGAATCAGTTCCCCGGAGGAATGAGTGCTCCTAATGTCTTTTCTCTCTTTCGGTCGAGTGAGTCACGTGCGTTCAAGTTAAAGCTAAAGAAGAGATAGTAACTCGACCTTAGGCAGAGGTTTTCAAACCATTCCATTGGGAGTTCCATCATTCAGACGGACAAGACAGATGGCGAGGCAAGAAGCCCCGCAAACGCAATTCAATAGGGAAGTGCGCTTTCCACCTAAGCTGGTGACTTTCCTTAGCCATTCATTGCGTCTTGAGCCACACCGTCCTCTAGCCCTGCCCCCTTTCCATAAGTAAATTCTCCTTCTAGTCTCTGACTACCCGATTCATTAGCCTACAACAGGTTGCTGGCGCCAAAGGGCATGACAAGGAAGTCATAAGCTCCATACCATACCTCGTGAGAGAAGTCGTCTTTGATTCATCCCCCTCTGCAATCCTGACTTCCCATCCGATCGGAGATCCTATTTTCTTTAGTAAAGAGCCTTGCTAGCGGATCAAAAGAGTGGGCGACAAGCAGAATGGAATAGTAGTTCCGAAAGGTCGCCTTATTGACTGCTAGGGAGTCTACCCACATTCGACGAGTGCCCTGCTCTACGAAAGGAAAACGGGCTCGGGCGACAGATCAATAGTCGACTCAGGGTGGGTAGCAGTGGAGTCAAGAAGCCTGTCAAGAACATGAATCAGTTCGTTGGGGCTAAGACTTTTCTTCCTTCCTTCTCCAGGTTAGCTAGGTGATACGCCCTGAATCGTCCACCAAAGATGTCGCTAGATGGGGGTATCAGTTAAAGCCTAACTCTTTTTTCTGCCTTGGTCTAGCCTCCTTTCGTAAAGTTCGGAACGATAGAAGCTTTCATGGCTCCTTCCGGAAAGGGATCGTAATGTGAGCGAATTTGAAGACTTCCGTCGAAGGCACTTTCGAACTGGCAAGGCTCACAGCCTCTTTCTTTATGGAAGGAAGGAAGATAGGTCTAAGCTCGACCGGAAAGAAGATTCGCTCGCCCGAGACTCGACCCCCGATTTCCCATACTATTGAAACCAACAAGAAAAAGGACTTGCAAGGTCTTGCTTATCGACAATCCCACTAAGGCACCTACCCATACCTATAAGCCAAGCAACTAATAAGAAAACGAAAGGTACCTTTGTAGTAGAGCTCAACGCTTAGAAGTTAAGAAGTAAAGCACCTTCTATTGAGGAACTCCTCCTAGCTAGCTCTACTTGAGAAATGAATAACTCAACCCCTTGCTTGCTACTATTTGTGCTGAGCAAGAGCTTGGGCTACGTCAAGTTAAGCCGTTGCGCGCTAGCAGTTACTCTTCAGAGATATGGAACTCCAAGCCGATCAACAGGCCCAAGGAGAGTTCAAGGACTTCTTGCTTCGTCAGATGCTTTCCCGGACAACTTTGTTAGCGCTTCACTGATTAGTGAATACTATATCTAACTACTGAACCTAGTGGCTTATCTCGTTCTAGTGACTTACCGTACGAGGAACAACAGAAACTTCCACTACAACTCCATCCATCGGCAAATATCCTGTACCGTGGCACGGAATTAGGAAATAGCAGCGGATCTTAGCTCTTTTCACGAATCCGCAGCAAGAGCAGATATTTTCATGAAGAATAAGCTCTTAGATGTAGCATTACCGGACGTGAATCTAAAGGTTAGAACTAATAATCTAGCTCTTTGCAATAAGGGCTTTTTTCAGGACAAATGCCAAATGCAAAGAAAGCAGAAGATGCGGCTTAGCCAGCTCGCTCTAGTCCCCTACGATAAGGATGAGAAAAGGCCAAGGAGTGAATAGGAGGGAATAGGGGCATCAGTCTTAGCTCTTACTGTTCGAGAAGCAACTATGAATAGGCTCTTCCTTAGGCCTTCAAGGAGGAAGCGAGGGTGGGACAAGTGAATCCGATGTGAGGGAAGGATTGCTGCGTCAGTCGAAACTAGGGCTTATGCAATTGAATCAGAAATGCACATGTAAGATAAGAATGGAAGGAGACAGCCAAAGCAGGGATTGATCTATTCCAAAACCACTAGGCAGGGACCTATTCCTAAGCCATTTTCAGTAGACAGACAGGGAAAAGGACTAAAAACATTCTTCGCAAGATGAGAGCAAGCATTAGATGAAGCCGACTTTGTCCATCTCGCATATCAACTTCCTCTATCGATAGCGTAAAGCCGCCCAACACAGAGAACGAACATGGTCGGTAGGTAATTAATCTTCGTTTGGATAGCAGTACGGTACACGCATCAAGATATGATCTTTGCTTTTCCATCCCTGGCATTCAAAAGAAAGGGGGGAAAGGGAGAGTTAAAAGCACCCTGTAGATAAAGATCGAGAGCCTGTGGACCGGGGTTGAACCATATCCCCCTTCTGTTAATCGAGAGGGTGACGAAGTGAACCGAAAATATTGTGCGGTAAACTGATGCTGTGAGGCGGAGATAGCTGCACTTCTTGTTCTTTTTTCCCTTCGATTCTTTAACGCTTCTTTCAGGTCTCGCTACCCCTGACCATAAGAAGAATGTTATACTATAAGAGCGAGGTGCAAGTGCTGCATAAAGTTCTGTTATCCGTTGTTCAAGCCTTTCTTTGAGCAGAGCGCTTTCTTTCCGGTCATTGGCAAGCGCAGATGGGCTTTCACACCCGCTTATGTTGTGGGTGGGATGAAGGCATCTATCTTATTATATTATATTACAGAAGATCGTTAGATGGTTAGCGGCTAGAACAAAACAAGGGGCGTTGTATGGAGGTTTCCAAGCAGAGGTGCGAAGCAATTGAGATGCATATAGAATAGATGGTAGGGTTCCAAACCTCGCCTAGCACCGAAAGAGAAGGCCTTGTTCTGCAGGGTACGGCCCTGGACAGTGGAAAAATAGAATAAGATGGAGCCTACCTACTTGGTTCGGACGAAGTAGATAGATCAAAGGAATGGAATCCAGGTGGTTCTTATGCCACTTTTGATGGTCTCGGTTCGGACGAGATAGATGGAAAAGCATTAGATCGATGGCCGGGGTAATTTCCTTCCCACTCCGAGGCATATTGATCTGGATCCCTGGGAACAGGTCTTAGAGAAGTAGATGGCTCGGCTCCACTGGGAGATGGGAAACTATATGCGGAGTTAGAGGCAGAGGGACTTGTACTTGGCTAACCGTCAGAGGGATGGTAAGTAGATTGTTCGATAGCTTACCCACGAAGATGGATTTTCTTCTGGTCGGCCACCATAGTACTAAGACTGAAAGCCTGCTAGGCAGTCTACACAGAAGGGAAGTCACCAAACGCGGGAAAGAGTACCTTTTTCTTACTCGAAGGAACCGCTACCATAGGATTTAAGACAAGGATGCCTTATTGTTTGGACTTTCATTAAGGATAGACCTAGGATTGAAAGAGTCGCAATAGATGGATAGCATCTTCAAGGGATTGATGGCTTCTTCAGGAAAGGCTTGGCCTCCAGAAGATGAGCCTTTTTCGGAAGGATAGAGTCATTGTATTCCCGAGTACTGATTCTCTTTTAGGATGGTATTCTATTGAATGAAGGCTACCTTCTTACTTGGCAGGATGGGGTAGACAGATATAGTACGATTGGATTGATGGATGGTGCACTATCCTTCTCCCAATCATTTCTCAGCAAAACCAATGAGTACAACTTATTAAAGGGAAACTACGAAAAAGATCTTAGAGCTAGCTGTCTCAATCATCCACAGCTCCGGGATTAATGTGCTCTTTTTTATGCTGGAGTCATAGCTTATCTAAATTCTTATTCCCACCCCTACAAGGTCTTTAAATAAAATGAAGATAAGACGATAACTTATCGTCTGCATCTATAACTACTTCTGGTTTATATACACTGCTAAAAGGTTGAATTCCAAACGATTAGGTTAGGGCAGGGTGGAGTTCCTCTTTAGCACTGTTCTTTTAGGTGTAGTTCCGTCAAGGCGCCAAGATCAAACTCCGGCCGGGAGGGGCCGAAGACTTGATAGGTGTAGTGACTTAGATTCCATGGAGTACCGTCAGACTTTCATCTAGTTCCGTCTAATCAAGGTATAAAAGAAAAAGAAAAGCCGACCTTTTCTTTTCCACGCTTTTTTACATTTCAGTTCAGATACGTTGCTCGACTTGCGCCTTTGCACGCTCGACCGCTCCCCCATCCCACCTGGCCCATTCTAGCGCTAGCGGGGAATAACCTCAATCCGTAGAAGCTGCATCCTCAAGGGCTGAGTGATTATGCCAGTGATCAAGATATCAACCACATAAATAGGTAGTAAAATGGTTATGGACCCACGATGACGAAAGGTAAGTGATGCGTCGGACTTAGAAAATCTTAGGCCAAACTAAATGTTGATCAGTGAAGACAAGAAAGCT
>QJPP01000354.1:600000-1005000 GCA_003996215.1 Jaltomata sinuosa | reverse complement strand
AAATGATCCGATACATATAAAGATGCTACTTGAACTCGACTCCGTGAAACCTTGTTTGAGCGAGAGGAACGGACAACAGATAAAGAGTTGTAGCTAGGTCCTATAGAAATTTGAATAAGAGCTTGCCGGTCACGTGGAAGGTCTTCGGCAAAAAGCGCTCCATACGAGGCCGATCCGATCTCCATTGTGTAGCCCTTCAAGTGCTGATAGACCGCGAGCTCCTGTTGTTTATTGGCATGGACTGAACATGGTCCCTAGCTGTGAACGTATGTGTTGACTTCGTGAAACCTTAGTAGGATGGTTCACTGGAGATGCAGTGTACTCGGCTTTTCCGTTTTTTCTTTGTCTTTGCCTCCAACAGTTGACTGGGCTATAGCTAAACCTGCCCTTTGTCTAAAGATGTGGTGCCACGAGATATTCGATTTGAGAGTACCTTCTCATTGGGGCATGCCGGCAACCTTGCGGCTGAGAACTATCTGGTGCGGGAGTAATCCATCGAGCTGAATGCTTGGTTGAGTATTCTATCGCGCCTAGTAAAACAGGCATCCCTATACCTATGTGTCTTGTGTGCTTATTAGTGCCATTGAGGGGTGGCCGAAGGTTAGGCGTACACATGGGCTCATCCCCACCATCGATGACGAAATTTCCATTTTCAGCAATTTTGGTTGTCAAGTCGAGATATGAGTGTATAGGGGCGCCAGACTCCCTGTGCTGTGATGGGTTCTGCCATGTGAAAGCGGTGAACTGCTTGTCAGGGCTAGGCTAAACCATGATGCTGTGTTACTAGGCTTCGCCTCTCCCTTCACTATGAAAGTCTCGCTCCTATTCTTTAAGAAAAAGAAGATGGAAACTGAGCTTGATTATCTAATGGAAGGGAAGGAAGAAGTGGAACTTTGCATAAAGTGTTGATCGCTGGGGGTGAGTAGAAATGAATTGTTTCCCATAAATAGTAAGATTCCTTTTTATTTGTCTGCTCCCCCCAAAAAAAAGAAGAGAGACTTGTTGGAAATGTGCTTGGTTGTTGACCAAGAAAGAAAGAAATGGGAGTCTTTGGGCATTGCTTGGGCTAAGTCAAACTTGGGACGAGTGTTGTATGGCTACCTAGTGATTTACAAGTACCCTCACTGCACTGACCATAGTAAACCCCTTCTCGTTGTACCGAAATAGAGATCTGATTTAAACGACCAGGTACAGCATATGAGTTCGATCCATTAGGTTCTTTTTTTTTTCAGAAAAGAAACGAGAGACAAGAAAACATCTTTGATTACGATTAAAAGGAACAATCTCAAATAGACCAAGATCCAATTTCGGGTCATTTCTTGGTGAACATGATCTGCCATAATCTCTTCGATCCCTTCATTTATGTGCCAGAATAGAGAGAGATTTGGTAGGAAAGTGGAAGAGACCTTTTTGTATATGATAATCAAAGGGAGTGGGAAAGCTGCAGTAATTCTTTGGAAAAGCCCGGTTCTCTTTGTCTTCGAGCTTTCATTCCTCAATCCACTGATTCCTTCCTTCATATACCTCCCCACCAATAGATAGAGACAAATAGGAATAACCGAACCACGTCTACAAAATGCCAGTACCATGCAGCTGCTTCAAAGCCAACGTGATGCTCCTTGGTCAGATGACCAAGATATTGGCGAATACCACATATGATCGAGAAAATAGTACCTATAATCACATGAAAACCATGAAAGCCAGTTGCTAAGAAAAAGGTAGAACCATAAATACTATCCGAAATAGTGAAGGGTGCTTGATAATATTCCATTCCTTGAAAGCCTGTGAATACTAGAGCCAGTGAAACGGTAGCTACTAAAGCGTAAACTGCTCGTTTTTCCTTCCCCGCGAGTATAGCATGATGAGCCCAAGTTACGGCAGCTCCGGATGAAAGGGGAATAAGGGTATTAAGAAAAGGGATTTCCCAAGGATCTAAAACCGCAATCCCTTTTGGGGGCCAAATACCTCCGATCTCTACCGTAGGTGCCAAAGAAGAATGAGAAGAAGCCCGAAAAAGAGCAAAAAAGAACATAACCTCCGATACGATAAACAGAATAAAACCATATCGAGGTCCTAATTGTACGACTTTGGTATGATGTCCTTCGAACGTGGATTCACGTAGAACATCGCGCCACCATACGAACATGGTATATAGGAGAAATATGAGGCCCAAACTGAGAAGTGTTGCACCCCCTTGAAATGAGTGCATGTACATCACACCTCCTACGGTTGTTGCCAAAGCTCCGAGTGAACCCGAAATAGGCCATGGACTTGGATCTACCAAATGATAAGAATGCCTCTGAGATTCAATCATAAACCACTTTGCCTCGGTTCTATGTAAACCCCCCCTTCACCCCCACCCCCTAAAGTAGTAAAGTAAAGAAGGGCTCTTTGGGGTCTAATTTTCTTTCTATCTGACAGGACAAACAAAGAAATAGGAAGGGATGGTTCTTTCATTCCATTGATAGAAGTCTAACTAGAAAAAGACTCTCTCTATTACTTTGAGAAGAGAATCGTTGGTTTGACCGACGAACTACGTGGGAAAATAGACCTTCTTTCTTTGATTTGAAGCAAGATTTTTGGAAAGTAACAATTCCATTCAGTTCGCTTTCGGAAAACTTGCTGGTCGCGGATTAGTTCGTTCTGCGCCGCCAGCGGCCTCAACTCAAAGGCGCAGGTTGATCTCTCTGGTTGAGGCTGCATTCATTTATTCATATTCAACTTGACACGTGGGAAGGGCTTACTCTACTAGTGGCTCGGCTTGGTCTCGCTCCCTTCCCGCACTATTCCTCCCCACTAAAAAGAGCGATTGAGAATCTCGAGAACCTTTCCGAGCGTCTGTCTTCGCGGGGCGATTGGAAAAGAAAGGAGTATTTAATTCTTTTACTGCCTTCCATTCCACTATTCTGATCGAATTAATTGCTCTTCCGACCGACCAAGTCATAATGAGATTAAAAACCGATGCTTCCTTGGCCGTGTGGAACATGGATTAGCATTATGTCATTCCTACAAGTGATGACCCACCCAGGATTGCTATGTACGGACTTAGAGATCAAATATAATATGTTTCTTTCCATTCCTCGTGAGCCACTTATTTCTCCGAAACAAGAGATTAAAGTCATCTTCCTCCTTTTTCCCAAGAAGTCGACGGCGTTACACCATTGGGATACTTCGAATAAACTTGAGTACATATAGGATACACCGGTGCTAAAACCTTTTCTCAAGATATCTTCCAAACTGTTGGGGTCGTTGCTCCGGATCTTGTTCTCCCGGTGTGAAACCAGTTGGTTCCGTAGTTTTAGAATTCTGCTGATCCCAAGTACCCCATCTCCATCATTGCATATAGGAATATAGAAAGTAAAGAGGAAAAGGCATGACCAGAAGAATTGTGTGAAATAACTGAATTTATCCAGTTGAGGCATTCTTGATTGAGACAAAACGATTCCCTCAATACAGCTTAAGTCAAGCCTGTACGAGTAGTGAAGAAGTATAGATTTAGTTGGTTGTTGACCAACGGAAAGCATGGGAGAAAAAAAGGGTCGACGACGGAACGAAGAACGAAACTAAATAAAAGAATATAAAAAAAAATTGATCAAGACACCGACACTCATGCTAAAGCGCCCCGTCGCCCTTCTCCCACTTAGTTATTTTCTCAAAAAATAACTTTTTCGCGTCGACGCGAGACCACGGTTTGCCGTGGAGTTCTCGCATCACCTCCTGAATTTTCAGTAGTTTTTCTGGGGACGCGCTATTCAAGTCGAGTTTGCTTATTGTCCCCTCCAGGACACCCCTTCTAACTTCTCTATTACCAAAGGAAGAAAGAAAGGTCGAAAGCTCTCTTTCGAGAGCCTCTTTTGTTGGGACCGGCGGCGCCAACCGCAGGGTTAGATCCAGATCCCCCATAGCCTGTTCAGCATGAGGAATGGCTGGCGGAGCATCAGGATTCCCTTGATCCATTATAAGGATCTCTGCCCCATTAGGCACCACCGCATTCTTGATGGATGACGCCCCATCGGCGGTAAGCATTGTCTTTATTACAAAAACAATGGCACCGGCTACCGCTCCGGAGCAGCCCAACCCCCTGATAGAAAGGGAAAGAGCCTTACCACCTAGAAAGAAGGGGACCCTTTCCATGGTGAAGTAGGCATGGGTATCAACGTCTAAGCTCACAGTAAACATATGATGAGCCCAAACAAGAAATCCAAGAACTCCAGCGGGATCAGAAAAGGTTGTATTAAAGTTTCGATCGGTTAATAACATGGTAATTGCCCCTGCCAGTACCGGAAGTGATAATAAAAGTGGGAATGCTGTCACTAGAACGGACCACACAAATAGAGGTGATCTATGCATAGTCATTCCAGGTCCACGCATGTTGAAGATAGTTGTTATAAAATTAATAGAACCTAAAATGGATGAAACACCAGATAGATGAAGACTAGAAATTGCTAAATCAACTGCTCCTCCAGAATGGCTGGTAATACCACTTAAGGGCGGATAGACCGTCCACCCAGTGCCGCTACCCACTTCTACTAAGGCTGAGCTTAATAGGAGCAAGAGACTTGGAGGCAACAACCAGAATGAAATATTATTTAATCGTGGAAATGCCATGTCAGGCGCACCTATCAGAATCGGAATAGACCAATTACCAGATCCACCTATCATCGCCGGCATAACCATAAAAAAGATCATTAAAAAAGCGTGAGCCGTTATTAAAACATTATAAAGTTGATGATTCCCACCAAGAATTTGATCGCCGGGTCGTGCTAATTCCATACGAATCAGTACTGAGAAGCATGTGCCCATCACTCCAGCAATGGCACCGAAGATGAAATAAAGAGTCCCTATATCCTTGTGGTTAGTGCATATGTATACACTAATTTGTGGGTTCCGCTTCGGGGAAGACGAGTTGACTCCACAAAGCAGAAAATGCCTCGGATATTCCATTAACGGTTACCTAGCCCAGGAAAGGAAAAGAAAGGGCAATCTGCTAGAGGCACATTCCTATTCCTTGCCGCAACGTATCCCAGGTTGGCTACCTTTCCCTTGCGAAATCCTAGGAGACTCTTGCTTGTAGGCGTAAGGAAGATTTCTGATTCACCGCTTGGACCTAAAAACAATCTACTAAAGGTCTTCCGATTCTGCTGCGGGTATTTTCTTTTCTTGGATCTTATCGATCTATGCCCTTTTGGTCTATGGGGTATCCCCCTTTTCCGCTTTTCTTTCTTTCATCTTCCTAATTCCTCAGGTAAGCTTCATGCCAGTCTGACTAAGGTAAGGGGGGAAGACCTCATTTCGTCATTCATATCTATTCGTCTTAGCCCTGCTTCGGCGATTCAATCCGACATTTCATTTCCCCCTTCATCATTTGATTTTTCGCATCTAAGAGCTGATCTTGCAAAAGGAGTACAGTGCGATAACAAGCGATTTGTGATCAATAAAAAGTACCACCGGATTCTGTACCCATCAGTCCTGGATCCTCACCTTAGACAGTTTCATTTGGTTATGAAAGAAAGGCTTTATCCCTAGCGTTAAGGTCTCTATCAAGCACTCTTCTAAAGCTGTCTTCAAGCCCTCATATTCAACTCGCTGCCTCATCCACATAGCATGAACTCGCTCGAATTTCTCCTACTATGGTGGAGAACTCTAAACGTTCGGAGCGCCGGTTCTGTTTCAGAAGAAGCATGATGGCAGTTTAAGATTTTGCATCGATTATAGAGCGCTGAACAAAGTGACCATCAAGAACAAGTACCTTATGCCTCTTATTGCAGACCTTTTCGATCAGTTGAGTGGAGCACGATACTTCACGAAGTTTGATTTGCGGTCGGGGTATTATCAAGTGCGTATTGCCGAGGGTGAACATATTTCTTTTCTCTTGTGTTGGCTTTGCAAGTTCCTGCTGTGCATCCCTGCCCGATCATTTTCTTCTGATTATCTCTTTTTAGCCAAACTACTAGCTTCTGGGAGGAGGGTTATAGACTCATTCAGGTTGAGACGGACTCCCTGGTTTCTATACAGAAGCTGCACAATGGCTGGGCCTGAGGATCCACATTTCAATATTATCCTGAGAATCAGAGAGCTAATGAGAAGGGATTGGAGGTGTGAATTGAGACATATTTGGAGGGAAGGCAATGTGAAGATGTGTTGGCTAAGCAAAGTCTCGGTCCTGCTCCTGGCTTAACCATCCTACGTGACCCCCTACTGCAATCAGACAGTGGAAAAAGAATGATAACTTAGGCGCGACGACACCTAGAGTTGTGAAGGTGAGTTAGAGCGTAAAGCCTTAACATGTTCCAAAAAAGGAAGTATACATGTCTCTCCCTCACGGATATTCTCCACAGGGGGAGAACTCAGTTTGCCGCCTGAATCAGTCCCTTTATGGACTTAAACAAGCGTCCCGAAATGGGACAAATTTGCTTCTGTGGATGCTGGTTTTCTTCAATCCCAGGCAGTCCCTTTTTACTCGTCGACGTGGAAACTATTCTGTTTTTTATTTTAGTATATATTGATGAAATTGTAATCATTGGTAATGATATTCAATTCATCATATCAAACCGTTGATTTGGAGATAGAGGTGACGGAGGAAGAGTATCGGGAGTGGTATATTCCCAGAGCCTTGAGATCTTTCTTTTGCTATTCTCCGGCCAGATCTAGGTGTGAACCAGGAGCTTGCCATTGTGGAGAGAGAATGGATATGCCAATTACTACTCTGCGTATCTGATGTGTGCTTCGGAGTATTGGAATGCTGATCAGAGGCGGGCGACGGTAGAAGGAGGTAACAGCCGGGTTAGGCGCTCCAGCAGCTCTAGGAGTTCCCGTTCTCGCTTTTCTTGATCTTCCAAGCTTGAAGCTCGCCTGCTTTGAGAGAGGAGAGACAGCCATTTGATGCATGACAATGGATAAAAGTACTATATGCTTTATGTTTCCTATGCAGCTACTACAGCTAATAAGCTATGCATGATGATATGTGATGCATGCTTTGACTTCTAAGGCTTGACAGGTCCTTTTGGTCGATTTCCAGTTGATTGCCTCAACCTATCGATTGAGTGAGTTGGAGAAGAAAGTCTTAGAAGGCTACGACTCTATAAGTTTCGCGTCTTATTTTGTGTCTACTATTTATTTAGGTGCAAAGAGCCTAAGCGGTTCAAGCTATTATATTCCGAGCCTGCTCTCCATTTCCACCGTTGATGCAATAGAAGCTCTTAATGCAATATCTGGTGGTGAAGACATTCCCGCTGCTACAATTGGAGTTGACGGTACTAGTTCTGTTAGAGTAAGAGCTCTTGCTGGAATAACCAGTGCTAGTTACTTGACTGTTGGAGGAGAAACCACTGTTAGAAATGTTCACTACGAAGCTCCTCTTGAATCTGCAGGTATAGACTTCTTTGGATCTTATCCGCTTCAGAGGTTAATCAATAGGGAAATCCGCATTTTTTTTATCTTCCTCTAAAAAATTCTTTTTCATGGGCATCTTCTATTCAAAAGGATCTTACTCAATTCAATAGAAACTTAACTTCTACCCCACTTTTTTTCTTTTCAGGCTAAATTGTTGGGACGGACTTTTTATAGGGATTCAAGCTTGCGAAATGCTTTATCATTCTTACTGAAGAGTCAAACTCAACTGGCTTTTGACACAGGTGCGAAGCAAGTCTATGCGGAAAGGATAGGAAAAAGCTCTATACGATACGCGAGTTGTTGGTGGAATACGAGTAAGGACTTTGTTTGCCCAAGTCCCTTGCTTGAAGGACTATCGCACTTTCAGTGGTACTGAGACTGTCCCTACCACTACCCTTTATCAAGCTGGTTTACAAGAGTTCTGGCTTTCCCAACCGGACAAACTTCTAGGGAATAAAATTTCTTTCCCCTATTCTATTTATATGCGATCCTAACCTTGCTACTCTTACTTCCACTAGCAAGAGAACTTCTGCTCGTAACATACCCCTAGGGATATAATCTTACTTCTTGAAGCGAGCTACTTTAACTGCCAAAGGAGCGGGGCAACTCGAGTTAGACGAGAGGCAGGGATGTAATTTCAAAGAGGCTCGACCGGACCCAAGAACCGGACAGAAGACAGGCCCCACTGTGATACCTCGTGCAAGTTATAGTTAATGACCTGAAAGAAGTCACTAGCTTCTTGCTATCGAGCGTGCCTTAGCCTTAGTTTACAAGGAAGCTTTGTCGTACTTAGAAAAGGATGGTTCTAAAGTAGGTGTCAAGCTGAGAAAAGGCGGAGAATTTGAGAATGAAAGAAAAGAAAGGCATTGCCCAATACATTTATTCTATACAATAGGAATTCCAAGCCGTAAAAGGCAATGTGAATTCCTACGACTCCTCTCACTCTCAGGGACGGATTGAACAGCAGCTGTTAGGGAAGGATCTCTATCATTGGTTCATCAGAAGCCATCAAGCACGAAAGCAGCAAGGAGTGTGCTAGTGAGTCCCAAGCGAAGGAAAGAAGGACATGAGAGGCATAGAGAGGACTCAAGGACAAGACACGACTCAGACCCCGGTAAATTTGATCTTCATTGGCCTTGCTGTCCGCAGATCGATTACTCTCCTTTGAAGGTGAAGCCCGTTTGAAGGCAAGTCATGGTATCCGGGATCGGACATCGAAAGGGAAGGCGAGGTTTCAAAGTCTATTATGGAAGCGGGCCCCTACTGGTAGTGATACCCCGATCTCATGGATGAAGGCTAACGTTTTCTATTGGAATAGAGGGATGTGCAGATCAATTCGACTTTTCACTTTGCCATCTAGAGATAGTTTGCCCTGAGTTAGGATACGGAGTTGGAAGAGAATGCCAGTATATCAGTTCATCTTCATCAAAGGCCAAGATCTCCATAAATTCTCTTATTTTGCCTCTCTTTGCTTCTGAGGCAGTTTCAAGTTTAAGCCGATCCTCGAGGTCCAGTAAAAGGTCACTCCTCATCCCGATCTTATTAAAGGAGGAAGTAAACAGATCATGGTTTCTACGTACTTCCGTTATGGAGGGTGCGGGCAGGGGGGACGGCGGGGAGGCCGGCTCCACCGGTTGGTTGCCGAAGATGACCCCTCGCCTTGGTCTCCAAATAAGTTTTTATAATAGTAAAAACTGAAAACCACGAATAAGTTGGAGATGAGGGTGATGAGTTGGGATCCTTTAAGGCGGGGGCACGGGGTTATGGTCTTGTTACTTTATGTTTCGGAGTCAATTGATCCCTCGATCAAGTCCTAACTAGAAATATCTTAAGAGAAGAAGAGAAATCATTTGGATTCGAGGCGAAACCCCTCTCCTTAGAGTCAAGTGGCCCAAGGGCCACCTCTCCGCCGTTACGGAGTTCTTCTGCTCTAATCTCCGAAATAGAAGGTCAGCTGACTGAGGAGTTAGTATTGATTCATGCAAAGATGCTCCTTTGAAGCTGGAGTAAGGAATTGTCCACCTCATCACCCCGAAGAGCAGTGGCTCTGTTGTTTTGCACGCCTACAGAGAGAGACTCCAAAATGACGCTCAATCGAAAGAAAGAGCAATCAACTATATGCTTAACTCATGCCCCAGGAATCCCTAGACACAGAGAGAGGGTACGAGCTAATCTTTTACTAGAGGGAAAGCTGGCGAAAAGCATAGAGCGTGCGTGCTACGCTCTCGCCCTCCTTCCATCCGCGAAGCTGAGGCGGGACTTCTTCCAAAGCATAGGGCTTTCTGGATGTAGATGATGATATCTATAGAGATGGATCTTCTATATATCGTAGAATGAAGTAGCAGGTAGAAATGGGGTCAGAAAAGGAGAAAGGAGGGGGGGGAGGCGGTTGAAGGAAAAGGGCGTGGGGGGGGTTTGAACAAGAAAGGTGCTGGGGAATTTATTTATTTTCTAAATCCATATGATATGATATGGCTTTCAAGCTTCCTAGCCTGGGTTTGTGTGAAGCATGAGAACATGAGCAAGCTCAGTCTTTCGCTACTCGTGTGACCCCGCCTCATGGCTTTCAGAAGGGCCTAAAGTGCATGATGATTCGATTTCCGAAATATATAAATATAGAGCTACGACACAATCAAACCCGAACGAACAAAATGTTGAATTTCATCGTACCAGTCTCTACTGGGGGGAATTCAAAAGTTGATTTTTTCAAACGAAGACTCTTCTTTTTAAGAAGACGAGCTATGCTTTTCCAGGAAAGACTAAGGCGGAAGCCTCAGATGATGTGATCACAAGTACTATTCTTGTTTGTGATAAAATGGCCTCAGTATTATTTGACTCAGGATCTACATATTCTTATGTGTCTGTTAGTTTTGCTTTGGGTCTGAATTTGAATTGCGATATCCTTGATTCCCCTATCTATGTATCTATCCCGGTTGGAGAGTCGGTGATTGTGACTCATGTGTATCGTGATTGTTTTGTGGTATTTATGGGGCTACGTACTTGGGTAGACTTAGTAATTCTTGATATGGCTGATTTTGATATTATCTTGGGTATGACCTGGCTATCTCCTTATCATGCTATGTTGAACTGTAACACAAACTCTGACTCTAGAAATTCCGGGTAAGGATAGATTAGAGTGGGAAGGTGTATACAGGCCTAAGCCAGTTAAGATAATATCATTTGTTCGGGCTAGAAAGCTAGTGGGAAGGGGGTGTCTAGCCTTCTTGGCTTATCTCCGGGATGATAGTGTGGAGTCCTCTTTATAGTCAGTTTTGGTGGTGTCTGAATTTGTAGAGGTGTTCCAGCGGATTTGCCTGGTATGCTTCCGGACAGGGATATAGATTTTTGTATTGATTTGGAGCCAAGCACTCATCCCATCTCTATTCCTCCGTATAGAATGGCTCCGGCAGAGTTAAGGGAACTTAAGACTCAGCTGCAGGAACTCCTAGATAAGGGATTTATACATCTCAGTGCTTTACCTTGGGGGGCTCTAGTTTTGTTTGTGAAAAAGAAGGATGGTAGTATGAGGATGTGCATAGACTACAAACAGTTGAACAAGGTGACCAGCCGGAATAAGTATCCTTTACCCCGAATAGATGATTTGTTTGACCAGCTTCAGGGTGCATCGGTGTTTTCGAAAATTGACTTGAGGTCGAGGTACCATCAGCCAAAGATTAGGCCTGAGGATATTCCGAAAACTGCTTTTTGTACTCGGTATAGACATTATGAGTTTCTAGTAATGTCGTTTGGTTTGACCAATGCGCCGACAACATTCATGAGTTTGATGAATGGGGTGTTTAAGTCCTACTTGGATTCTTTTGTTATCGTGTTCATTGACGATATTTTGATCTACTCTTAGAGTAGGGAGGAGCATGCTAATCATCTTCGCATTGTGCTGGACATCTTGAGGCACCAAAAGCTTTATGCAAAATTCACTAAGTGCGAGTTTTGGTTGACTTCTGTGGCATTTTTGAGGCATGTGGTGTTAGAAAAGAGGGTGATGGTGGATCCCGAGAAAATTGAGGCAGTTAAGAGTTAGGTCCGACCTAGCTCTGTAACAGAGGTGAGAAGTTTTGTTGGGCTCGTTGGGTACTACCGGAGGTTTGTGAAGGACTTTGCTTCTATTTCTACTCACCTGACCAGGCTGACACAGAAGAAGGTACCATTTGTGTGGTCTGACAAGTGCCAGGAGAGCTTCCAAAAGCTCAAGACACTTTTGACCACGGCTCCTATATTGTCCTTGCCGGTTGAAGGTAAAGACTTTATTGTTTACTTAGATGCTTCACATTCTGGTTTGGGTATTGTGTCGATGCAGGATAGGAATGTGATAGCCTATGCGTCTATGCAGTTGAAGGTGCATGAGAGGAATTACCTGACTCACGATTTAGAGTTGGCAGTGGTGGTTTTTGCTTTGAAAATCTGGAGACACTAACTTTATGATGTAAAGTGTGAAGTATTCACAGATCATCACAGTCCGCAGCACATTTTCACTCAGAAGGATTTGAATCTGAGGCAGAGAAGGTGGATGGAGTTATTAAAAGATTATGATGTGACCATTCAGTACCATCCGGGTAAGGCTAATATGGTGACAGACGCATTGAGCCGGAAAACTATTAGCATGGGTAGCTTGGCTTGTTTGGGGGTGTCCAAACGACCACTAGCTAAGGAAATTCAGGCACTGGAGGCCAAGTTCATGCACTTTGGTGTCTCAGACCAAGGCAGGTTGTTGGCCAGCATTGAGGTCAAGGCCACCTTCATAGAAGAAATAAAGGGAAAATAGTTTCAGGATCCGAAACTGGGCAAGTTGCGGAGTAAAGTAATATACGGAGAGTCCAGAGATGTCATGTTAGACTATGGTGGTGTATTACATTTCAGGGAGAGGATTTGTGTTCCTCGGGTTGATGATATAATTCTGAAAATTCTGACAGAAACTCATGGTTCGCGGTACTCGATCCATATGGGTGTAACCAAAATGTACAGGAACTTGAGGCACCGTTACTGGTGGCCCGGGATGAAAAGAGACATAGTTGATTTTGTGTCCAAGTGTAAGAATTGCCAGCAGGTAAAATATGAACATCAGAGACCTGCAGGACTACTTCATAGGATGCCGATTCCAGAATAGAAGTGGGAGAGAATAGCCATGGATTTCGTGGTGGGTCTTCCCAAGACATTGGGGAAGTATGACTCAATTTGGGTCATTGTTGACAGGCTGACCAAGTCCGCTCACTTCATTCCGGCCAAGGTAGATTACAACTCGCATCAGTTGGCCAAGATCTACGTGAAGGAGATTGTAAGACTGCATGGGGTACCACTGTCTATTATTTCAGACAGGGGTATGCAGTTTACTTCTAAGTTCTGGGGCAAGTTACATGAAGAGTTGGGTACACAACTCACCTTTAGCAGAGCCTTCTATCCTCAAACTGATGGTCAGTCGGAGAGGACGATTCAGGTATTGGAGAACATGCTAAGAGCATGTATAATGGACTTCGGTGGTCATTGGGACCAGTTTCTACCGTTGTGTGAATTCTCGTACAACAGTTATCACTCCAGTATCGATATGGCATCGTTCGAGGCCCTGTATGGGAGAAACTGCAGATCACCGATTGGGTGGTTTGAGGAAGGTGATGTGAAGCCTCTGGGTGTAGACTTAGTGAAGGAAGCGCAGGAAAAATTAAGGGGCATACAAACCAAGTTATTGGCTGCTCAAAGCAGGCAGAAAGAGTATGCAGATCGTAAGGTCCGGGACATGGACTTTCAGGTTGGTGAACAAGTATTGCTAAAAGTGTCACCAATGAAAGGAGTTATGCGGTTTGGTAAGAAGGACAAGCTTAGCCCTCGGTTTATCGGTCCGTTTGAGTTTCTTGAGATGGTGGGGCCAGTGGCTTACAAGTTAGCACTGCCACATAGTTTGTCGGGCGTCCATACGGTATTCCATGTATCCATGATCAAGCGATACCATGGGGATGAGGATTACATCATCAAGTGGGATGAGGTACTTTATGATAAGGATCTTCATTATGAGGAGGAATCGATCTTGATTCTTGCTTGGGATTCCAGAGGTTGAGGACAAAGGTGATTGATATGGTGAAGGTTCAGTGGAAGCATCGTCCGGTTGAGAAAGCCACTTGGAAAACCGAGAAGGACATGCGGGATAAGTACCCTCAATTGTTTGAGGATTCAGGTACTACACTTTCTTTCTTTTATTTCTGTAATTTCGAGTTTGATCATTTGGGGATGAACGATGGGTAAATTGGTATCTGTTGTAACGATCGGGTCCGTCGTTACGGGTAGTTCAATCGTGCCAAGTTTTAGAGTTAGAAAACTCTGGGTTTGGGAGTTTGAAATTCTTGACTAGGCTAGCCTCGATCAGTTTTGGAATGAGGTAGAGTCTAGGAAAATCCGAGTAAAAATGGGTTTAAGTGTCTTGGATTGAGCTAGTTTTCCACGTAGCCAAGACATAAAGGAGTCCGAAGGACTTTTCTGAATCCAATTTTAGTAAGTAAAACTTCCAGAATCGCATTTGACGTGAAAGAGTTGTTTCGGGACGTCGGGGGAACCAAGTGTGTTGTGAAATGGCCAAAACTGGCAAATTTACGGACTTTCTGCCCGTGACGAGCTCTATCACGCACGATAGCGGCCACCACTATAGCGGTAGAAATTACTGCTATAGCGGCGGTCAAGGGGCGGTCAAGGGGCGGTCAACTCGCTTAAGACCGCTATAGCGGCAGATGCCCGCTATAGCAGAGCGGGGACCGTTATAGCGGGCCGACGGGTTTTTAATGCAGAAACAGCTCTTAAAATATCAGAATTTCATAAGTTTGTTTTGGGAGAAGGGATGGGCGAATTCAAGCGATTTTCTTCATTCCTTCGCCAAAAATCATTCCTAAGGTAAGGTTTTCGTTCCCCACATTTTTTACTATATTTCCTATGCGGTAGAATTGCTAGGAGAGAAATTGGGGAAGGTTGGAATGACCTAGGGATGATGAAATTCGGGGAAGAAGGGGGTTCCAAACATGTATGTTCTTGGGTGTTAATTTAGGTACGTTAAAATGATCATAGATTGTTTAATTTCCTGTTTTATCCATAAAAAATTATAAGACTAGGAGAATTAATGGTGGAAATGCCCGAAAAAAGGGTGGCATGATATGGGTGGTATGAGGTTTGGGGACTTGGTATAATCCGGGCAATGTACAGGCCTGTATGTTAATTGTATGCATTAGGTGTTATTTTTAGACCAAGAACGTGAGAGGAATCCGGAACACGGGAAAGCTCG
Organism: Jaltomata sinuosa; assembly: GCA_003996215.1. Taxonomy (NCBI): domain Eukaryota; kingdom Viridiplantae; phylum Streptophyta; class Magnoliopsida; order Solanales; family Solanaceae; genus Jaltomata; species Jaltomata sinuosa. Next base: position 990,335 of record QJPP01000354.1, on the reverse strand, counting down.
AGTTGAATGAAGCTTGGAACATTTGAGGTAGGTGATGACTTTCATATTTCTGTGAATGTGTATATTCATTGTACTCGTTATCTAAGTAATTATGTGCATTACATTGCTTGGATTTGTGTGGAATGTCTAAGTTCGGTTTACAGTCTATGTTTGAATGATTTTTACTTGTTGGCTTTACAAGGGGTGTGCATTCATTCTATTGACTGTTGTTGTTGACATTCGATTGGCTCGGGTACCATGCCTGGTACGAGTATAACACATGATTGGCACGGGTACCACGCCTAGTACGGGTATAACATTCGGTTGGCACGGGTACCACGCCTGGTACGGGTTTACTTTATTGCATCTTGCACTGTTCATTGATTATTGTATTGCATTGGTTGATATTGGTTCCGTGAGAGGACCGAGTTTTTTACTGAATGTGATACTTGATATTTGTTCCGTGAGTGAACCGGGTTGTTATTGAAAAGTGCTACTGACTGGTGGTCCTTGAGTGGCCGGAAAACTGTTGTATGATTGTTTAATTGGTCTTGGTTTAGGCCGGGTAAATCATTAGTTGTGGTATTTGTCTAGAGGGGATTCCAGGGAGGGTCCGGGCTAGACGGTAAGGTGTGGTTATAGTTATTCTTGTTGGTGGAATAGAATTGTAAGAGATGGATTCATACGGTAACAAGCTAGGTAGAGACCTGTAGTCTAGAGATGCCTGTGATATTGTTGCATGTTTGCCATACTTGTTACTGAATTTTGTGTACTATTTATATATTGTTTTCTTGAATACTGGCTGATGATCCTACCAGTACACAGTGGTGGTGTATTGATACTGCACTTGTCTTTCTTTTGGTGAGTACAGAAAATCTTCCAGCGGGCTAGACGAGACTTCAGATTTCAAGGGTGATCTATCGATTCGAGCTACCTTGGGATTATCATTAGAGTTTTAGTCCATTTGTTCGGATTTAAAAACTATTCTTATTTTGTTTGGGGTTGCATCCCCGTACTCTAGATTTGGTATTGATGTTTGGTATGATGACTTTCAGTTCCTAGGTGGGAAATTTCCGCAGTTTATTATTAATGATAATTTTTTGATTAGTGATCTTATTTCTATTGCTAGTTTTCATTTATGCTTGCTGGTTTTAGGCTGTTAGTCTAGGCAAGGGTGGAACTCTATTGGTTCGCTCATCCGGGGATTGGGTGGGTGCCACTCATGACGGGTTGGGTCGTGACAATTTAATACTCTAAATAAATTTTATTAAATTTTTTATTATAATTATTTTCAGTATATAATAAAAATAAATACAATATATGGTCATCAACCCAATTCTTAATGTTAAATTTTTAGTCCTAATATATCCTTTCACGTACTTAAGAAAATAAATTATATGTACAAAAATTAACAGCTTAATGAAAAGTATTAAATGAATATGATAAATGATATTTTTGTACTCATAAAATAAATGTTGTATAATTTTAAATAACATTAGTTAACATTTGTTATGACTGACAAGGATAATGTGCGAAGCACGTTCATAGAAACTAGTTATTATATAAGTCAAAATTTCAAGAGAGGTATTTAAAATTATTATAATATATTAATTAACTAGAGTTTAGTGATGACATTATTTATCGAAATATATGTCATGTATTTATTATTTTTTGTATAAACACAGTCAAACAAATGTTTTAAGAATTCGGTATTATTTTTGTGTTTTTCATAATTTTTAATGTAGGTAATTTAAAGAGATTTCTCTGATTTCTCTTTATAATAGTTATCTTTTTTATAGTTTTAGATATTAAAACTTATCTATTTTAGAATGAAGGTTTCATATATAAATACATTAAGGTTATATGTCCCGTACTGATATAAAAGATGTTTTGAATATGTTAAAATTGAGTGTATATTAAAACTTGATATGACTTAGTAACTGTTTTATAAGTAAGTTATGAAATGTAAACATACTAAAATTGAAAAGATATATGTCTATTTCATATTAATTATTTAATAATATTTGTTAAAGAGTCAAGTTTTACAAAAATAGTTGAGTACATTATTTTTACATAAAAACGAAATGTGGTGCATCGTATTTAGGGTTAGCTGAGGTGCAAACTTAGTTATTGTGATCTTTGATCGTAAGATTGAGATTTGTTACATAAGATAGAGAAAGCAAAAAAATAGTATTCATAAAAATGTAAGATTGAAAAAAGGATTGGATCACAATTATTTGAGATAGTACGTGTACACATATATAAAATATCGATCACTTTTTGGACATCTGAATGAACTTTACAATGTGAAATCTTGATATTTATTATTATCATTTTTGTGTATTGTATCATTAAGACACTTATGAGAAATTAATTGTAGCATCACAAACTATAGATGTTCACGAGAAGCAAATTCATTTTATGAGAGAGTTCATTGCGTCAAGTTTTTACACAATCTAAATATCTGATAGTTGAATGACCTGAGATTTAAAGCTAATAGAAAAAATAATTGTGTTGCATTTAAATCGCAAAAGATAATTTATTGGTAAGAAAAATAGAGCTACAATCATCAACAACAACATAAAAAAAGGGATGGCAGTAATTAGAAATAGCAAGATGAAGAATATACTTGCTCTTTCCTCCCTTCTTTTGTGTATACACAAAAGAGAGAAGATAGAGATACCACATAAGAGAAAAGAGATAGAGACTATAGAAGAGAAAAAAGATTTAGAGACATTATAAGCTCAGGTTAAATTTAAAAGCACCGATACATGTTTACTTCCAAGGCGCTAGGTGTCTATTCAAAATCAGGATGTAGGACATGTAGCCTAAAACAATGTGTAAAGCTACATCAACTTAATAAACTTAAATGATTAAAATATCCTTATTCTTAAATTTATTGACAATAAGCACACATATTAAACCATCTCGAATGTGTATAATTTTAAAAAGATAACATATTTTATGTGTTTAATTTAGCTATTCATGGACGAATTAAAACACACACATTTCTTCAAAAAAATTGAATTAAATAAGAAGCTATACTATTAAATATATGAGTATTTTTCTTATTTATCAAACATAGCAATGTTTACATTTCGTAGCAAATCTGGAAGAAAAAAAATTAAAACCAAATGTGCGCATGAAACCCTTTCCTTCCCCCTTCTCCTTCACAATTTTTTTTCCCTTTCTTCCCATTATAATTTTCACTTTCATCCTTTATCAGAGGTATGGGGTTTGGGTTTCTCTGAGTACGGAGTCGCTTTTGTTAGAGAGCGTTTTACCCTCGAGACTTTTCAATTCAAATTCAAATTTAGTCAGACCCCAATACGAATATCGAACATCGAGTGAAAAATCAAGAGAGAGAGATCTAGAGAGAGAGTCCAATTAATTTGCCCTATCTTTTTCACTTTAAAGATTGCCATTTAACAAGCGTCTCAATCGGTCCAGCAAATTTTTGGACCAGACAAATATGCAAAAGGGATATGTTACTTAATTTCAAAGGATTCCAAAGTGAAAGTGACATGAATTCAATGATATTTATCACTTGTAAGTTGTATAATGGGGGGCATATTAATATGAAAATTTTAAAGCTATGAATCCCAAATGTACATATCTCGTGTTTCACTTTTATACTGATCAGAGACAAGGGTCCAACTTTAATTTTTGGTATTAAATGTACAAATAACTTGATTAATTAATATACACTTATGTGACTAATATGTAGTATGTACTTCTCCATCCATTTCAATTAAATGTATTCTCTCACGTTTATAAGTTTCTCAAATATTATTAACTCCTTCATGAATGAACAAAATGACAAAAGAAAAGTTTAATTTGAAATATTCATTATTTGAGAGTTCAATATATATATCACTACTAAAAGAGTAGGAACTAGCTAGTGACGGACAAATTCTGCAGTTAAACTATAATGAGTTATCAAAAAATTATGTTAGCTACGAGCAATTTAGTGATTTCGTAACTAATTCTAACTTTTTGTAGTGATACTACTCTCCCCGTTTTAATTTATGAGAACATATTTAACTAGACACATAGATTAATTAGAAAGTAATGAAAATTTTTGGAGCTTAATTATGGTCTTAAACATGTATATATGTTATGGTCTTGAAATTTTCCATTTTAAAAATGTCATCATCACATTTGTATATCTATTAAAACTTCTCAAAAGTAAAATGAAAAGTTCAAACTAAATTATTTCAAATTTTAGGAAGGGATCCTTATTTTCAAAACAGACCAAAAGAAAAAAGATTCCATAAATTCAAACAGAAGGAATAACTTTTATAATATGCAAATTTACAGTAATATTTTTCATGTCAAGATAGCAAAAAGGATACTCTAAATACAAATCAAAAAACATAAACTGCATAAGAAGACTCTTATGCATCAGAAGGCAAAACACTATATAGACAAAGCAAGTCATTGTAAGTAATACTCCCCCGTTTCAATTTGTTTGACTTACTTTCCTTGTTAGTCCGTTTTTAAAAAAATGACCCTTTCCTTTTTTTAGTAACTCTTTAATTTCAACTTTCCACATGGCATGTTTAAGACAACAAGATTAAAGGACATTTTGGTACGTTTGACATATTTTTAATTTAAGACCACAAGATTCAAAAGTTTTTTTATTTTATTAAACTTCGTGTCAAGTCAAAACAGGTCAATCATTTTGAAACAAGAAAACAACAAGATTGTATAGTCATTGAAGTATGAGCAAATTTCCACCAAAATAAAGGATATATAAACATAAGATCAGAGTAATAAACAGAATACTACTACTTAGTAATTAAAAATCTCACTACAATTAGTGTCATTGCAGAAACAACTGCGAATTCAAATTCTTCTGAACATCCAAAGGAGGGGAGCTAGGAGAACATAAAAGAAGAAGTCAATACCCGAACCATAGTCTTTTTTGTGGGGGGTAATTTTTTTCTCCATTCACCAAGGATTTCATTTTCACCTGGTTCGTTCTTGACTTCCCAAAAATCTTAATCACAACAAAACATTCAAACAAGAAAAAAAAAACACACAAACAATCATTTCACTGGATTTTCCCACCTACCTAGCAACTACTTTCTGACTCTTGTCATTTATTTACTAGGGGTCCACCCATGCAAAATGCACAGGCTATTAAACCTTCATTTGCATGGGGTCCCACATCCCTACTATGAAAATAGTACTATAGTCCTAATGTTGCTTCACAAATCTTAACCCCCCCCCACCCTCACCTACCCCACTTCTCATTTTTTCACAAATTACTCATAACCTCCCCCTACAAAAAAAATTGTTAGAGGGAGGTTTTGGGTAATTAGGAATCTGAATTTTCGTCTGCTTGCTTCGATTCTGATTGTTGTTGTGGTGGTGGTGATGGTGATAGTGGTGATGGTACAGTTACCTCAGGCTCGGGGTAAAAAGCAACAAGTGCAGCATTGATCTGTTGTACGGTGTTGCATAAATGATGGTTAATAGCAGTGACGCTAGAAAGGTTGAGCTTTGCAGTTGGGATCGTGCTAGCGAGGACTTGTAATCCAACGGTGAGTAGGCAGCCTCCTGAATATTCTTGAATTGACGACAAGTTCTGCCTCTTCTCGGAAGACTCTGCTGAAGAATTAGCTTCACTATTGGAAATATTGGTTTGCCCGTTAACTGGTTTTATGACAAAGCCTAAGGGGAGAAGAGGGATGCATGACGGATCCTCCCCGTTCATGGCTAGCTGGATCGCGTCCACCTCCACCGTGGTGTAGACCACCAGGCTACCGGAATCATCCGTGCAGCTCTCTTGCAGCATTAGCTCTACACTTTGGGATGAATTGCTAGCCACCTGCATGTTTAAGTCATGTAGGATGTGTCAAAAGAAAAAAAAATAATTTGAAGTTGGGCACAATTTGGACAATTTAACATATGATGATAAATTATTATTACTAGGGGATTTTGAAATGTAACAAAAACTTGAAGCATGATTACAAGAGAAGAGATGAAGTATGATATAGAGAGAGTTGAAACAGCGTTCACTTGTCACTTTTCGACATTGTCTTTGAAATTTAGTCACTGTTATGAAGTTTCAAATTTTAACAAGTGAAGCTCCATGACAATATCTTGAAATTTCATGACAGTGACTAATTTTCAATCATATCCTTAAAATTTGCGTCAAAAGAGGTTATTAAATTAATTTGTTTACCATAATGAGATATATATATATATATATACATACTTACATTAATGCGAAGAAGAGAAATGCAATTCCCTGGATGTGAACCATTTGCAATGTGAGCCACCTCATGCAATGAATTCCCATTTGAAAGCACATCCAACTGCATCATTAGATATAGTACAATTCAAACCAACTTATATACTTCTAACAATTACTCAAATAATTTGGGTGAAAATTGGGTTTTTTTAAAAAGAATGTGAATTACCTGAGCTCTTCGACGTTCATCCCTCAAGAGATCGAAGACTTGGAAATGACTATATGGAAGCCAAGAAGTTGAAACCGCGCTAAGGATGAGTCCATTAGGTTGGCCTGGTTCAGTCACTTTTCTAGTAGTAATTCGAACGGTGTCTTCAGGAGAATCAGAAAGAGCTGTCCATGATTGCCCACAACAAGTGCTAATGTTCATACAAAACGTCTTGATCATCCTTTGTGCCAAATTCATCAAGCTCTTTCGCGCTTCTGGAGATGGTATCACTGCACAAATTAATTAACAAAATAATTAATCATGTTCAAATCGAAAATTATTGGAATAAAAAAAGGCAAGAAAGAGTAAGTAAGTACCTCCAAGGTCAGATATATTTCTAGCCATAAGGCTAGCAAACCTTTCACATTGTCTTTGCAAGATTGATAACCATCTTTGTGCTCCAAATGCCATACCACTAGTTACAAAGTGATTGAATATCTGATTCACTGGATTTTCCTCAACCTCAGCATGTTCAACCCATGTAACCTACATTTTTTTTTAAAAGAAAATAACTTCAAATTTTCATTTTACTCGATAATTTTAATGTGTGTTAAGGTCACAGCCCTCCAATTTTGGGTCAACAACTCCGAAATCCAAATTATATTGATAATAGTAGCTAACGGTTACAACTCAAGAAGCAAAACAACATTAATGGAGATGCAATATGCAGAAGCTAATTGGGCCTGAATTTCAAATAAAACTCTCTAACATTTTACTCGGCTCGATAATTCAATTAAATCAGTCTTATTTACCATTTCTAGCCCATAAGCACGTACGGAGTCAGCTTGGTTCACAACAATAGTACATGACCATTAATTTGACAATAGCACGAAGGTAACACAAAGATTAGGCGCAGATGCATAGTAGAAGTCCTTTAACTAGTACTCCCTCCGTTTCAATTTGTTTGGCCTATTTTGACTTGGCACGGAGTTTAAGAAATTAAAGAAGACTTTTGAAACAGACTAAAAAGGAAAGTAGGCCAAACAAATTGAAACAGAGGGAGTATTTATTTTTTAGCTAATAGTCTCGTCCAAAAATAAAACATTAATGAAACAGACAAAAGATATGTGAAAATTGCATAATACTAGAAAAAAAGAGAGGAAGTAATCACCTAAACTCCTCAATCAAAATCAACAAGATGTCGTGAACACGAATTTATCAGTTTGGCATCTAATCATGTATTTGTACAAATATTAAATTTCTAATTGAGTAACTCAAAAAGGGGTCAATGAATTTAGTTACACCTTGAACTCGTAAAGTTCAAATTCTAAATCCGCATCTGACAAAGGAAACTTACCCTAGAGTATCCATTCGGCATGTCTTGAATGATGCAACCAGAAGGTCTTCTCTTGAAATAAGGGAAAGGTGGTGGGAAATTGTTGTGAAGACTATCAAGTGGAAAATCAACAATTGCCCAACTCCCTTCCTCCACATTCTGTTGGCAATAACGCAGGAAATAACATTCTCGTGTTGACACTAAGGGTGTCAGAACTTGCATTTCCATAAACATCTGATAACAAAAAAAAAACAGAAATTTAATTACATTTATAAACTACATATATGTATATATATAATAAATAGAGGAAAAGTATTTTTTTTTAACTTACCAATTGAAGAGAACCACTGGCATGTCCTGAAACTCCTGAGGTTACAACTTGAATAGTTTTGGCTCTCGAAATGATAGATGGGAAAAGCTCTATACATTTATTCTGGAAAAGAAAAAGAAGAAGAGTTAACCTAAATAGCTGCCAACTCAACAACGTAAACTTAAAATAGCCAGCAGATGTATAATATGTACAATCGTCTAGGAAAAGTAAATAGTGAATTTGACCGGCTATTTGTGTAAAGATCCCAACAAAAAAGGGTAGAAATGACAGTATTATTAATTGAAAAGATATATGGTAAATAAATAGCTTCAATTTTGCAACCTTTACGCTACTATAGGCGGTAGAGCTTAAATTCTATACACGGATAATTAGTAAAAGATATTTATACAATCAGGTCACATACAAGTTATATTATTCAGACACTTCAACAATGTTGCAGTATTAATTAGTCTCAGATTCTCCAAAAATATACTAACTTTTAAAGAATATGACAATATTTTTAAAAAATTCGAGCAAGCTTATAGGGAAATGACGGGCTATAATATCGAAAAATTAGTAACCTAGTAAACATAATAACGAATTGGCTATAAGTGTATATAACTTTTTTTTTGTATACTATTAGTGTATATAACTTACTGTATCCAAGAACGCATCAACCAGAGTGATGCTATTCATAATAACAACAGCGCTGCTGCGAGTTGCTTCAATTCTGAGCTCATTGCTATTCTGCTTAACCCCAACAGGCCATGGGAACATTCTAGAATATTCCTCCACATTAAGCACTTCTTTTCCAGAATCATTGGGAGCCCGAATCCAGAGGGGTTCAGCAGTTGTGCACATCTTGACTAATTCATCCATAGACGAAAGAGCTAGTTCCATAGCAAGGGATTTCTCTTCTTCCAGTATCATAGGACCACCGGAGAATTGAGAGTCGTCTTGATCAGGCATATTGAGTAATGGAACATGAACCATATCCGCGCAATTTGTCATAGTTTGCTGGTCCTCGAATTTCCTTGGGAAATTATTAATGGACATGTCGAGTTCAAGTGATGGTGGAAGAAGTGGTGTTGGTGGTCCGAGTCCTTGCATTGGCCCGCGGCCATTGTATTGAGACACAAGGCAGCATACGCGCTCAAACTGTATACATCAATTCAATGAATACAAAGAAAGAAAAAAAAAAGACGAACATGAGTTTGTGATTGGAGAACAAATTGTACATAAGTTTACTATGCACAAATAGTTCACGAACTTCAAAAAAAAAATATTACTATCTTACAGTACTACATGCCAAATTAAATCGTATCACATAAATTGAAACAAACAGAGTAAATATTAGTCATTGGTGATGACGTGCGTCATTATCTTAACTTGGTGGTTACTTAATTGAAATTATTTTTTTGACATAGAATTAGGAATACTGTAAGAACTTTATACAATTTATCATATTATTAGAAAACTTCCTCAATCCTTTTTTGACGAAAACTAGTGATCTAATAAGCTTTTGCTCTTTTTGGTCATATCACTATATGAATTCTTGGCAAGCATACAAAAAAAAAAGAAGTTAAATACTGTCGGTGTATATAACTTAAATTCAGGCTAAATATTTAGAGAAAGAACCTCTTCTTTGAGGCGGGCATTTTCGAGGCGGAGTTGTTGTTCATCATATCCCATTTCTCCAAGCATGGCAGGACCTCCACAAGTAGGGCACATAATACTGCGTAGAGCTGCTTGCAGACGATAATTCTCATTCTTTAAATTGTCATTCTCAGCTCTCAGTATCACATTATCTGATCGGTCTTGTTGAGCCTACATCATTGAATAATTATTAATTACCACTACTAAAATCAATCAACAAACAATAAAAGAGAGCAAAAAAATGGCACATTTTAAGTCTAGATACGAATTCAATATTTGGAATCGGTGAGTTCAGAATGAGTTTGATGGTATTATATATACGTACACATTTTAAACATTTTTTCACTATAAAAAAAATAGAAGAATTAACCTAAGTAACCGTCATCCAACGACTAATTAAACTAACAACAACATGCGGATGTATAATACTCCCTCCATTTCAAATAATGGTTTTTTTAGCTTGGGCATACCCCTTATGAAAACTACTCATTCCTAAAAAGTGAGATGTATTTTTACTAACTTACCCTCTTAATAAACACCTTGAAAGAGACATAGTCTTTAGTAGTTTCTTGATTTTGTAGAACTCTTTTCGTTTAAGTTAGGGTAAAATTGAAAGAATATCATTAATGTCTTCTTGATTATATGTAACACCGCTTATTTTGAAATAAAATGAAAAGATAAAAACACCACTTATTTTGAAACGGAGGGAGCATATATATAATCACGTATAATATGTGTATAACTATATTTTGTTGATTCATGATTAAATAGGATAAGCGATGGATTTTTGAAGCTATCCATCGCTAATTTCCTCTTTTTTTTTCTTCTTATGTATACAAAAACAATGTCTTTGTTAAACCATAGAATTGCTCTAGATCCAAGTTTAACATCATTCATAGTTAATTCAAGACTTAGATAAATAGAGTATAGTAAAAAGTCTCTCTCTTTTTCATGTCCATAACCCTAAATGGGGTGCATTTAAGATAGTGTCTCCTAATGGAAGCTCAATGTTGCAGAGTTAAAGGGGGGGTTGACTGCGCACTCAACAACTAGGGCCAGGCTCATATTAATGGCAAGGCATTGGCCATAACAATACAATACAATTGAAAATGAAAGCAACCCCCGTAGTAAATGTAGTCACTCTCTCTACAGCTTTCATTGTAGTGGTGCTGTTTGGGCACGTCTGTAAATAAAACACATATACACATACAACTTATTGGAAATCGTGCATCTGCCCCCCTTCATGCATTGTAGATTAAAATTTAATTCCACAGCTGGAAAAAGAAAAAAAAACATTTATGGGGTTTTCCTCCTTACCGCGTCAAAAGAAAAAAAAATTATATACTGACACTAAAAGAAAGTTCGGTGCACTAAGTTTGAGGTTTGGAGAAGGGTCGGATCATATATTGTACGCAATATTACTTTGTATTCCTGCATGAGGTTAGTTTTCACGGCTCGAATCCGTGACCTCCTGGTCACATGATGACAACAACATAATTTTACCAGTTACGCCAAGGCTATCCGTCAATATATAGGAGAGTGTAAAAAAAAAAAAAGCAATGGTGGGTGGGGTGGTAGGGATGCTAACATGCGCACCTTCATTTGAGTTCGTCGATTTTGAAACCAGAATTTGACTTGACGTGGTTTAAGGCCAAGGTCTTGGCTTAGTTTAAGCCTTTGCTTGTCATCCGGATGTGGACATTCCTTAAATAACCTATAATATCACATAAGTTAAGCTATAACTTTGTTACATAATTCCAAAATTACAACAACAACATGAACATATTCAGCATAATCCCACGAGTGGAGTCTGTGATAATTTCAAAATAATAATTCCTTAATCAAGATCTTGAAAATTGAACAAAAATTTGGCTATCTTACGCTTCCATTTCTTGGATCTGACGAACAGTGTGACGATGATAACGTTTCTTTTTGCCCGGTTGTTGTTGTTGTTGTTGTTGTTCGGGTAATTCGAGTTCATTTCCAGACATTCCTTCAATATGTTCACTTCCTGAGCCACTGTCCATTTCTTCTTTGTTTTTCAACAATCCATTTTCTTCCTTCTAAGAAAAAAAGGGGGAAAAGTTGAAAAAATCATGCATGCAAGTTTACGGAAATGAAAAAATTAAGGATAAAAGGTGGAACAACTACTTACGGGAATGATATTGGGAGGAAAAATGTTAAAAGGCAAGTTATTTCCTCCCATGGCCATGAAGTTAAAATTAGGGTTTTGGATTGAGGAAGAATAGAGTGACTCTGAAGATACACCATTATTATTTCCTCCCATCCCCATGGATGAAAATAGTTGACAATCACTAAACATCTTTTCCACTTGAATTTCAAAAAAAAAAGTAGAATTTTTTGTAATTTTCAGACTAGGGTTAGGTTATATTTCTTCCTTTCCCAAGTCAAACCTGCAAAAAAAAGAAAAAAAAAAGTTAGAACCAAAGCAAGCCCTTATACACACATGAAATATAAAGAAAACAACAAAGTTTTAGAGAAATAACATACCATTGAAGCTAAAGAGAAGAAAAATCCATTAGAGGGAAAATAAACCTTAGAACACAAAATAAACTATAAAGTTCTTCTTTTACACATATATATAAGAAAAGTGAGACAAAGAAGACTACATTACAAAAGTATTTGACTCCAAACTTCAAAAAGATATAAAGAAAGAAAGAAAAAGGGGGTCAGCTAGTCTTCAAAAAATCCCCATTAAAGCACAAACCAAAGTATTAAATTCCCAATACCAAAAAAAAATTAAAAGCAAAATGTTGATATAAAGAGAATTGAATACACCAAAATTTAATTTCCTATGTAATTAATGAAATGTGTGAGAAGAAGAAAAAAAGAAAACAAATTAAAACGTATAATTACAAATAATAATAAATTGTTAGTATACCTTGTGTCGGTGTTTGTTTTTTTTTCAAAACCTTTCTTCTTCTTCTTCACTACTCCACCAAACTCTTTCTAGTTTTCTTCTCTTTTCAGTCTATATGTATAGTAAAATTTTGGCTTTTTTTTTTTGCGTGGGGGGTGGGGGTGGGGGGTTTGGGTGTGGGGGGGGGGGGGTAAATGTGAGCTTTAACTAAGGGGGTTGAAAAAAAGAAAGAAACCGATCCAACGCCTATTGATCTGTAAGTCAGCTTGGAATCAGGCGACACGTGGCAGATTTTAATTGGAGAAAGGACCGTTTCAGCTACAAAAGTCAAACCTTTTTCTCAGAGTTGAAACGCTTCGGTCATTGAACGCGCGCGTGGGTGCTACCTTCCTGGATTTTAGTTTTAAAAAAGAAAATTAGAATTTACTCCCTCCGTCCATCTTTACTTGTGCAGTATATTAAAAATAGATGTACAACAATACTTGTCCAGTTTAAAAATTCAATGGATAATTTATTACAACCTCCGTTCACTTTTACTTGTCACTATTTCACTTTTTGAGGTCAAACTGTATGAACTTTGACCATCAATTTAAGATGTATTTTTTCATCATATTAATATGAGAAAGATTGCAACTTATAGCATTTTTCATCTAGTTTTCAATCATCTAAATTTAAATTATAAATATTAAATTAATCTACTTCAATTTAATTTTGAAGTTTAGTCAAATTGACCTCGAAAATGAAACAGTGACAAGTAAAAGTGAACGGAGAAATTATTTGTGTTCATTTTACCTTTGCTATTAAATACTCCACATTTTTCAAAGTATTAATTTTATTATATTCAAAGGGTAATAGTATTTCTTAAGGTGTATGCTAAGTCAATAATGGACAAGTAAAAATGGATGGATGAAGTAAAATTTAATTAATTATTCAGTTTTAATTTGTTTGTCCTATTTTGATTTGATACGGAGTTTAACAAAATAAAAAATACTTTTGAATCTTGTAGTTTTAAATTAAAGATATGTCAAATATATCAAAATATTTTTTAATCTTGTGATCTTAAACATATTATGTGAAAAGTTGAAATTAAAGATTGCTAAAAAGGAAAAAGATCATTTTAATTGAAACTGACTAAAAAGAAAAATAGATCAAGCAAATTAAATAAATAGAATATAATTTAATTATATGGTGGTAATTAATTGAGTATGTTGGTCAGCATAATTTTTAGATTAAATTAATCGATAGGTCTTAGGCAGAATTGATTGATTGATGGCAGCTTTAATCCCATTTTAAAATGTACTTTAGTACAAGAATTATGTTCTATACATACTTTTCTATATAGCTAAATATCTTTAAAAATTAGTAACATTAATATGGTTTGTAATATAATTCATTCGTGCTAAAAAGGAATGAGGGATATATACAACCTATACTTGGATCAAATCATGGTATATAATTATATTGATTATATTTCAAAATTCAAGATATAAATGACAAGAATAATAATATATTTAGTATAATCTCACAAGTTGAAGTTTGCGAAGAGTGGGTATCGACAGATCTTACGCTTACTTTTGTAGGGTAGAGAAGTCTTTTTTTATAGACTTCGACTCAAAAAAATCATTTTCCAGAACATATTTGAAAGAAATGCAAAATTAAAAGGCTATGGTAAAGATATTAAAGAAAGAAAAACACTAACAATAAAAATAGTTAAGATAACAAAAATAAACAATCACTCAAATTCAAGATTCAGGGCTCGTTTGGTACGAGCGATAAGGGATAACTAATCTCGAGATTAATTTTAGGATGAATTTCTTCCATGATTGGTTGAGATAAAATCTCGAAATAACTTATTTCGAAATTAGCTAATTTCAAAATTGAAGTGTTATTTTTATTCCATGTTGAGAATAGATAACAATCGTGAAATAACCAATCCTGAAATAATTTATTCCCGAGCAAAATAAGCCCTCAATCTCTAAGTTAGATTGAAAAGGTTGAATTGTTATTCGTTTTTGAAAACCTGATATTTTGTTTTAAGACAGAGAAAGTATTACTACTCTTTTTTTTATCAGAGTGTTTTATATATATGACATATTAACTAATATTACTAGCAATTTCCCACGTAATTACGTATTATGTTAAAGGTTTTGATTTTTGAATTCCTTTTTTTTTTTTGTTCAAAAGGTTTTGAATTCCAGTTTCACCAAAAGGTACAGTATGTTTCTCCCTTGTCTCTCTCTATGACAATTTAGATGTAACCACATTTAAATTTTAAGATGGTATATTACGATAGGGATATATTAAATAATAAGGACGATTTATTTTCTCAACATATAACTATATAGAACTTGTCTTTATTTAAAATAAAATAAATGTAAAACTCAAATAAAATGCTAATTAATAATCTATTTATCAATAAAATATTTTTAAAAAATTATATATATGTTGTGATTGGTGATGGCAATGTGGCTAACAATGTGATTATTGGTGCCAAATGAGGTGGTCGTGTTGCCTGATGTGGTGGCTGTGGGTAGTAACCGTGGGCGGAGCTAGCTTAGGGTCAGGGGGCTCGCCGATCACCTTCGGCGAAAAATTATACTATTTATGCATGCTAAAAATTATGTTTTATGTATATATAATAGATGTCGAAACCCCTTCGGTTAGTTCGTGTGTTCACTTCTTTAGATTTTGAACTCCCTTAATGAAAATCATGGCTCCGTCCCTGATAATAGCTATTATGATGATGGTTGGTAATAGTTGTTAACGGGGATGCATAGTTGATTATATTGTATTGGTACGTAATGGCAATTGATAATTATATTGTGGTGGATAATAGTAATGATAATGATAGTTAGCGATATATAATGATCACGTGGCTGATAAAATAATTATCGATAATCATTAGTAGTTATCCTACCGATAATGTGATAATGATTATAAACGATGATTAGTGATGGTTATATGAGCAGAGCTAAAGAGGTGGAAATGGATTATCTGAATTCCCTTCATCAGAAAATTACATTATATATATAAGATCAAATTTATCACTATATTTTTAAGAATAGTTTATATTTAATTTTTGATATTTTTTTTGATAAATTTCCCCTTGTCACTAACCCTTTGTTCAAATATACCCTTTGTCCTAGCAAAGCCAAGAGTACAAGCAAAATATAGGGGAAAGTTTGGCCCTCTTCTAAAAGAACATGATAAATTTGCTTTCTTAGATATAACTTTTTAGTATTTTTCTTTCCTCACATATTTTTCATATCCTTAAGATAACATATTTAATTCTCAACGTTGTTCAACACTTGGTTTAGCTGAAGAATCTAACTCTAAATTTTTTATTAATTGTGTATATAGGTGTACCTAATTTAATACAAAAACCTAATAAAACAGCCAATTGAAATATATAATCTAAATATAACATCCAAGTGCTTATTCTTGATTATAGTTGTGTGGGTAATTGTTCCATTAAGTTTATATGGTGTGTCCTTAATGATTTCGAGTGGTTTGGTTGGAAAAGTTTCAAGACACAATTGTTAGATTTTTTGAGTTTGATAAAAACATGTTGAAAGATAAAGTGAATCTATTATTTTTTAAAAATTTAGATTGAATCTAACAATTAAAATTATAAGAATTGATATTAAAAGGTTGAACGTTAAATTTAAAGTCTAAATTCTTGACGATCGTCATAACTTTTTGTCAAGACAAATCTCGCCAATATCATATGAAAAATACTAATTACTCGTCAAATACTACCAATTTTGAAAAAACATTTTTGTATAATGAAGCCAAAATTTAAATAGAGATACCCGATAATCCCATTTGTGCAAATCAACCTTTCATCAGATGGTTCCAACTTGAATCAATTGCAGAAGGATGAAACATGAAAATTTTAGGAAAAATTACTTGAGCTAGCGAACTTAACCCACTAAATTCTTTATAGTGATACTTTTAAAAATTTACATAATATAGCACTATTTTAGTGTTTTACAGCATATATGTTATTGTTTTTGTTTTCGTACTAATTGTTATATTCTCTTTATTGTCATTTTTTCCTTCGCACTTAATTTGATTTGTTATACTCAAGTCGAGGGTTTTCCGAAAATAACCTCTCCACCTTTACGAGGTAGTGATCTCTATCCTCCCAGACCCCACTTGTGGAGTTGTTACAACAGATATGCACGAAGACACTTATTGAAGGCAGAATGGAAATAGAAAACAACTAAATGACTTAGTCTTGCCTTCTTATCCACAAAAATATAATTAGTCAAAGATATTATATACACGCGAATACAGTATAGTTCAATATTATTATGCATGCAAACACAATGTATTCCCTCTAGACAGGGCGGATCTATGGTAGCAGAACCTCCGCCCGCTATCATAAATTCTATAGTCATGTGGAAAATATTTTTAAGAGTATAAGTATTTGCAGATGGAAACCCATAATTAAATGAATAGTTGGTTCAGTGACAGGAAAGGGACCCTTAAAATTCCTAATTTATTTTAGGGAAAAGAACACTTATACGCCAAAAAAGAAAACTATTTACCCTTAAATACCACATTACTTTCATGCCCTTTTTTTACTCTAAAATGACATATTTTTAAAAATAAAAAATTCGGGCTGACGTCATGATGACGTCAACGTCCACCTTTTTTGTTGTCTTTTTCTGCTTTGTCTTTTTGTTTAATTAGGAAAAGATTTAACATTTTTTTAGTTTTTTTCCTTTTCTTTTTTTTCTTTCTTTTCTATATTTCTTGTTTTTTTTTTCTATTTTCTCATTTATGAATCATTTATTTTGTTCCCAAACCATGTTATTTTCTATTTTTTATAATTAGTTTTGACTTCTTTATTTTTGTATTTTTTTTCTGTTTCCTATTTATTTTTTCAATTTATTTATTTCTTATTCCCTTTCTAATTATTTTTTTCTTTTTTCCTCCATAATATAATTCTATTGATTTGTTTTGTTGTTTTTTTCTTTATTATTTTTATTTATATAATAAAGAAGATCACTTATATGTTGAACATTTCTTCATTTTTTATTTCTCTATTTTTTTTCTTTTCTCCTTCACTTTTTTTTCTTTTTTTCTCTATTTATCTTTTTTCTCCCTTTTCCTTCTTTTTTTTTATCAAATCATATTATTTTTAAATTTCTTTCACCATAATCTTATTTCATACTCAATTTTGTTTTTTCTGTTTTTTTTTTCAATTTTTTTTTTTAGTTCTTTCTAAATTTTATTTAATTTATTTTTTCTCCTTAATCTAATTTCATTTACTTTTTTGCTACTTTTCTTTGTTCTTCTTTTTTTCCCCTGATTTCATTGAGGTTTACTTCAATCCTCTATGATACCATCACAATATATTATCTTCATTGAAGATTGTTTCTTCCTCTTTGATACCATCAGAGTATAATATACTCTGGTAGTATTAAAGAGTAACTGAGCAGTGTTTTCACTAAAGGATTGTTTCTTCCTCTTTGATATCATCACAATATAATATACTCTGAAGGTATCAAAGAGTAACTGAGCAGTGTTTTCACCGAAAGACTACATTTTCCTCTTTGATATCATCACAATATATTACAGATATGAATATATTCTGGTAGTATCAAGCAGTAACTGAGCAGTGTCTTCATTGAAGGACTACTTCTTCCTCCTTGATACCATCAAAGTATAATATACTCTGATGGTATCAAAGAGTAATTGAGTAGTGTTTTCACTGAAGGACTACTTTTTTCTCTTTGATACCATCACAGTATATGAATATACTCTGGTCATATCAAGGAGTAACTGAGCAGTGTCTTCATTGAAGGATTGCTTCTTCCTCCTTGATACTATCAAAGTATAATATACTTTGATGGTATCAAAGAGTAACTGAGTAGTGTTTTCACTAAAGGACTACTTTTTCCTCCTTGATACCATCAAAGTATGATATACTCTGATGGTATCAAAGAGTAACTGAGCAGTGTTTTCACTGAAGGACTGTTTTTTCCTCTCTGATACCATCACAATATATTACAGTATATGAATATACTCTGGTGGTATCAAAAAGTAACTGAGCAGTGTTTTCATTGAAGGTTTGCTTCTTCCTCTTTGATAGTATCACAATATATGAATATACTCTGCTCGTATCAAGGAGTAACTGAGCAGTGTCTTCATTGAAGGATTGTTTCTTCCTCCTTGATACCATTAAAGTATAATATACTTTGTATCAAAGAGTAATTGAGCAGTGTTTTCACTGAATGAGTGTTTCTTCCTCTTTGATACCATCGTTGTATATTCATATACTATGATGGTATTAAGAAGTAATTGAGCAGTGTCTTCATTGAAAGATTGATTCTTCCTCCTTGATACCATCAAAGTATATTTGAAAGATTGCTTCTTCTTCCTTGATACCATCAAAGTATAATATACTTTGATGGTATCAAAGAGTAACTGAGCAGTATTTTCACTGAAAGACTGTTTCTTCCTCTTTGATACCATCACAGTATATTACTATATATGAATATACTCAGGTGGTATTAAGGAGTAACTGAGCAGTGTCTTCATCAGAGTATATTATACTCTGATGGTATCAAAGAGTAATTGAGTATTGTTTTCATTGAGATTTGCTTCAGCCCTTCGATGAGATTACTCAATAATTCATGATACCATTTTAATATATCTATATACTGGCATGGTTTCATAGAGATATGTTTCAGTTCTTAAGAGACATTTCCCAGTCCTTCGTGATATCATCATAGTATATCTATATACCAGTATGATATCATTCAGGCCAGCTTTTGACATTTTCTAGTCCTCTATGATACCAACGTGATACATATCATATACTGACAAAGTATAACAAAATTTATGCTTAATTTTGATATTTTAATTTATATATAAATTTTAGCAAGTTACGAGTAATTTTTATAAAACTAATTACAAAAATAAAGTCATATTTTAAAGTTTTTTTTTTATTTGCAAAAGTAAAAAAAAATAAAAATTCATTAATTTAGTTTTAATGAATAAGCTAGTGGATTTTAGTATTTGTCTTAATTATTTCTTATTGTTATCTAGTTATTTTTTACTATTAATATAAAAAAATGATTCATATTTTTATTTCTTATTTTTCTAAAAGGAAAAAATATAAAAAGTGAAAATAATTATAATAACAAAAAATTTTATTAATTTAAATTTTAATAAATAAACTAGTAACTTTTAAATTATTTATTCTTTTAATCTAATTATTTCATTTTTTTTATTAATTTAAGACTAGTTATGTAATATTTAATTATTTCTCCTTAAAACAAAGAAAAAGATTTAAAAAAAAATAAAAGAAGATAAACTAACAAAAAAAATTAAGACAAAAAGGGACAAAAAAAGAAAAGAAAATAAATAATTAAAATATTATCAAATGATATCTTAAGTAAAGAACATAAGGAGATAAAAAGATAAGATAATAAATGAGGAAAAAAATAAAGCAATAAATGCAAAAAGATAAATTAACAGATAAAAGAATAAACATTAAATGCTAAGTTAAAATAAGAGGGGAAAAAAAAAGGAGAATAACATGCAATTGAGGGGGAGAGCTCTAAGGGTAATTACTTTGGGTTGAAGGTCTATTAAGGGTAAATACTTTAGGTTGGGTCTATTTTGGGTAAATAGTTTCACAATTAAGTCAATTTTTGTGTAGTTTTTCCTTTATTTTACTGGGAACCCACAAACTTAAAATTCTGAATCCGCCTCTGCCTCCAGAGATATTGTATATGCGCGAATACAATGTATTCTATTACAGAAATATTATATACATATGGATACGATGTATAATTATGCTCCACTATATTTTGAAACCAAAACACCGTTATGTTCTGTAATTAAGCAATATCTCACTATTTTTCCGCAAATTTAAGCGCAAATAGCGCTATTTACAAAAATAAAAAAAAATAAAAAAATCCCAATATTTTATGGCCCTTTGACAAGTTCAATAGGCCTCTTAAATTCTCAAAAGTCCAATATAAGACCAAATTTGTCAATATCAAATGGGCCCCTTGCATTGCTTTCTGCATTCAAAGCCCACGTTGAACATTACAGTACTAGTAAGGTCACGTATTTATTATTCTCAATTAAATTATTGATATAGCTTAGTCATTATTAGTACTTCTATTTACTTTCCCAATTAAATTATCCAAATATATATATACTCATTGTTCTATTTGCTTTCTCAATTATGTTTTCTCCAACTTTACTTAATTATTTTGGCTTTATTGAGAGATCTCATTTCATTTAAAGCTTAACTATATATCAACATCATGATATATATATTAATTAGTTATAATTAAATAATTAAAATTGAATGTTTGTATAGTATACGTGGTGAAATGTCCATGGCAGAAAACATACCTAGAGCATTTGTTAGACATATAGGCTCGATAAAATGTTCATTTGGTCAAAATTTCGTCCCTCTATTCCATCTTGTCCTACTTAAAGTGTTGTGTCTCGACCTATTTGACAGTCTTAAGGCTAGATAACCCAAAGGCATGACGCGTGCATGGGGTTTTGCCCCCTATATCGAGGGGTCAGCCCCGGTCGTAAAACTGTAAGGGCTCATTTGGTTGGAGAACAAGTTATCACAGGATTAGTTTATCTTAAGATTCATATTATCCCACCCTCAATGTGGGATAAAAATAACACTGCAATCCCGGGATAAGCTAATTCCGAGACAAGTTATCTTGCGATTTTATTCCAACAAAACATGGGATAAACTCATCCTAAAATTAATCTCAAAAATAGTTATCATTTATCGCTCGTACCAAACGAGCCCTAATAATTGTTCATGATCATCTCCACTTATTTATAGGTTGCCTTGCCTTAAGGGGAATCTCGATTAAGTCCCAACTTCACTTTCTTTAATTTAAAGACAATTTTAGTAACATCATGTGTTATACGTAATATACTAACATTATTTGTGTTTTCTTTACTTATTTTACAATATGAAGACATTATGCGGTCATTGTTAATATATATTTTTTATTTTAAATTTACGTGTTTTACTTTCTGCTCTAGTCTGTTTGAAAAGGAGTGTTATTTTTTATGTTTAAAATATCTTTTAAATTTTGATATCTACGTGATATATTTAAGATTATAAAATTTAATGGATATTGTTATTCGTATTTAATTTAAGTTTGGCATTAAAGTGATGAATAGTGAGACAGAGAAGACCACTATGACAAAGTCAAAGGAGAAATTGCACTTGTCTCTTTTCTTTACTTAAAAATTGTAGACAATAATTGCTCAGATATGTAAAATAAGCAAACATACAATAATTGCTTAGAATATGCAATTTTGGTTTTTTGTAGTAAAAAATAATTTCAGGAAAAAACAACCTCGATTTGTTAAATTTTAGTAACGTTCTCAAGCCAATTTGGACCTAACTCGATTTATATATTGCTTAATTTTCCAAAGTTAAACAAAATTAATATTGATGGCAGTTGATTAATGTTATATGTATCATGAAATAACAACAATTTATTTGATTAGTAAAGTATATGATAGTAGCATATTTGCTTGAACAGTAGATAATAGGTAGGGGTCCTCATTAATATGCGTATATCCTTTGGACAACAATACAACTCAATAATTCATGCAGGCACACCAAGACTGAATTAAATGAAAACTGTTCTTTTTTTTTCGTCTTTTATTCGATGTTCAGTATATGTATTGAGCCCCAAGCAATTGTTTGATAAATGATCCTCTTTTTATATCTCTTGTAACTTATATATGGACCTTTTAGACGACAGTTTAAAGATGCCTTTGAGCGAATTGCAAATCTTATGAGAAAAATATTAGACCATGATATGAAACTTTTAAGTCATTGCAAACATAAATCATAGTCTAATGCTTATCTATAAGGTTCAACAATATATGAGCAAATATTGGGGGTGTGTTTGGTAGGTATGAAGGAGAATATTTTTCATGGAAGATGTTTTCTTGGAAAACAAGCTGGTTTCTTAGTTATTTTTTAGTGCTTTGTAAGTAAGCAAAGAAATGTTATCTCAAGAGCATTTATATGTAATCTAGCAAAATATTGTAGGGGAGGGAGGGGGCGAAGGTGGAATGATCAAGGGAGTAGGGGTTAGAGGTGTTGGGTGGATGGAAGATACAATAAACATAAAATGTCATTTATAAAACTTGTTTTCATATACTTTCATTATGAAAGTCATTTTCATTAATTTAGAGAAAATATTTGTCCAACCCAAACATGATAAAATAAATACCAAACACACCCTAGATCCGAACCTAATGTTGTTTAAGAGTAGAACATCTAATTCATCTCACCACAACATCCTATACTGTTGTTTACAATTGAATACAACCGTAATATTAGGTGGGCTGGCTGATAGGGACACATAAATCATGACAAGGTAAGGAAATCCAGTGCTAAGATACCCTTAGCATTTATATATACTTTAGATATGGACAAAAATTGGATTCAAATAGTTCCATGATCAACAAGGTGACACTATATATCATAAATTATTTTAAATCACTACTGACCAAATATTAATGGACAAAACAAAACTAGGAAATAATAATGGCTTGAAGTTTACATGTATCTAGTTGCACTACATACTTTTGCAATATATTTATAATGAAATAAATTCTCAGGTTCTATTTGTGATCACATCCATACCCTAACTTTTAATATTGGACATATGCCTTATAACTTCCATATGCTTTACAAAATGTTTGCAAGAGGTATTTCGAATTGTGTGTTGACACGGGACAAAGTCAGGGAAAACACAAATTAAGATAAAAAAATTACGCTCTGTGTCAGTTAGGACAACAATGTTATTGAAATTGATCCTTGTTTCGTTTCTTAGCCAACATTAAAGGCCTACTTCTAATATTTTTTTATTTTTTTCTCTTTTTCACCCCAACACAGTATAATACCCTACTTCTTGCAAAACGTATTAGCAACTTTTGAGTTATATCTATGTAGGTACAACGAATTACCTTGTTCTTCATGTACCGCGTGTAGGTGAAGAAAGAGTTAGATTTTGTAGAATAGAAGTCCACCATTGAAGGCCGTTCAAAGTTTCAATTTTGAAAACTTAGAGTAGATTTGAGAAAACATTCACGTTTAGGGTTTTTTCGAGTTTGTTAGATGTTTGGGTTTGATGTTGTTCCAATCAATTGAAAACATCACGAGGAGTTCAAAACTTAAATGTGAAGTGATTTAAAGTAGATTTGAGTTAACTTTCAGAAAATGCTCAAGAAAAAAAGATGAAGTTACTTATTGTATATTAATGTATATGATTGTATATATACACACTTTTATACACCTATATACATAATACACATGTCTTGAATAAAAGTGCAATTCTTGCTTAAAACCAGTCCAAATCTCCATGAAATTACTTCAAATTTTGTAACCAACGTACCTCTTTTGACTATTTCTAACAACTCTAAAAATACCCATTCCAAATTTCTCATAAAATCATATTCGAAATTGAAATTCACTTATTTAAATTTGTTCAACAATGAATAGTGATTTCGAGAACCTATTTAGAGTTGTATGTTGAATCTTGGATTATTATTTTTAGACTACAACTTTGCAAAGTTATATATAGGACACATGGTTGCAATGTATATGTGTGGATTGTACTTATGTGCAATTCCTGAGATAAAAGTTTGATACAATGGCCACAATAAGTTGCAAGATTATGTTACATTTCATGGACGATTAGTTTTAATTTACAAAATTCATCAAACAAAGCCCAATAAGTTATTATTAAGTTTTGGTACTTTTTATTTGTCTTTCAACTTATTACATTATTATCCTATAGCAATGTTAATAGGAACATCGATGAAGCAAATAATACAAAAGTGAAATAAAAGCTACTATAAAGTTTATAAAATGTATTTTTTCTGTATCCTTTGTGAAAACAATATCTCTACACATGTTCTCTCTTAATTGGGCTAATGGCCCAATCATAAAAAATGGTAAAGAGCAGCAGCCCAAAGTCCCATTTGGACCATGGATAACAGATAATTTGAGGACACAAAATGAGTGAAAACTATTGGGCAAGTTCACATTGGGCCGGTTCTCAAAAATAATTATATTTATTAGCTAAATATATACAATTGTGTATCAAATATGTATATTCTATGCATAATATATATTTATATACAAAAAATATGCGTTTTATTGCTATTATTTTAATTGGCGGCTGTTTATATTAATTTCTCAAAATTATTTCGGATCACCAATGTTTGGACCTCTTTGTTAATATTTACTATTTAGTCACTGTTTTGAAATATAATTGGGAAATAAATACTATATAAGACAATTAAAATTTAAACAAAAATATTTCTAACTAAATGGCGAAATCACAAAATGCTGAAATTTGGAGTTTTTACAATGCAAGTGAAATTTCAAAAAAAAAAATGGTCTTCCATTTGCATCAATACAAGATTCAATTTTTGGAATGCTGAGTCATGTACCATAATTATTTGAGAAAATTAGATAATATTTTAATTGGATCAAAATTCTTACTCATAATAATCTAATTATCATTTATTACACAAAATGACCATTCAAACTTCTTTATTGCAGGTGAAGTGCATGTACATCTTACAAACTGTTTTCTTCTTTGCAATTTCCCATAATATAAAATTATAAAATTTTCCACTGCCGCAAATGTGAATCATTTCGAGTGAATAACGTATCAAAAAGATTCAAAAACATCGAGAGGATTTCATATCTAAAATTTAGGATTGTTTAAAGGAGATTTGAGTTGGCCGGGTTGAACAAAAAATCAGCCCTTTGAGGAAGATAAACTACTGCTATGTATAAATATTATATAAACGATGTATATGAATGAATATATACACACGTTTGATACATAGTTATACATCATATATACATGGCTATATACTATTTATACAATATAAATACATTACATATACATTACATAACTATTTATACAATATCGATATTATTTATACAATATAGAGTATTTTTAGCTCTGGTACCATATAATTGTAGAAAAGTGATTTGAAAAAGTATACTCCCCCCGTCTCAATTTATGTGAGTTAGTTTGACTTAGCACGAAGTTTAAGAAAAAAAAACTTTTGAAATCTGTGGTCTAAAATAAGTCATAGATGTTTGTTTGGCTATAAATCATTTCATTAAGGGTAAATTAGGCATTCTAAAGTTAAATTGTCACGAAATATAAAAACGTGTCATTCTTTTTAGGGTAACTTACATAAAACACATATCTTTGGGAGCTAATTACCCTTTTTCCCACCTCAATCCCGTCGGGATACATCCCCACACCACTCAGATACATCCCAATCTCATCGGATACATCCCAAAATACTCTGATACATCGGCATTCTTTGATTTTACCTCTGATACATCGGCATCCCGCATGTATCAGAGAGCGATGTATCTCGAGTGGAGGCGATGTATCCCGACGTGAGGTGATATATCCGAGTGGTTTTTTAATTAACATGTGATATATTAAGTAATTAAAATAAAGTAGTGGGAGAGATAGTAAATACGATAATGAGGTATGTTTTTTAGGTAGTTTACCTTTCTTTTTAAAACTAACTTAAAAGAAAAGTGAGTCATATAAACTAGGAAAAAGAAAATATATATTATTTGAGGAGCATCCAATAGAGTTTATATACGAACGAAATAAATCTACATCCTAAACTAACACCTAGGATGTAGGAACATATAATAACAGCTAAAACAGCACTGATGCCTAAAATAATCAAAGAAATCTAATCCTAATCTAATGTAAATCCTGAGCAATAGTACAACATTAGTAAAGCATTAGTTACAACAGTAATCAAGTAACAATTCTCATGTCATATTAAATAACTAACTCATTAACAAGATATTAAGGAATGATCCTAGACACTAATAAAATATTATTATTTTTTAGATATCCAAATTATTTTTCAACAGATAATTGATATACCTAAAATGAAATATAATTATATTTAAAGTAAATATATCTACGTAAACACTGGTCAACATTAGATTACTAATATTTAGGAGCATGCAAAAATTACTGTACCGATAAATCATATAAAAAATTATTAGTATCGAGTTACTGGATTAATGATTTTGTAAAAAAAATATTAGACTACCAGTTTGATTTTTGATTTTTATTAGTTAATGATTGTACCGATAATTCAGTAAGATTATTTTTTTAAAAAAATATCCCTGATTATATAAGAATGGCTTTAGAATTTAAATTGAAACCCTATTCGTATTTTCTAAATCTATTTCTCTTTCAAACGAGATATCAAACTTTTAGAGTAACAATTTTGATTTGCAATTTTACATTATAGTTAAAATTATAATTTATTAGTAAAGACATAATTTAGTAGCATATCCAAGTTCATATGGATTCGTCTTTGTGGTAGATATGCATGCAACTCTTTGATTTAAATAATGAGTAGAATAAATAAGCATTATTAACATTAATAAGATAGGTGGAAACATATGAGTTCGTGTCTAAGTATAAAATTTCATAAGCTATTCACAATACTTCTTCTTATACATTATCTTTGTTTAGATAAATATTTTTTTTATTCATTAACCTTATATTTATTAGTTCATGAATTTGTTTTAGTAATAAATATTCTGTGAATACTGTATATATATGTACAAATCAAAATACGAGAAACGAAAAAAAGTTAAAGAGCATTTTTTTTATTAGTTAAGCCAAAAATTAAACTGTTAATTAAAGATTGCTTATCGATTAATTAAAAATTAATAATAATTATTTTATTAATTTGATTATCGATTTAATTATTTAGTATCTTTACTAATCAATAATATATAAAATTTGGACCGAATCAACCGAGAGAAATTCCTACTAATGTTGTGTTTAAACAAGTTATGACCTTATAAAAGTATGTTTGTGCTAAGATAGTTGTGAAAATTTTAAAACGCATTATGTGAAAAAAGAAAGTAAGTTTATAAAAAGAAAGATAACAAATTACGCAAGATAAATTTATGCGGGGCATATTTATATGAAATGGGGCGGAATAAATTAAAAATAATAAATTATATTATACATGGCAGAACAAAGCAGATTGAATTTTTTGCGAGTTTATGTGAAATTACTCCAAAATCGACTCGTCTCATCCCGTCACGCCATTTGCGATCCCTATATAGAAATCAAGATCGACGTCGATCAATCAATCCACTTGGGACTGAGAATAAACAAATAAAGTCATACATATAATATTTTACATTCTTTATTATTATTATTATTATTAATAATAAACCACTTAACTTATAATTTTTTTTATACAATTTAGTATAAACACCTTGTATAGGTAAGTAACCGATTTACTTCGTTCCCATAAATGTAAAATATATCGAATTTCAAATATTTAATACTCTTTTCGTTTCAAATTAATTGGTCTATTTTGATTTAACATGGAGTTTAAAAAATAAAAAAGACTTTTGCATCTTGTGATTTTAAATTAAAGATATGTCAAATGTACTAAAATACATCTTAATCTTGTGGTCTTAAACATATCATGTTAAAAGTTAAAGGCTTAAGTCATAAGCGATCATTTAAAGTTGTCCGCATTATTCACTTAGATACTTTAACCTGGCTTTGTTCCTATTGAACACTCCAATTTTAACACATATATACCTATTAAACGCTTTTCTGACAACTAGTCAAAAAGTAGAGTGTGTGTAATACACACGCAGATGAGGTGGCAAAATAACGAATCAAATGAACCATATGGCATTTTCACTTAAAATAATCATAAAACTAAATTTTGAGAATAAAAGAAAATCTAAATCCAAAACAATTAAAAATGATGTTAAAAAGCTGATCCACGCGCCAAGTAAGGTGTGAATAACAATCAATGTGACACGTGGGCAAGAAGTGTTTAAATGACTCAAATGTGTAGTGATAGAGGTGTTCAATAGAAATAAGGTTAGGTTAAAGTATTTAAGTGAATTTTGCGAATAACTTTAAGGAGCTGTAGATGACTTAAGTTAAAGTTAAAACTAAAAAGCTGCTAAAAAGAGAAGTGATCATTCTTTTTGAAATGGACTAAAAAGAAAAATATGTCAAATAAATTAAAACGGAGGGAGTATAACGATTTAGATTGATTGACTCTGAAATTTATATCAGTGCGACATAAATTGAAACAAAGGAAGTAACATATATGATTTGAAAATGACGTAAAAAAATACTATAGATCACAATAATTAATAATTTAAAATATTTAAAAGACATATAAAAAATTTAACCGACTCTTCAAATTCTATCAATGCCAAATTGCAGTAGAACGAGTAACATATATTATTTAAAAATTACGTAAAAAGATCAATCACAATAATTAACAACTTAAAATATCTAAAAACTAAATAGAAAATTGGGTCGACTCTCCAAATTTCATCAGTGCCACGTAAATTGGGACAACGAGAGTAACATATACTATTTTAAAATTATGTAAAAAATATTATAAATTACAGTAATTAACAACTTAAAATACTTAAAAATCATATTAAAAATTTGTTTGACTTTCCAAATTCTATCTATGTCACATAAATTAAAACAAAAAAATAGCATATATTAAACACGAGCTCTTTGTGTCTAGTTATGTTATGCGAGATAAGACGAAATACACTGAATTTTTTGCAAATTTATGTGAATTTACTTTGAAATCGCTTTATCCCGTCCCGCACCATTTGCCACCCCTGTATAGAACCAAGATGGATGTCAATCAATCAATTCACTGCTCATTTTTCACTGGGGGTGGGGGTGGGGGTTCCATATTTATAACAAATTATTTTGGGTCAAAATGATTACAACAAAGATTAGAGTTTATAGAATAAGATCTTGTCGCAATTGTGTGGGGCTAGCAATTGTTGATGACTGAGAAACTTATTTTGATTTGATGCTTGCTATATGGAGTACTATATATAGTAAGCAAATAATAAAGTCATATATGTAATATTTTACATTCTTTATTAAGTACATATTATTATTAATAACTAAATCACTAAACTTATAATAAATTTATATAATTTAGTGTAAACACCCTATACATAAAGGCGAATTTACATGTAAAAATTTAAGCACGTGAATTTGTGATCTCTTTATAAAATTAAATATTTTATGTATATATTTTTTAAATTGCCATAATATTATCTGTATACATCTATGCAATAATAAGAGTAAATGATGCACTTGGTTGAAGATTAAGTTCTTTACCTAGTGGACTATAAATTTATTCCCACTAAATACACTTTTTTCGCCTCTTCTTATACAGGTAAGCAACCTGTGTTACTTCATTCCCATAAATGTCGTAAAAAATAATAGTATTCGTAATGCTGACAATAGATTAATAATATTGCATTTGTTATGCTGAGATTATTTCTTATACAATATTTGATTTAACGTATCAAAAATAATGTGCATCATATAATTTCTAAAAAAATTATTTGTTTACAAAAATACAGTGGAAAGAATGTGAAAATAATTTTGAAGGACAATTGCGCTTTTAGCCGTGCAACATGTAATAAAACCCGTTGAATTATTAATACCATAAATTTTTAAATATTTGTTGTGCATACCTTAATATCAAATAATAGGTTAGACAAATGTAGTCCTCATGTTCCATATTAGTTGGTCACTTCCTTTTTAAAAAGAGAGTTTTCCTAATTCACCCTTAAGAAACTTTTTTGAAACTTTACAAACAAGTGTTCATACTTTTAAAAAGAATTATAGCATGTTTGGCCAAACTTCTAAAATCAATTTATTTTGAAAAGTGTTTTTCTCAAAAGTGTTTTTTAAAATAATATTTTTGATGAAAAGCAGTTTGTGTTTGACCAATAAATTTAAAAAATCACTTTTGAGCAGCAATTAGTATTTGACGAAACTTTTTAAAAGTGCTTTTAAGTGTATTTTTTCTCAAAAGTGCTTTTTAAAAAAATGTTTTTAGGGAAAAAATATTTTTTTAGCTTCTGAAAACAATTTCTGCTACTCCTCAGAAGCACTTATTTTCTCTCATAAGCTTGACCAAACACTTCACTTTTTAAAAATAAGCACTTTTAAAAAAAATTAACTTGGCCAAACAGATTATTAATTGCAAAGGTAACATAAGAAAAAATTAATTGATTCTCTCTTAATTTAATAAGGTGAACAATTAATATGAGACAATTATTTTTAATAAGATGATCAATTAATATGAGAATAAGAAGTAAGTACTCCCTCCGTTTCAATTTGTTTGACTTACTTTCTATTTTAGTCCGTTTTAAAAAGAATGATCCTTTCTTTTTTTAGCAACTCTTTAATTTCAACTTTTAATGTGGCATGTTTAAGGCCGTAAGATTAAATGATATTTTGGTATATTTAACGTATCTTTAAATTAAAGTCATAAGATTCAAAAGTCTTTCTTATTTTTTTAAATTTCGTGTCAAGTCAAAATAGTTCAATCAATTTAAAACGGACGAAGTACTTGGAAAGGGAATATATTTTTGGGCATGTGCATCTTATCAGTTTCCATAAGTGGAAAAATTTATAAGGCAGAGGAAATTAAGATACCTAAACACTCCACGTACGTATATGAAAGATTTTTTTTGGCATGTGACTGCTGTTACTTTCCATATCACAAATTGGTCTCCCCATTTCTTCTCGAAACTCCAACTTTCTTGTTACAGTAAATAAAATAAAAGAAAACAATTCTTTGCCCATTGTTTCTCCTTCATTCATCACCTCACTGTTCTCAATTTCTGTATACTATATAATGATGGGCAGCACGTGCTATCCCGCTTCTTCCATCCAATCAGTGAACCCCACGTGTCCTTCCACTCTCTATAAACCCCAGATTCACAATATCAGTCAAAATACAAGAACAAGAATTCTTACTTGTAATAGTAGAAGAAGAATGGCTAGTGTTGATGCAATGAGTAATGCTGTGTCATCATCATCAGTAGAAGTTGGAATACAGAATCAGCAAGAGTTGAAAAAAGGAATAGCAGAATTATATGATGAGTCTTCTGGGATTTGGGAAGATATTTGGGGTGACCATATGCATCATGGCTATTATGAACCTCAATCCTCTGTTCAACTATCTGATCATCGTGCTGCTCAGATCCGTATGATTGAACAAGCTCTCAGTTTTTCTTCTCTTTCTGGTAAATATACCTGTTATCTTATTTTCTTGATGTTGTTTCTGCTTGTTATTGGTGCCTCCTTTTCATTGCCTCTCTACTTTCACAAGTTCGGGGCCAGGGGGTAAGGTTTGCGTATAACCTACTCTTTCTAGATCACCCCACCTGTTTGATTAGGTTGTAGAATAGATTGACGGTCTGCTTATATAAATTTGGTCAATCCTCCCCTAGTGAGCTAACTTTTGTGGTTGAGCTAGGCTTAGAGCCTGGTCAATCCCCGTTTGGGCTCCCCGGTCCACACTCCAGTTGGGCTTGGGCATGAAGGGGGTGTTAGAGTGAGTGAAAGTCCCACATTGATCGGAGAATAGACTAACGGTCTGCTTATATGAACTTAGACAATCCTCTTATCATGAACTAGCTTTTGGGGTTGAGTAAGGCCTAATTGCCATATCTTTACAATTACACTGGATTTATTGTTGTTGGGCTTCTCTTTCTTTGATATTTATACTAATCTATTATTTATACTCATCTATATTGTTAGAATCTTGAATCTAGATTCAGACCCTTTTGTTATTATCAATTGAAGAAGCTAAAAAGTTGAAATTTTTTCCAAGAAAAAAAGACAGGGCCTTTTGACTTTGAGTCCAAGAAATAGGGGAAAAGATTTTGAAGAAAAAAGGGGTGAAGAGTGAAGAGTACAGTAGATGATGTTTTTCAGATTATGTGGGAAAGACTTGTGCCTTTTGTTTTGTTTCAGTTCTGAATATATTGATAGCTAGTAACAGCTACATTTGGTTTGCCATATGGTGTCCGGTATTCGTATTGGAGCCGACTAATCCGGATTCGCGTATTGCAGGTCCTAGAACCCTAGACCTCTGATTAAGAGTGTAGGGATCCCAACCATCCCACCACAACCCATGTTGGTTAGTAACAACTACATTTGATTCTTGTAAATGTGTGTAATTGTTAAGAGGTGTAGTCGTTGGTCTTAAATTTTGGATCCGCCTCTGTTAAGTTAACACATAATCATGGATTTTGGTGTAAGAAACTGTATTGTGTTCCTCTGCTCCTATTTGATTAAGTTTTAGTTGTAGCAGGGGGGAAAAGCAATAGTATTTTTAATCATGGCTTGACTTTCGTTTAAATTTATGTCTCTATAGGCCATATGTTCGGTTTTAGATTGTGCAATATTCAGTAAGTTTACTTTTGTAAAGATGAACTCTGCTTTGTTGCTATTTGTTCTATCTTACATGTTGCAACAATCTGTCATTTTCCATATGAGCTGTATAGAAGAGTTGTTTTGTAGCTCCTTCTTATGTCAGCTATATTGTATCATAAACTCAGGATTTTCATGGTTGGAAAATTAGTGAAAAGGTTATCGAGTCATTCTTGTGACTGGCTAAGACAAAATTATCCTGAACCTAGGTATACTAAGGCAATTTATACAGGGTAAATTAGTTTCTTGTCCCATAGGACGGGCACCCTAAGTTTCAAGGCATAGATTGGCTAAATATAAAATAACCTTCCACTGGCAGATGATCGTGCTTCTAATAGGATTTTTTTCTTACTCCTGTCAGGGCAACAAAGCCTTTTTCTATTTATCTGACTTGGTAATATTTTAGCATGTTGCAAGATGCTTCTCATTTAATGAGAAACATCTCCTTGCAATCTGGCCATCTTCTTTTCCCTACATGAATGATGAGACACTGTGATATGAAGCTTCCTTTTTTTTGTAGTTATGTATTCTAAAATCGACCACTCGTTGTTCTTGTATACGAGTACCTTAATCGCCGAGCATATCATATGCACAAGAACCAGCGAAGAAACCAATGTCCATAGTTGATGTTGGATGTGGCATAGGAGGCACTTCTAGGTACCTTGCAAAGAAATATGGTGCTACAACTAAATGTATCACTTTAAGTCCCGTGGAATTGAGAGCAAACACATGAAATTGAGATATGACGTCATTAAGCAGTTGCTGAGAGATGGAATAATTTTCATTGATTATGTGAAGTCAGAAATGAATTTGGCCGATTCTCTGACTAAACTTGTGGAAAGAAATTAATTCTTCAAATCTCAAGAAAAATGGGGTTAAGGGCGATATGATTGTCAATAGAGATGGTAACTCGACCTATGTGATTGGAGATCACATGAAGTAGGTTTATATGGGTAATAACAAGTCGATATTGACATTGCACACTAAAAGAGAGTGCTTGAACTGCTACTAATTGTGAGGATGAGTTATTAACTTTTAATAAATTCATATTCCTTAAGAATGGTGTATTTAAAGCAGTATACACTTGATTAATTCACCTATATGAGAAGTGGAGTAGGCCACTCCTATGAAATGTTGGTCAAGTCTCTAGAGGAACACCAAATCTATTACATTTGATCATACAAATTCAGCAAGTCTTACCCTTTTATTCCAAACAATCTTTTGAAATATGTTGGGATGTCGACAAAATATTGTATTTCAAAAGATTAGTCATGAACACCATTTACGAGAGGGTGACAAGTAGCTAAGTGCATGCGACATAAATGGCAAGTGTCAAGCAAGCAAAAGAGGTGGCAAGAGGCTTGCCGCTTATCTCTTTCTAATTCATTTCTTTCTTTAAGCTTCACAGTCAGAACACTTCTATAAATTGTCCAAGCGTCTTCACTAGAGAGATCAATCATTAGAGAATCATTACCCCTATCGCGAGAATCATTACTTGTAATAGCACTAGTAGTAGTAATAGAAGAAGAAGAAGAAGAAGAAGAAGAAGAATGGCTATGAATAATGCTGTGTCATCATCAGCAGAAGTTGGAATACAGAATCAACAGGAGTTGAAAAAAGGAATAGCAGATTTATATGATGAGTCTTCTGGGATTTGGGAAGATATTTGGGGTGACCATCTGCATCATGGCTATTATGAAGCTCAATCCTCTGTTGGACTATCTGATCATCGTGCTGCTCAGATCCGTATGATTGAACAGGCTCTAAGTTTTGCTTCTGTTTCTGGTAAATTGGCTTCCCTTGTTTGATATTTATACTAATCTACATTGTTAGAATCTTGAAACTGCCTCTAGGTGTAGATCCTTTTCCTAATATCTATTGAAGAAGCTAAAAAGTTGGAAATTTTCAAAGAAACGAAGGGTGTTTTGACTTTGAGTCCAAGAAATTGTGAAGAAAATGTTGGAAGAGAAAAGGAGTGAACAGTACAATTGATGATGTTTTTCAGATTATATGGGGAAGACAAAAGGGGCGAAGAGTACAAAATTGGTTGCTAGTAACAACTTACATTGTGATTTCCTGTTATAGTAACAAACAACATTGACTATGTTGTTTCTTAAGGAAATTTAAAGAACCTATTTCGATATGTCATTTTCGTTCTTACCCTCTTGATGATGGGAGTTCATGTCTTCATGATCAGTTAACATTAGAGGCAAAAGAAGATCCAGCAAACTTGGAGTATATGGTACATATAGAAAACTTAAAAGATTTTTTTGTGTAAATATGTAAATGTTAAGAGGTGTAGCCATTGATTTAAAATTTGGGATCTCCCTGTTAAATTAGCACATAATCGTGAATTTTGCTGTAAGTAACTGTATTCTGCTCCTCAGCTCCTATTTGATTGAGTTTTACTTGTGCACATGGGGCAAGTAATAGTGTTTTAAATCATAGCTTGAATTTTTCATTTCTGTCTCTATGGGCCATAAATTCGGTTTTAGGTTGTGCAATGTTGAGTAATTTTATTTGTCTCTTCTGTTAAGATGAACTCTCTTCTTTTGTTATTTGTGTCATCTTACATGATGCAACAATCTGTCATTTTCCATATGACCTGTATACAAGGCTTGTCTTGTAACTCCTTATGTCAGCTATATTGTATTTAAACCCCATATAGTGGTATTTGCAGATGCATAAAGTTGGGATTTTCATGGCAATTAGTGAAAAGTAAGGTTATTGAGTCATTCTTGTGAGTTGTGACTGGTTAAAACAAAACTATCCTGAACCTATATCTACAAAGGCAATTTGTAATCTAAGGGGGATCCACGATTTAAATTTAATGGGTTCAACTTTTAAGATTCTCAGCATTGAACTCATTGCACTGTTAATTTATGGGTTCAGATCTAATATTTTGGTGATATTTTGTGGCGAAAGTTATGGATTCAAATGAACTGATAGCCAATAGGCTATGTTCACCTCTATTTGTACAGGGTAAATTAGTTTCTCGTCCCATAGGAAGCCAACAGGCACTCTAAGTTTTAAGGCATAGATTGGCTAAATATAAAATAACCTTCCACTAGCAGGTGATTGTAATTCTCATAGGATTTTGTTGTTACTCATGTCAGGGCAAGGAAAACTTTTCTATTTATCTGACTTGGTAATACTTAGCATGTTGTAAGATTAATCTTTCTCCTCATTTAATGAGAGACGTCTTCCTGCAATCTTCGCACTTTCTTTTTCCTAGATGAATGATGAGACATTGTGTTATTGAAGCTTACTTTTTTGTAGTTATGTATCCTGAAATCGATCACTCTTTTTGTTCTTATATATGAGTACCTTAATTTACTAGCATATTGTATGTGTGCAGAAGATCCAGCAAAGAAACCAACATCCATAGTTGATGTTGGATGTGGCATAGGAGGCAGTTCTAGGTACCTTGCAAAGAAATATGGAGCTACAGCTAAAGGTATCACTTTGAGTCCGGTACAAGCAGAGAGGGCCCAAGCTCTTGCTGCAGCTCAGGGATTAGGGGATAAGGTATCTGCTTTTGAGCCAGAATTTGCTTTACAAGCTATGTGTGAGAAACCTAAATCACTTATAACATTTCTGTATTTTATTGATTCATAAAGCTGAGGATAGCTTATAGTATGTGTTTTAATGAGCGACTTCTTAAAGCTACGTCCATCCTGCAAAACTTCTGCTCATTTATGTTTAGTGAATTATTACGACACACTTATAAGGTAATTCTGAACTGAAACATAAATCCATGTGACAATTTTTTACATGGTATAATGGTTGTATATTGCCGCATCCACCTGGAAATATTTCTCTAAAATATCACAGTATGATCACTTTTTTAGTTAGTTGTGGAACACTTAATTTTGCATTAGTTATTTGGATTCCCTTTAACCTATTTTAATTGGACTGATTCCTAAAGGAAGCTAATAAAGCGCTAAGTTAACTGGTTTTCTCCTCAATATCATTTGGATGTCTATGCTAACCTTTTTCCTGTTGGCTCTCACTCCTACAATTAATTGTGATATCTTTATATATTTTTCACTTAAAATTTGCCTTTGTTCATTAACCGGAATACAAATGAGCAGGTTTCTTTTCAAGTCGCAGACGCCTTGAATCAGCCATTTCCAGATGGGCAATTTGACTTGGTTTGGTCCATGGAGAGTGGAGAACACATGCCGGACAAAGAAAAGGTTCATCATATCTGAAACATCTTTATACTTATGCATGTATATCAAACTTCAGAAAATGTACATGGTGGCTTGTCACTAATTGTTGTATAGTGTTTTTCCTGACCTTGTTTCCATCATTGTTAGTTTGTTGGCGAATTAGCTCGAGTGGCAGCACCAGGAGGCACAATCATCCTTGTTACTTGGTGCCACAGGGATCTTTCCCCTTCAGAGGAATCTCTGACTCCAGAGGAGAAAGAGCTTTTAAATAAGATATGTAAAGCCTTCTATCTTCCGGCATGGTGTTCCACTGCTGATTATGTGAAGTTACTTCAATCTAACTCTCTTCAGGTAAACTTATTATACCAACTGTTATCCACTTGATACACTTTCTATCTTCTATTTCATTAGTTTATGTCTTGAACCAGCCTCAGACATACTCTTTTCGTTCCCTGCTAATCTTGTGGCTACTGACAGGATATCAAGACAGCAGATTGGTCTGAGAATGTTGCTCCATTTTGGCCAGCAGTCATAAAATCAGCACTGACATGGAAGGGCTTCACATCAGTACTACGCAGTGGTAAGTTGTGTCGTGCCAAAATGTGTTCTCCAAAAAATTTGAGGCACCCCTTTTCTGTATTTGATTCATTGGAGTTACCTTATCAGGATGGAAGACAATCAAAGCTGCACTTGCAATGCCACTGATGATTGAAGGATACAAGAAAGGTCTCATTAAATTTGCCATCATCACATGTCGAAAACCTGAATAAGTAAGTGAAAATCCCAACACTTGAATTTAGTAGACATCCTCAATTAACTCGCTAGTTTCTTGCTTTTGATATATGTTACTATCTGTTGTCTGTTGTGTTTCAGTTACCACATTATTTCATTTTTGTTACTGTTTCTTTTTTCTAAGTGCTTTGTACTGCTTTCCTTATTAATTGACATATTTTCTTCACTGCCGTGTTCCCTTTTTCATAAATACTTTGCTTTGCTGCACTTGAGCCGAGAGTCATTCGGAAACAGCCACGAGGTAGGGGTAAGGTCTGCGTACACTCTACCCTCCCCAGACCCCACTTGTGGGATTACACTGGGTATGTTGTTGTAAATGGCTAATCTGTCAGAATTTATAGTTTTAGCTAACACAAGTTTTTTTTCAGTTGGAAAGAGACATGTAATCATGTTCAAATGAGAATTTCCTTGGGGTATCTAAAAATAGAAACCCTTTATCAAACAGACGGAACATTCTATTGTTCGAGGAGAATTCTTAATTAGTGAAGCTTTATCAATATTGTTTATTTATCTTTATATAAATTGAACAAGAGAACCTAGTCCAAACTATTTCCAATTGAAATTTTAAACTCTACACAATCCATATGGTACTCAATTGGTTTATTACAATTTGTTTCCGTTTGAAGACCAACAACCTCGTAGGTCTTGGCTGTCACTCGCAACCATTGCTCGTTTTCTTTCTTTTTGGTCCCAATTGGTTACAATTAACACCTCTCATGAGTTCAGACAACCACTCCTGGTGCATACCAGTTAGTCACTGCTGGCACCTCTTCTGGTTCGAGGCAGTCCCCTTCAGCCCTCAAAATTTAAGCCTAGGCCACCACTCTAAGTCGTGTCCTGAAGTGTTGATCAACTTGCTCTAATAACAGTTGTTGTAAGACTAAACAAAAGTAGACTGTCCTATTCAACTTATGGACACCTGATAAACTTTCTTCTTAATCCATGTCAGATTCATTACATATTATCCACCTCAACTTTTTTGGCTTCAATTCTCCACTTTCTAGTTGGTGAAGTCTAACTTCTACAGAAAGGATTGTTTTTTGCTTGCTTATATCAGTCTTTAACTGACCCCAACAGATTTGGGATTGAGACGTAGTTGATTGATATATAAATAAATATTTTTAGAATTGTTTGTAGCAAATATACTATAGTCTGTTGTTCCTTTTGAATCACATCTCAGTCAGTTGCAACTTTCTGATTACTGATTTTCTTACTGCAGATTTCTTTGCTTGGCTACTGATTAATAAACATGGATGGATCTTGGAAGAAAAATAAAAACTTATCTATTAGGCACAGGAAATGCAACATTGAAATGAAACTCCAAATTGCAAGCTGAAGAAACTGCCACATTTTCCGGAGTCTACACCAGCTTTAATAATCCATCTAAACATATTGTATCGTGAAATGTATTCGAAATAAAAGTTGTACAACTATCTCATATAGATCTATCTGCTTTGTTTGTACTGTACTAATCATCAAAAGAGTATTAACATTGTTTCTTCAGGGGGGAGATCAAGGTCTTTAGTGCTAAGAAGAATTGCTCAGCTTATCTGCTAATTATGTTGATGAGTTTACAAGTACTTTGAGTAAGATAGAGAATTGCCAAGATAACAAAAATCTTGAAAGAAAACAAAATCTTTGTTACAAAGTGTTTTGATGTTCTTGAAAGGGTGCATGCTAGCATGGGCAGAGTCAGAGTTCTAGTTACGGGTTTGACAGAACCCAATAGTTTCGGCTAAAAGCTTGTATTTCTGTTAAGAAATTCACTTAATATGTGTAAGTAATTTATCCAAAACCAAGTAAGTTACATTTTTTGAATCTAAAACTCATAATTGGAAATTCGGAATGTGCCTCTATATACCAGTTTATGAACAAGTCACAGGAGCAATATGTTTGAGGAATTTCTGAAAAATTGTGCCTTTTTTTTTTAGCTCATATCTGTAATCACTCAGACTGCAATTTTCATGTATTCAATTTGATGATTGATGATATATATGGAGAATTGTTCGTCAAAGTTGTTTTCTATCTTTTACAATTCAAGATTAGTCAACAAAATCCTCAAGGTAGAAACAAGCAGAGGAGTTAGCTTGATCATGTTTCATAATAGAATTACATAGGAATAATTGTTCTTTTTTTGGGGGTTTCTTTTTCGGGTAAAGATAAAGCTTGGGAAAATAAAAGAAATAAAAAAAAATCAGTGTAACAAAACTGAGCCGTGAAAAATTGTATTCCCTCCTCAGACATTATTGAACTTGATACAAAAGATGAACATGGGCAACAATTCTTAAATTCTTGTTTTTATTATTATTTTGCTTCATTGCTATCCGTATTCTATCATTTCCTGACCTTCTATTTTTCGGAACCAAAATTTTATTCAATATCTTTTTACTTTTAAACAACTTAAAAATTATTTAACTCTTCTCCATTCGCATCTTAGTCAATAATCAATACTTACTGTCCAATTTTGTTTTTATATTAAGAGATTGAGAAGGAGCTATATCTTTTGTGCTTAAGATATTTGCAAATACTTTACCACAATAATTTTATATTCAATTCTTAAAGAAAATTAACTTTTCATGATCACACAAGAAAGTTAGTACACAAGTATAGTTTGTTTTAAACTATACATTCATATTAAATTTACTAAAGCACAAACCAACCATCATCAACTGAGAATCTCTTAGTGAAATTAATCTATAAGGATCCATATTTTGTTGGTCATTAAGAAGACCATTCATTTTTAAATCAATTGTTTATTTGTTGAGAAAGCAAGAAGTAGTCCAAGATTTAAATAGACATTTAATTAATGTTTTGAAGTTTCAGATTATTAACCAGTGGCACAATTCCAAGCTATTACTAAAGTATACTTTAGAATATAGCAATACTAAACTAATATTTGAGTAAACATAAAACATATGTTATGATCATAAGAGTTTCAATATACACATTTGAATCGTGGGAGGAGGATCGATAGATTTATTAAAGAAGAAGATTTTAAATAAGCATAAAATATATGTTTGCCAGCTATTATCTTGATGGACAGTTATATAGTGCAACAATTTCAAATAAAAAGGAAAAATAGTTCATAGAAGAAAAAATTACATAACATACCAACCATCCATGTTTACTTACGCTCCATAGCAACAGTTTAATTCAATTACATTTCGCAACATAGGGTATAAAACTATTGCTATTTGTATTTGTATGATGTTCTCTCAATCAACACTCAACTGTATTTGTATTTGTATTTGTATGTCGAGATTCCACAAAATATACAATACGAATTTGTATTTGTATGTCGAGATTACTATAACGAATTTGTATGTCGAGATTTATGAATTTGTATTTATATGTCTGTATTTATATTTGTATGCCGAGATTATACAATTGTTATAAAAATTATTACTACATTATATAAATTAGGCAAAATGTTACTATAGAGCCTCATTAAGTTTTTATTAGTTGTTGTTTATGAAAGTTCTTCTTCATAGAACTACACACTAAAGTGGCCTTGTCCTCATACGTGGGCTAATGGGCCTGGGATATAGGCCCAAAAATTGTCTACTTCATTGTTCCACCATGGAGACCTCATTTATGTATAAATTACCTAAAGAATTAAATATCCTTACCATATTTACTATTTTTTTCATCAATTTATTTTAATTACTTAATATATCACATCTTATCAAAAATCCCCTTTTCTTATATCAGATATATCACCAAAGCAAATTCCTTCTTCAACGGAGTATATTACGCTTCTCCCAAATTCAAATCACCCAAAATCACGGTTAACCTATCTTCCCCATTTTTTTTCTCTTCTCTTCTTTCTCTCCTAAAAGTAAAATCACCGCCGCCTCCACCACTAAGAGTGTGACTCTTTCTCCATCGTCGCCATGGGCTTTGGCAGCGCCACCGCCCTGTCCTTACCAAAATAAATCTTTTTCGCTAGATGTACATCATCTTCAACTGATTTCACAAATTCCTCCGCCATTAAATCTATCTATAAGTTTTGGCAGTAAAGAAGTTGGAAATTATGATAATTGAGAGTTGTAGAATAGGATTAAAGTGGAAAATAAGTAGATTGGAAGAATAGACTGATGTTTAACTTTTGTTCCTGTTAAGAAAATAGTGCAAATATGGATATCTATCACAACTTATCCTCCTTCCTCCTCTTGTATAAATTTACAGACCTTCTCCTTCTTTCAAAGAAAGTAGTGTGGAAAAATTGAAAAAGAATGAGAATATAGATGAAAAAATTGAAAAAAATTCGACGATGACCGATCAGTCGATGAGAGTAGGGATCTCCATACTCCAACTACACGTATAGTTCAAGTCGGAGAGTTTTTTGGCCATATCTGTATTTCTTCTTATTCTGCATCATCATCTTCTTCTTCTTATTTTAAGCATGTATCTATGCACAAATACATGTATAAAAAGTTTTGATGGGTCAATTTGATACTAGATACATGTATTTTAAATTAACTCTATGAAATTTATATTGGATACATCAAATTAATACTGAATTTACTGTATTTCGAATATAATGTATGAAATTGGTACTGGATACATCCCAGATACATGTATTAAAAGTATCCGGGCAGAGAAATTTATATTGGATACATCAAATTAATATTGAATTTACTGTATTTTGGATATATGAAATTTGTATTGGATACATGAAATTAATACTAGATATATATAAACATATACATGAAATTAATATTAGATACATATAAATAAATATATAAAATTTATACTAGATACATATAAACATATACATGAAATTAATACTAGATATATATAAAATGATGCATTAGATGAAAAGTAATCAAATTACATAACCAATATATACATATTTTCGTCTTATATGAATGAAATTAATGAATTTATTATTTTTAAAAACTAATATAAAATGAAATTAACTAAACATATATACATGCTTTGATTTCCACCTTATATTAAGTGATTTGATTAATTAAAATTTTCATAATTAGTTGTCCATGTATCTGAGATACATTCCATCAGCATGAAATATGTATGTATCCAAAGCATGAAAAGTGATAAAAATATAATTAGGTAAACTAGTGTCTTAAAGAGTAATGGAGTTCTAAA
Organism: Jaltomata sinuosa; assembly: GCA_003996215.1. Classification (NCBI taxonomy): domain Eukaryota; kingdom Viridiplantae; phylum Streptophyta; class Magnoliopsida; order Solanales; family Solanaceae; genus Jaltomata; species Jaltomata sinuosa. The sequence goes on along the minus strand of QJPP01000354.1, from coordinate 947,315 downwards.
AATGTGGATTTTATGTAAAATGCCCTATTAACTTCTGCCGGCACAATAATTACCGGCCCTTTCAAAATTCAAAAAATAATTTATTTTTTATAAGTAAAGGTATAGAAATTCTTAAAGTATAATTAAGAAATTAGATTAATGAAGAATAACATTTTGTTATTGACAGTCTGTTGTGTTTAGGCTCAAATGGTGAAAATGAAATTACCACAGAAAAGTATTAAAACTTGATTGATTATGTAGGATATTTTTCATTTTTTGCCTGTTTAGCTATTAGATATTTTTCAATTTTTCCGGAAAACCGTTTGATATAGAATTCTTATAATATTTAGAATTCAGCTTCAAGTTGAATTTCAAAATTCAAAAATATTGAAAAATAATTCTAATTTATATTCATCAAACGTAACTTCAACTTTCAAATATTATTTTTAACTTTTTTCAAATACTACCAATTTTCACATTTTTTATGACCCAGGCACACGTACTGGAGTCATACTATTTTCCAAAAGATTCTGTGATACTTTCTAATAATATAGAGTACCACGTCACAGTTCAGAATCAAAAGATGAACTCCAAAAAAAAGGAGGAAAAGGGGAAAAAAAGCATAAGGACATTTTTAATTAAGATTTTCTTACTAGTTTCATTAGCTATTATTTTACAGGAAAATATGTAACAGTTCCGTCAATTGCTTATGTTTAATAGAGTATATTTAGAATAAATATTGGGGCCGTTTGGTAGGGTGTATAAAAATAATACATAATATGGTGTATTAGTAATGCTGGTATTAGTTATGCTGAGATTTTTCTTATGCAGTGTTTGGTTTGATGTATTAAAAATAATATGATTGCATAATTTTTTTTAAAAAAATATTTGTTTAGAAAAATACCTTTCACAAATATAGTGGAAAAGATGTGAAAAAGATTTTGAGGGGCAATTAGGTCTTTAATCATGCTAATGCATGTATTAGGATCCATTGCATTACTAATACCATGAATTTTGAGGTATTAGTAATACACACCTCAATACACAATAGAGTGTATAATTAATACAAGCATTAGTTATACATAAGCTAAAAAAAATATATCAAACAAGATATTAGTAATACACAAGACTAATGCATACATTATTTTTGTTAATACACTCTACCAAACGACCCCTACAGTGTGTTGAGTAAAGTGCAAGTGGGAAGTTGATGAGTGAAGATTAAGGAGAATATAGGAGTAGAAGAAATGAGATTATAAATAGAAAAAAAAATCAAATCTCTCGTGAAAAGGATATAATTTTTTTTTAAAAAAAAAGAAAATTATTTCTCCCTCCGTATTGGTGATAAATCTTTTTTCTAACAAAAACGATTGTATACTCAAAATTCAAATCTGAAATTTCAAATAAAAGAACACTTATCATCTCATTATTTTACCGCAACGCTTATTGTAATATATTCATATAAATATAGATAGGAGTGTGTATTATTCGGATTAAATCAAAAAACCAAACCAAATCAAATCGAATTTTCATTTGGATTGGTTTTTATGATTTGATTTCGGATTAATAATTTACTTTTTTGAATTTTTTGTTTGATTTCGAATTTAGAAAAATAAAAATCAAAAAACTAAAAAAAATGAATATATAACCCTAATACCCTAATAAAAAACTAAAAAGGTAATTATGATTTAATTTATATTTTATGTTTGGACATCTATTGATATACTTTTAAGTATTGTGTTTTAAATTTTTTATTCGTAACATATACTTTTTATTTTTTTCAACAAGCAAATATAACTTTGATTATGTTATTAATTATTAAAATAATCGAATAGTCGAACCAAAAAAAACCAAATCGAAAAGAAAAAAATTAAACTAAATCAAATTTATTTTGACTCAAATTGAATTGAACTTTTATAAAATTAAAAATCAAAAAATTAAAACTCAATAATACAAAACTAAATCGAAAAATCGAATGCACCCCCCTAAATATAGAAGCTAAATAAAAACAAGTACAAAGTAGTCACGAGGTGGTGGCCCTCACGTGCCATGCTTAAAGACAAGAAAGTAGGAAAGTATAAGAACTGTCCTAGCTCCTTAGAATCTACTCAAAAGGCTTTTTTTTTTTTCATTAAAATACAAATAAAAAAGATCTCCATGTAACATATAAAAAAATAATACTTAATATTTCATGTTTTTGCTCAATAAATGCACTACAATGAAGGAAAGTCTTAGAATAACTGGTAAAATTATTGTCATGTGATTAGAAGGTCACGCGTTTAAGCAGTAGACATAGCCTCTGATACAAATGCAGAGTAAGACTGTGTATAATAAATCCTTATGATTCGACCCTTTTCCAAATATTACACATTGCGAAAGCTATAATGCACCGAACTCTTCCTTTCTTTAAATGCACTACAAACTTTGAATAGAAAATAAAAAAAAAACACTGCAACTTTGCATCTGTCCCTTCTTTTTGGTGTTTGTTTGTTATGTGAAGGGAAGATCACAAGCACTTTCCCAACTCCAACAGCATCTTTATAAATAAAAATAAATAAATTATGGTCTCCAAAAAAAAGCATAGATTTTGCTTTTGTGTGTTTGTTTTCTTGTTTGTGGATAAGAAGAAACAGCTATAACAAAAGACACTTAGCCCTACACTTTCAATTAATTAAAAATAAATCAATCAAGATGACATCTTGCTTTAATTTTCTTTCTTTTTTGGAATGATTAGTGAAGGAAAATAGTGAGTATTTACATTAATAATTGTGATTGACTCTTGTCCATTTCAATGAACTAGTTGCTTGTGTGAATTGAGAAGTAAACTATCAAAAACAAAATCATTTTTTTGTTTCAAATATTAATCATTTTAATAAACTGAAAGAAAAATAAGAACTCTACTATTCCCTCAATTTCAGTTTGTTTATCTGATTTTAACCTAATAAGGAGTTTAAGAAAGTTTACAAGACTTTTAATTCTTGTGGTCTTAAACATGTTATGCAGAAAGTCGAACTTAAAAAATTGTAAAAAAAAAGAGACATTATTTTTTAAATGTACTAAAAAGAAAAGTAAAATAAGCAAATTAAAACGGAGGAGTGCTTTTTAAAAAATTTAGTAGTATTGTTCCAATTAGTTGAGTGTCAATTTAGTGAAACATTTAAAAAGAGATAAAGAGTAATACAGACATATATTTTTGTGATTAATATTAGGAAAAGGGCCAAAAATATTTTGGAGCTATTTGAAATAGGTCAAATTTATTCTTTATTACATAAATTAGATCACAAGTTTCAAAAGTATTTCTTTTATTCTAAAACAGTGTACCGGTGCGTAATTAGTATTGAATAAATTGAGACTGAATGAAATAGTAGATAATATGAATCTAAGGGGGGATAACTTATATTATATATACTTCTCATTCAATTGTATTGCTCTTTTATTTTTACTTAAAAATAGTAATATTTAAAAAATTATTCAAGTACAAGGTACATCCTCTTAAAAAAAAAGTTACAGTGGAGAGTAAATCTCTATACAACGTATGGCTGAATAGAATCCACATCATAGAGGACAATATTTTTTTTTAATTAAAGTAATGTTGGTAACACGAGGTTAAAGAATCATCTCACATTCAAATGCAATTGTACAACCTATATTATTTTGTTTTCTAATATAGTAGTTCAGATGCCAATGTTTATTTAATCAATTTATTATTATAGCTGTGCCGTAAGGGGCATACTACTCTTTAATACCATTAATTATTAAAAAAGATTAATTGGAAATTTTTAACCAAGATATATAAATAAACGAAGAAATTCATAATTCAGATCTTAGCAACTAATTACATGCAAATTGATAATTTAAAATAAACTTTTCAAGTGATTAAATTAAAATATTATTTAATGAACTATCTTTCAAGTATGCGATTAAATGATTTAATGCAATTAAAAAGTTTGATACCCGTGTTCTAATTATTCTTTTGATTGGATCATTGTTGGAGGGTGGGGTGGGGTGGGGTGGGGGTGGGGGATTCCACAAAATTGCTCTTGTTGAGAAAACTTACTCAATTATCCATTCTTGTTGCTATAATTATTATTGTTGCCAATGTTATCTCAATTATTAGAATTATTATGGCTGAAGTTAGTTACTTAGTCACATGTGAGATTCTGATTTTATTTGTCAATACATTAGTATGAGATGTGTCTGTTTATTATCGTTAATTTTTTCTATGTTATATATAATATAATATATAATCATAAGTAGCAGCAATATATATCTTGAAATTTTTATGTCATTTTTAGTTTTTAAATAGTTAGAAGTTATAAAAGCATTTACATAAGCATTAGTTAAAACAACCTTCACTATAATCTCACTTTGACAGTTGCAAATGATTTGGAAGCTAAATATTGAAAATTTGGGTTTATTTTAACATTAGAAGGTTAATATAGAATTCTGACATCACTATTGATGATCTTATAAAGATTGATGATAGAGTTGTGTAGATGAAATTCCAACAAAAGTAGGACTTCATTCAATTTGGCGGTGCAACTTTATCATTGTTTGAATTTCACTTAAATCAACTTGAGTTTTGAAGGTGGTTATTTTTAGATCGGAGAATAGAGATTTTGTCGTTAAAAATTATGAGTGTTAAAAAAAATAATGATGTTGTTGCCCCCAAAACAATGACCTCCTTTAAAGTCCCAAGGGTAAACTTGACCATTGTCCCTTATAAAACAAGCTCATATATAGAAAAAACTTTTGTGGTTAGTGAATAAAGATATATTCAGACTAATCTTATAACAATAAAAGTATATTTGACTTTAATTATTAACTGATCGATATATCAAATCTTCTTCCTTATGTATATCCTTCTATTTAGACCTATCGTTGCTTCATTTTAAATTAAAACAAGCCGAATTAATTGAGTAACTGATCTTTCAAATGAGGGTTTCAAATTTGAAACTTCATATATATTTTTTCGCTTGAACTCGTTACATGTGTTTGTTTAGTGTGTTTTATCTTGTTATTGCAATTTGCAAACTACTATACTAAATTAAAGTTTACCTCGTATCCATCCAAAGATAACATCTACATATTTCCTCGTAATAAAAAAGAAGAAAAAAGATCAATAAACGGTCTTGAACGTCTCCTCCATCTCTTTCAAGTGGAATTTTAGTTCTTTTTTTAAAAAAAAAATTGGGTATACATATTACAGCAAACCCTCAGACTACACGTGGCATCATATGAAATTGTGACACATGAAGTTTTCCATCACCTTCAGGTACACAAAATCTAACATGTAAAAAGAGACCAACTTCTAGTTTGCTGGCATATCCAAGAGGTTAAATTAATCCAATGGGGCCCATCATTAATCCACTGGGCCCCTACACTCATCACAAAAATTCTTGCAAGTCAAACAACAAATGATTATTCAGTTCGATTTGACATGACGATAAGACGACACGTGGGCCTACGTGTTCCTCACGTGGTGGACTGATGCGAGACTGCACGATTGGATCTGTGTGGTGCAGGTCCAGCAGAAACCCACCCGTGAACCCACTTTTGCCTGATTGTTGAGTAAACGGGTCGGGTCGAGTCGGGTCGGGTCAGATAATTGGGTCTACATTTTGTTAGGATAAGGAGGACAAGTCTAATCTAATTGAGTGTTCTGTCAATCAAGCATTATGGATTTGGAGAAGATGTTACCTAATTCAAAAATAATACTCTCTCCATTTAAAAAAGAATGACCTATTTTACCTTGATACAAAGTTTAAAAAAATAAAAAAGACATTTAAATCTTGTTATTTTAAATTAAAGTTATGTTAAATTTATGAAAATGTCCTTTAATCTTCTGGTCCTAAACATAGCATGTGAAAAGTTGAAATTGAAGTGTTGTTAGAAAAGGGTCATTCTTTTTTAAACGGACTAAAAAGAAAAGCAGGTCATTCTTTTTTAAACGGAGGAAGTAGTATATTTGGTCATGCTTATTTTTTTCAATAATGTTTATTTTTCTTTAAAAAAAGATAAGGTGTTTGACCAAGCTCTTGAGAGAAAATAAATGTTTATGAGAAATAACAAAAACTGTTTTTCAAAAGCTAAAAAATGTACTAGTTTTTTTTCTTCCTAAAATACTATTTTGAAAAGCATTTTTGAGGAAAATACACTTAAAAACACTTTTAAAAAGTTTGGTCAAACAATAATTGCAGCTCAAAAGTGTTTTTATATATTCGCTAAACACAAATTGTTTCTCACAAAAAATATTTTTTTAAAAAGCACTTTTAAAAAAATTATTTTTCAAAATAAGTTAATTTTAAAAGCTTGATCAAATAAATTATAAATTTGTATTTATCGAAATTGTCTCTAACTAAGTTTGATGTGGTATATTTTAATGAAAACTGCAATTAAGATTATTTATCGGTATATATATAATCTTAGAAATAACAATGGACGAACCTTAGCGATTTCAACTTTTAACCTACAAACACTTTAACCTACCGAATCGCACATTGCATAATTTCTTTATTTTCAATTCGTCCGGTCCCTTTGAGTACTTCCTACGTCTTATATTAGTTGTTCACTATACTAAAATTAATTGTTTCATATTAGTTAATCATCTTACTAAATAAAAAAAGCATTAATTAAATTTTTTTTATATTACCCTTGTAATTAATTTTTTTTAAAGTGTTCATATTTATTTGTGAAGTTCCAAAAAAGTTTTTAAAAGGACAAATTAGTAAAATAATCTTTTTATTTATGATTTCTTAATATGCGTGTAAAAAAAAAGCGTGCAATTAATATGAGACGGAAAGAGTATGATATTTTAGCTCATTGACTTTTAACCAAAGCACTATTTAATTCTAATTATGTCCTCCTACTTTTACTTTTAACGTCAAAAACAAAATTATCGTTTGTCCAATGTTTTTTTCTTAGTACTCCCTTAGTCCAATACTATTTATCCACTATTGACTTTACACACTTCTTAAGCAATTATAAATAGAAGGGTAATTTTATAATATAATAAATATAATATCTTGAAAATTATAATAAGAAAATAATTATAATTAATAATAAAGGTAAATTAGGAACTAAGTATAAAATTATCTCTTGATTTCATAAATTGAACAAGTATTATTGAACATTTATTTATAGTATAGTTGATAAGTAAAAATGGACGGGGAGAGCTTAAAAGATCAAATAAGATGAAGGATTTTGCTTTTTTCATACCTCTCCGTCGCAATTCATATTTGCTTTTATTCTACCGGGCCGGGAAGAAATTAATTACTGTAAACTTTATTAAATAACTTGATTTGTCTAGGATATGTAGTACTTAATAGTGTTTTTTTTAAAAAAAAAAAGGACACAAATAGAGGGTATATCATATAACATTTGAACTATAATGATTTTTTTATTATTATTTCGTTTCACTTGTTAAATGTTTATGTAAAAAAATCTTTATTTGGTATGTGAACAAGTTATACCGTATTATAATGTGGGAATTATAACAAGGAGATTGAGTAATAATAGAGTGGATATATTTCTTTTAACAATTGAAGCAAATTCAGAATATGAAATTTGTAGGTTCCTATGTCCATTTAAGTTAATGTTATAATAATAATTAGATTTACAAACAAATATTTATAGATATTTTTAATGAATTTTTTACTATATATACAATATTTAATAAAAAAATATTTAATTCACATAAAACCGTAACAAAACCTCTAAATCTATCCCTAATTGATAAGTGTTTGGTTCGTTAGACTAAAAACAAAATGTAATGTAACATATGTTTGATTTTATCCTAATGAACTTGAATAAATTTTTATTTTTAATTTAACCTTGTCTTTCTTAAGGATTTTGGGACTTTAGAAGAAGATCTAAGGAGATGGACATCTTTTTCAGTTGGTTGTTTTATTCTATGATTAATAATCTCAGAATTATCATTCTACATTATTTGTGGTATAAAAATACCATTACAATTATGATATATATAATCGGAAATTAATTACTTGTATCAAAATCAAACTTGCAACCAAATACAAAATAACATAATCTCACTTTTTATCTCAAAATTAATAAATATTGTATTATATATCCTTATTAATCAAACCACCCCTAAAACTATGATATGGGTCCAGACAAGGGCACAAATTTGACTTTGAAGGATTTTTCACCTTTTGATCATCAATGACACTCTTATTACCTATTATCAATTTTTTTTTGGTTTTCCCCTTATAATCAATATTTATATTAAAACCTGATTAAATTTGAATTTGCATATTGCTATATTTAATTTTGGTAAGTTCTCTATACAATTTTGTGCATTGATATTGATATTCGACTAAATCTAAATACATGCATTGTAGAGTCTGCTGACAATTTCAACAAGAATATTTTTTCACTCTAAAAACTTAAAATTCGTGACCTCTGATTAAGGGTGAAAGATCCCAGCCATCTCTACAACTCATGTTGGTTATTACCATTTGCTTTGCTTAATTGTGATACTCTATGTAAATACATATATACGTTGTTTAATTATTTACATTTCATTGTAGGCGATTCAAAGATGTTGTAGAAGTAGAACTTTCTTCGTGCATGTAATTATTTATATTTGTCTTGATACATTTCTTAAAAAGCAATAAATAAAATAATAATTTTATTACATTACCCCTAGTTATTATAAGTCAGCTTATATTGCGGAATGTATTGAAAATAATTAAAATATTAATAATAAAGATAAAATAAATATAAAATAGTAAATTATCTCTTGAATTTTCAATTTTAATAAGTAAAGATAAACATCTACTTTTAAAGCCCGTTTGGAGATAAGTGATTTGAAGGTTTTTTTTTTCCGGATACACAATTTAAATTTCTTAAGTTGTATCTATTCTCATAAACATGAAAATCCGTCGATTTGTGAAAATTATCAAAACTTCTCGACTCTTATACAATCTTACAAAATGAGCATATCATAGTTTACAAATAAGACATCAGAATATCCGAAGACGTAGCATTAATAAATTGCATATCTGCATGTTTACTTTTATAAATAAATTTTGTGATTACATGTTATTAGATACTTTCAAATACACGTAATTTTACAAAGATCTAGACATTCGGTACTAATCTTCAAAATCAACAATAATAATAACTAGTTATCTTTAATCTAATCATTTCACATAGTACAAATAATATATTCATATCGAGCATGAGCCATTTTTTTTATATATATATTTTAAATTATGGATCTATTTTTATAAAATATAAACTTATAAATCAAGTTGAAATTACAATTTGAAATCCTACTTTTTAAAGAATTTGAGATTTAAAATTAAAGTTGGTAGTTTTGTGCAAATTTCTTAAACAAACGTTGATTTCAAATGAAATTTGAACTTGAACTTTTAAATTCTATGACCAAACACTTACTTAATATAGTAAATAAGTAAAATAAATGAAAAGATAAATAATTATTCCTATCAATTATTTTCTTCTATTTTTGTACTACCAAGGGGTGACAAGTACATTTTGGGGTTCATATCCTAAACCAATTAAATTCCTCTTGCCTTATCAATTTCTCGTGGTCCATTTAATTTGATATCTTAAAATATATTCCTATTGCCTAATTAGTTTTTTGTGGTCCATTTAAGTACTATATATAGGTGCGGACATTTTATCAATATGAAAAATGGTCATTTTCCCAAAGTTGTTGAAAGATAATCATTACTATTTCTAGTGTAGCTCCTTAATTTTTTTTTTTTGACATTACATAAATAATTCAGCAAATAATTGAACCAAAAAAGCCTTTTGCTAAAGAAGGATGATGCTCTTAAACCAATAATATGTTGGATTTTTGTGGTTCGTTATTGCATTACCATCTTATTACTCCCTTTGAAAAATATAAATTGGGCACGCTCTTTAAAAAAGTAATAAATAAAATAATATTTTTACTATATTGAGAAATAAATTAAAAATAAATAAAATATTAATAATAAAATAAATATAAAATAACAAATTATCTTTTAGATATAGAAAATAGTACCCCGTACTTATTCGTGGTTGTTTGGATTGGTCTGGTTGAAGAAACATAAAGAAAATAATTACTATGAAATTTTGTTGAACCACTAATAGTTGTGATATTATTACAAAATTATGATACTAATTGTATTAAAATCTTGATGATTCGTCAAAGTCTATTCTATTATAAACTTTTGTGATCTACTAGAATTTTTGAATAATTTGTTCAGAAGTCACAATACATTTTGTACTTAACTCTTGATGATTCGTTAGAATTCAGACTTGTGATATGCCAAAAATATTTTATACTAAACTCTTGGTGATTCATCGTGAATTTTGACAAGACAAGTCTTCTGATTATCCATCTATCGAAAATTGAACTCCAACTTTTGATCAAGAAGCAATTTTTACCAAATTATTTAAATGTGGCCAAAATAACAACAATGCAAAATGATTTTATTTGAGCAAATCACCTGATCTCATATGTTCTATTTTACAGATCTTATGCATTATTTTTTTAAATAATTATCTGTATAAATAATCATATATAATGAATTACACATGGGCACTATTGTCACCATATCAGCCCGAAAAATATTCAAAAAAATTGCTATGTTTTAATTTTATTATTAAATAATAATCACTATACTAATGTTTTAATTTCTAGAATATTATTATGAAATTTTATTTAAAACGGTAATTATTTTTTAATTAGAAAAAAGCTTACCCACCCAATTACTGGTATGAGCTCTTGTGATATGAAGTGTCATGTGTTGCATTGGTCAATCTGACACACTTCAATTAAATGTAAGTCATTCAAACTCTATTTTATGTGCCATTTGCTGACCCCCACCTCCTCATAGCGCCCTCACCCCCCTACCCAAAGAGACCCCCCACCCCCTCTTGTGTTTTTTAATAGAATATTACGCACTATATATATTGAGAGAAAATATTTATATCGCGTAATTCATAATTTGAGTTTGTTATTTAGTTTAGCTTATGCTTCCTCTAGTCTATATTAAGGGGGTTGTTTGGTGTAAGGTATATAGTTCTGGGATAAAATGTAGGATTATTTTATTCATCATTTGGTTAGAGGTATTAGTTAGTCTTGGAATTATTTATTCCATCATTTATACTACAGTGATAAAATAAGTCATCCCATATACATGGTGAGATAAGTAATCTCGAGATAGCTAATTCTGAGATTTAATTATCCCGCGATAACTTATTCCCAACCAAACGACCTCTAAGTGACCTGTTGGGGTATTGCACATTTCTTAAGAAAAATATTGAAGGACATAAATTAAAGGCTACTTTCACTACTATCCTTTTGATTATTTTCAAACACTTATTTTGAACTATAAAAAAAATTCTAACAATTCACTTAACATTGATTAGAAGAAATATTTATGTATAAACACCTTTTATGCAAGGTTAATATATTATGTATAATGCTTTTTCTCCAAATATAATATTGTATAATATTGCATAATATTATGAAGGCATAATACATAAACATACACTCAAACTGGCCTTTAGGTTTCAGCTGACAAGTAAGCACTTTAACTTTGAGAGTGCACATCTAGGCACCTCAACTCGTCTCTATTGTGTTAGTTGTTTATTTTTAACTTACAAAATGATCATTTAAACATTTCTAAAATTTATGTGCCTTTTTAGTGTCGGATTTTTGCAAGACAAAATAAGAATAAGTTGAAGTGTTTAATTGTCCATTAAAATTAAATTAAAGTGTCTAAATATGCATTTTTAAGATTGAAGTGCCCTACTTGCTAGTTGAAAATTCATTTCATTTTTATTTTGGTTTGCCTCTCTGCTTCCAAAGAAAAGTATGACCAATCACAATGAACTCCAATTTTAAATTTTTTAAATAAAGTGATTTTTTTTATTTTCATGGCTAAACGCCTACTTCAATTTACAAAATGATCATCTAAACATCTCTAAAATTTATGTGTTACGTAAATGTCGAGTTTTTGTGTAACACAGTAGGATCGAGTTGGAATACTTAGTTGCTAGTTGAGATCAAGTTAAAGTGTCTAAATATGTATTTTCAAAATCAAAGTGGCTATTTGCTAGTTAAAATTAATTTTAAATATCTATTTATGTATTATGCTTATTATAAATTAAACTTAGTGGCGTAATATTTTATGTTGAGTTATATATTTTTGAAAATTTCCTTTTTTTGGGTTTGTCTCTCTGCTTCCAAAGAAAAAGAAAACCAGAAACCTTTCAAAAGAAAAGCAGTGTCTCACGCACACACACACTTGCTCTCTCTCTCTCTGCCAAAACCCCACAAACTCTTCAGTTTTCCATACCAGTACACAATTACACACAGTTCACACAGTTATTTCATGAACACCATTTTTTTTTTCTTCTGTTTTTTTAATGTGTAGTATGTGAATACCAACAAAATATATATGTAAAATGATATCATCTTTTACGTTTATTTAGCCAAACATACAGTCCAAACTCTTGGAAAACTCACCCTTCTCTTTTTACCCACTTCTTTCCTTTTCTCCCCCCTCTCCTCTCACCCAAAGAACCAAACAAAATTCACAATTTTTCAACCTACCCATAAAAAAACTTTATTTACAACCAAATTCAAGAAATCCCATTCTGCTCATTTTGCCTCTAAGCATACCCACATGCATTCATGAGTTGGGTCTGCAGAGACCATTCAGCTACTGGGGTGGTGGAGCAGCAGGAGCTAAATCGTAATGGGTTGTTGTATATCTCAGCTAGCAGCAAAATTTGCTTTTTTCCCTCCATCACCACCTACATACCAAGTCAAGAAAAGGGATGATGGAAAGCTTGTTGCTGTTTCTACTACATCTTCTATGCCTATTTGTGGTGCTGCTGATGACCTTTCACTTGATGTGCTCTGGGTTGACACTAAACGGGGCAACAAGATTGTAGCTTTTTACTTGAAAAATCCATATGCTAAGCTTACTGTGCTTTACTCTCATGGAAATGCTGCTGATCTGGGCCAGCTCTATGACTTGTTTGTTCAGCTTAAAGCTAATCTCAGAGTCAACCTTATGGGGTCTGCTTTTCTTTCCTTCCTTTTTTGTTTTTCACTCTTTTTCCCTTTTTAAAAAAAATTAATGTTAGGTTTTGGGTTTAGAATCTTATGTAGGACATGTGTGTAAGAATCTTGTGTGGAGATAGGTTCCTCTCTTTAATGTTGATTTGTAAAAATCTGAGCTTGATATGGTAAATCTTGAATTTTTTTCAAGAATTTTTATTTTCTGTGTGTTTGGAGTTTGGGGGTGAGATATGGGGTCTTTATCTCCTCTCCCTTTTTGCCATGTATCTATGTTCCTATATTTCTCTCTCATGGGTTGGTAAAGGTCACTTTTTAACCCATCTTCTGTAGCTGGAAAAAAGGAAGCTTTTTCACATTTTTGTTCAATTTAATGATTTACTTAATTTCTATTGCTCTTTCATCTCCCTATTGCCAGTTACTACCATGTTGATCTCATGGTTTTCAGTGAAAAATTTCATGGTTAAATGAACCTTTGAACTTCTTTTTGTTTCTTGGAGGTTCTCTGATTTATTTTCTCCTCATCAGTGCCTTTTGATCTGTAAACTTTTTTTGTGTTTTGACAGTGAGTTTTCATCTTTTCTTTTTACTACTGAGAATTGGAAAAGCAAAAGCAGTGCCTTTGTGAATTTTCATTGTTGTCACAAATCACTAGTCCTTTTCCAACAGTTACAAGTTTTTTATTTTCTTGTCCTTATATGTAGTGTGATAGATTTCACTAGCTATTCATTCACCCATAGAATGAAATGTGAAAGTAAAAATGGGGTTTCACTGGTGGGGTTGGATAGAGACATGGGTCCCTACTTTGTAGGGGGAATAAAGCATTGCTCTTTATACTAAGACTTGCCTTTGATCTTGCTCTATCATGTGTTTTTTTCAATACACATACAGTGTCCATAGGACATGTCCTCTTTGGTGATTTTGACAGAAATGTCGTGCTGCTGCCTACCAGGGATGCAATGAGAGTTCAGTAGTTTTGTTTTTGTGAGTTTGACACAATTGAGACAATTAATCTGAACCCTTAATTTGTATTTATTAGAGTCCCACATTGGTTGGGGAATGTGTTGGTTGTGTCCTTATATGGACTTGGGCAATACTCCCCTAATGAGCTAGGGGTTGAGTTAGGCTCAAGTTCTATTTCTTAACATGGTATCAGAGCCAGGGGTGTTGAGTGAGTTGTCTCCTTATATGGACTTGAACAATTCTCACCTGTACAAAATTATCAGACTACCTTTGCTTTCATGGTCGGTGCCAATGTATCACGTGTATCATTTTACATCCTTGATTTAACCAGAATTCTTTGTTAGTTTCATTTTCTTGAACATTTTCGCTTATGAAATTGCCAATTTGTTCAATACCCAACTCATGTTTTATGGCACATTCTCATGTTGCAATGCATTACATAGGCTATTATACTTTGACCAGTTTCAGAATAAGTTGTGCTGTCTCTCTACTCTAAAAAATTTATCCTTCTGAATTTTCACTCTTTCTTAATCCATCTCAATTACTAATGCAGATATGACTATTCTGGCTATGGAGCATCTACAGGGAAGGTATGTCATTCAATTCATTGAGCAAGAATTTAAGGATGTGGGTGCGGGTTTTGATTTGTGCTGGTAAGTTACTTCTCCTTACCGTCTTTTTGTTTTTCTTTTCCCCATGATCTAGCCAAGCGAATTTGATACATATGCGGACATAGAAGCGGTGTATGAGTGCCTTCAAACAGAGTATGGGATTAGCCAGGAAGATTTGATTCTCTATGGGCAATCTGTTGGAAGTGGCCCAACATTACATTTAGCAGCTAAATTACCACGTTTGAGAGGTGTGGTTCTGCACAGTGGCATTCTTTCTGGCCTTCGTGTGCTTTGTCATGCAAACTTCACTTTTTGCTTTGACATTTACAAGGTAACTAACTCTCTTCAAGGAAATGAAAATTAACTTTTTGATGTCTTTTACCTTCTTTGTCAAGTATTATTCAGTTAACTGAGTTGTCGTCTTTGAATGATAAATAAATCCTGGACCATTATTGAGGAACATATTAGAGATAGCTTTGGCAATGTTCTCTATCTGTAGCTTTAGTTTGAAAGAATAAATTATTGAAGTTTCCTTTGCCTCATGATACCCAAATTACTTTCACTGACTGGAAATCGAGTGGTGCTTCAGTGCTGGTACTGCATGGTTACAAGTAACTCGTGTTTTTTGATAAAGCAACCAAGCAACTTTAAGGTTTAGACCTATGAAGAAGGGATATATATTTGCTTTACCACGGTTGTTAGAGAAAAGTTGCAGTCAAAAGTTTTGAGCTAATTCTCATGAACTTGATGTGAATCTTGTACTAATGATTTTGAAATGTTTGCGACTTAATTTGCCAATGCCTGAGTAATTTATTAGGGGAACAATTTGAATACCTTGTATATTCATCTCTATATTTTCCTGGCTGCCATCTTAAGCATCTAACAGTTATTTTAATGTGCAGAATTTAAACAAGATTCAGAAGGTGAAAAGCCCGGTGCTTGTTATACATGTAAGTTGTTCTTCGCATTAGTTGACATTTAGATTCAAATTTCTTATGCAATGTTTACTTGATTAGGAAATTGATCTTCCCTTGGAAAATGATTGAAGCTTGAATAAGTGATTAGGCTAAAATTTAATATACACTTGATAAGGAAATTTAACTTCTTAAAATTTAATAACAAGTTTAATTTTGTGACTTTTGGTATTAATTTAAGGACTTGTTTAGCAAGTTTAATATTTATCAGGAGACATTTTTTGGGTTTATGCCCCAAAATAAAAACTCGCCCAACATTTAAGCGTACGCCCAGATTGATGGGGCTTATGCCTCACGATACTTTCGCCCCCACAGATCGCCCCCTGCCTCGAGGCTCGCCCCAAAAACGCCTTTTAAAACACCGATTTAAATGCTGAACTGATAGTGTTTCGATTCTTTTCGTTTGGTGGGGTGGGGGTGGATGGGGGGCGTAAGAGTGATATTAATCAACATTCTTATTGGTTATGGAAATTTAAGTTGTCATTAAATGTTGAACTGGTGACAGTGTTTCCATTCTTTTGGTTGGCGGGGATTGGGAAGTAATGGGACGTAAGAGTGATATTAATAAGCATTGTTGAAGTACATTGTTTGATCGTATACTTTATCTCATAATTTCTGGAGTCAGATACGGTATGTACTAACCAAACCTTGTTTGGTTACATCACTCAACTTGCAATGCTCTTTTGATTACTAAGGAAGAAATAGAATTCATATGCATAATATTTTATGGTAATACTGAAAGCTGAAGAATTGGAGTTAGACCAGCTACATTTAATGTCTGATGATTGAAATTTTCTTTTATTAATTTGTCCTACCAGATTTGAAGTCACTCAACTGTTAATACTTTACATAAGAGTCTCTGGCTCTAGTATTTTGTGGTAATAAATTCTAGGTTGTATTTAACTATGATTATAATTTCAGCAGTACATCTTTCTTTCACTCGCAAACTGCATTGCATACTTTTGGATGAGGCTTTCTAAGTACTTTTGTCTTGAAACTTACTCACAGGTTTCTATTGTTACCTAAGAAACTTGCTCACAGGTTCAGGTCTCTTCATGGTTCTTCTTGATTAAAAGAAAGAACTCCTATATCTGAACTTTGGGGCTTAGTTTCTCGTCTTATGGCTCTTTGCATATTTATAGTTCCCCTCTAACTTTTGATAAAGACTTAAGGTCAGTGGAGCAATAACAATTAAACAACCCAAGGGTATGACCTAATGACCAATAAAGTGGGTGAAAAGAATGGGAGACATGGGTTCAAATCCCAAGAGAGACAATGCTAGATGATTTCTTCCTATCTGCCAAAGCCTTGGTAGGCAAAGTTATCCCTTTGACAGGCAGAGTTAAGAGTTAAGAGTTGAGAGGTAGCAGGTTTCCACTGGAACAGTCAAGGTGCACCTAGGTGGGCCAGACATCACATTTGTTAACCAAAAAAAGATCAGTGGAACAATAAATCACGTTTTATCTAGTTGGCAATTTGAAAAGAGGGAAATATGAGTTAAGAAGCGCTCTCGGGTTAAGAGTATCTTGAAGAGGTCTTGCATGATACTAAATTGGAAGGCATGTGAAACATCAAAGATATATTAGATCCCTTTCGTTTGGACCTATAGTTGCACTAGACTGCTTCTAGGGAGCTATGCATTTTGCAGCTTCTTCTTGTAGTGTAGGTGGAATGTATGTGGCATTCTCAAAGAAAGTTTATATGGCATTCAATAGGTGGTTTCTGATACAGAATTTTTCAGTGAGTATTCATTTACTGGGAAATTCAAAAGCTGATACATCCAGAGCTTTGGACAGGAGCTGTGGAGTCTTTTTAGTTGAATTATTTGCATCTTCTCTATGATTGTGTGCATGCCATGTGATAAAGTTAGAGCATATCAAAGCATTCTTTGCTGTTACAACGTAGATTTGTGTTGGCGCAAGTGATTTGTATTATATCATCTGGTGAAATTTCACCTGAATGGCATGATAATTTCGATGAAACTCATAGAACTTAGAAAAAGATGATTAAAATGGAGGGAGTGCTCCTGAAGTGCTTTGCGAAGGAACAGTACCTGATAAAATAGAAGGCAGGTTCTATAAAACTGTTGCGGGATCGACAACAAGGAGTGGGCATCAACTGTGATTACATTATATTGAATATAGTCTGATGCATCATCTATATTCAGCATTTGTGAACCTTCTTTCAAAGATTAGCCCATCTACTTGTGCAAATCTCGTCTTCTTTTACATATTATCAATGCTAAAACAGGAATAAGATAATGGAAGAGGATAAAAGTAAACATTATGGTCTCTGTTGTACCCACTATATCTCCTCCCTGAGGTGGTTATGCAACAAGTGGTATCTAAGATATCAATGTTAGAAACTCTGATTTCGCATTAACAACCATCTACCTCTCTCTGTCTCAAAATGAAATTCTTAGAGTTCCTATAGCAAAACTACTGTTTCCCGTATGGATTATTGAAGGCTAAAGCTATAAAGATCAGCACTACCCAAATTCTATAAGAGCCAAGTTGGTTTGCAGAATATCTATTCAAATCATGGAGATTTTTACTTTTTTCGTTCACTGAAGATATGCATAATGCAATAATAAGACAAAACTTGCTAAATTCCTCAAGTCTCAACAAAACAGATAGCACTATGGTTGTTGGTTTATAGTAAAGCTCATGTTATGCTAATTCATGCATTCAACATTGTCTGCTTTATCAATAGCATGCCAGAATGGTTATCAGCTTATGTTGGGTTTCTAATTTGAATGTCTAAGATTGATTAGGTGGAATTATCCGTTTGCAAGCTGATTTCATTATTTCTTGAGGGATTTTCTACGTCTCTTGATGGGGGAGGGCAGTGAGTAGCTGGAGATTAGAATAATAGAACTAAAAAGGGAGACTAAGCGGAAGCTACTCTAGATTCTCCTTAGTGATGCAATACATGGCTGTTTGGTTAGACATGCTTTTTTATGGTGTATGGCTTATGTTCAAATTCGTTTTGTCACGTCAAAAGCCTCTAAATTTAACCCTTATTTTGAAAGGGTTAACAACATCTGACCCGTGCTTGTAATTTTGTTTCAAACCTTGGACTGTGTTCCGTGACAACTATGTATGATAAAGCTTAAAAAAAATATGAATCTAGTTTCTTATGGTGAACTCTAGAATTTTAAAGAAAATATGACTAGAGGGAACAAATTGTACTTGCTTGATTTAAAACTCCAACTGTATACATGAATTGAAATTGTATGTAATCACCCTTTAGTTTCTGATGACCTGACGAAATTCTCTACAATTTTGCTTTATAAGTCACCTAGAATATGAAGGGAAGGAGAGGAGAGGAAACACTAGGCGGATAAGCTATATTTCTTTCTCTTTGCTATTGATGCATCATCTTGATGACTTCCTACTAATGTCTGACAGGGCACGGAGGATGATGTGGTTAGTTGGCTACACGGTAATGGACTTTGGAAAATGGCGAGGGATCCATATGAGCCCTTATGGATCAAAGGAGGAGGCCACTGCAACTTGGAACTTTACCCGGATTACATCCGCCACCTTTGCAGGTTTATCCAAGAAATGGAGTGCATGACTACTGAAATCAGGCTGAAAAAGATCAAACAAACGTTATGTCTGCCAAAGAGATCAGATACCACCATTTCTACCAACTGCTGTTGTCAAGTTAAATGCAGACTACCTAATTGTCTAACTTGCTCAAAAATGAGCTGCACGAAATGTTGCTTTTGGCCGAAATGCCCTAAATGGAAACCCAAATGCTCAGTATGTTGGAAACCTGGCTGCCACGGATGTTCATGCACGTTGCCAAAATGTTCATGCGCGTGCCCAGAATGTTCATGTGCATGCCCAAAGTGTTCGTTCACGTGCCCCAAATGTTCGTGCACATGTCCAAAGTGCTGTTGTTGGAGTGTAAAATGTTCGTGTTGGTGATTGTTAGCGGTGGGGTGGGTATACGTATTGGTTCAGTTGAAAGGCAATAGTTTTGTATAGTTTGCACAAGTAGTTGTTGATGGACCTCCAAGATGTGCAGTAGCCTGGACAGTTTGACATGAAGTAGTTATTTAGAAATCTAAACCTATAGAATTTTATTCTTTATCATTTCCTCGACACTGCTAAGTTATTGTATCTTCTATTTTAGTCCTACTCAATGTACTCATATTCAATTTAGTCCTCACTTCTTCCTCTTTGATTGCTCAATTCATATCTCATCAAGATAAAATGATATATCTTGATGGTATATATCACAATATATGATATACCATGTTGGTGACATCCATGTGGTATAATATTATATTTCCTTAATGTTGCCATTGCATTCCAACAAAGTCAACTCTTTCACTCTTTATATTAAAGTAAGTATTATTTGGTAACTTGTTTGCCCAATATTGCACTTAGAGTTTAAAGGTATGCCATCTTTCTTTGTCTTCTCATATCTTTTGTGCTTCGTCTATTTGTTGATTGGTACTTGTATTTGTGTGTTTCTTGTTGTATATTTCTTTTCTCAAAGAATTAACCTAATTTCCGCCTACCTAATCACTTAAACTAAAAATATCGAGTGGGATTATATATGTATATTCCATGTACCATATATTTATAACCATGTCTAATGAGTGTATAATCTAGTTAGAAAAAGTAAATAGTGCACCCAGCCTACTATTTGCGTAAAGATCCCTTTTACCGTTGAAACTTTTTAAAATCATCCTTGTATGAATATAAATTAAATCTAATTTTAGGATAGATATAAACTTTGAAAAATCCATAGAGGAGATCCAACAAGTTATACAAAAACTCAATATTTAACAAGTAGTAATGAGAAGTGTGAAATTATGATTTTGTGATTTGAGATTGTTTGATTTCTGACACTAGCTATTTCATTGTTATGTTTTCATTTGCAAATGTATCTCATTCTTTTTGCAACTTTGCTGATCATGTTATTTATAGCACCATTGACTTGTTGCATTTTGTAGATTTCAGGTCATAATTGGAATACAAATAGTTATGGCTTATGCTAGTGTTGCTTCACTTATGAGAACAATGGAATCGGTCTTGACATCCAATTCGCCAGTGCAATCTCTAAGTCAAGAATTTCACGTTCTTCGTGACATAATGAGTTCCCTGGAAGTATTTCTCGAGGACTTTGAGAAAAACAATGTTTCTTCGGAAATGAAAGATTTGGAAACACAGATAAAAGAGGTTGCAAATGTTGGTGAACGCACAATTCAACTGAGACTAACAGAAGTTGTAATGGCAAATGATGAGATGCAGAAAGAAAAGGCACATAAGAGGCTTTATAATAGCCTAATACAAGTAGCAGAGGACATTGATCGTGTCTGGAATGAGTCGCCAGTGATTCAAATTAAAGACGAACACGCATCACAGGAATCTTTGGTTCAAGATTCAAGTTCAGAAAAACATGGTCTGAATGTTAAGAACAATATGGTGGGACGTGGTGATGAAAGAGAAAAGATGCTGGAAGAACTGACACAATATCGTGGCTCGTCTTGTGAACTCACAGTCATCCCAATCACAGGGATGGGGGTATCGGTAAAACAACTTTAGCAAAAGAAGTTTACAATGATGCATCTATTCGACTTCATTTTGATGTTCGTGCCTAGGCTACTATATCTGAACAACACAATGTAAAGGAAATCTTGCTGAACCTTCTGCATTCTACTAAGGGCGACGCATTTTACATGGAAGGTGAGGCGGAGCTAGCAGACATGCTACAAAAGAGTTTAAAGGGTAAGAGATATTTAATTGTATTGGATGACATGTGGCAGAGCGAAGCATGGGATGATGTGAGACTATGCTTTCCAAGTGAAAACAATGGGAGTCGTATATTGTTGACGACTCGTAACACTGAAGTAGCTTGTTCTGCTGGTACAAAGAATCTCTCTTTGAAAATGGGGTTCATGGATCCGGATGAGAGTTGGAACCTTTTCAAAAGTACTTCATTTGCAGATGAAGCATTAACATCTGATTCGAGACTATTGGGAAGCAAATTGTAGACAAATGTCAAGGGTTACCACTAACAATTGTCGTGGTTGCCGGACTTCTGTCCAAATGTAAAAGGACAATAGAAGTTTGGAAAAATGTTGCAAAAGATGTCAAATCATTTGTCACAAATGATCCTTCTGAACAATGTTCAAATGTGCTTGGATTGAGTTACAATCACTTGAGCAGTGATCTAAAAGCATGTTTTCTGTATTTTGGAATTTTTCTAGAGGACAGTGAGATTTCAGTGAAAAGATTGGTGAGATTATGGATGGCTGAGGGGTTCCTGAAGTTTGCAGGTGACTTGCAAGGGGAGTCTGAGAAGTGTTTACAAGACCTTATTGACAGATATCTAGCTCTGGTTTGCGGGAAAAGTCTGGATGAAACAAAAATTAGATCGTGTAAGGTTCACGATCTAATATATGAGTTGTGCTTGAGAGAACTAGCTCAATAACAAGGCGCTTTTGTCATGAATGATATTGTAAGTGATATGATGTGCTTTCTTGGAGATCAAAGGTCAAATCTTGTTCCTATGGAATGTTGCCATCTTAGTAGGCACGAGATGATGCCCTCTAAGCGATTGACTGTTCGTGATGAGTTTCAGAATGGTCGGTATAGGACCCTTCTTACTCCTGGACATCATCATTTGATAAGGGGGAAGACAGCTGATGATGACGACAACAATCTCTTGAATCGAACCCATTCTATTATCTCTTCTTGTACTTATTCTGCAAAATTTTCTCTCGAATCAGAGCTTATTCATTTCAAATTACTCAGAATCTTGGACTTGAGTTCCATAGCGATTGAGATTTTCCCTTCACAGATACTATGCCTCATTTTGTTAAGGTACCTAGCATTCTTCCACATCCCTGAGGATTTTGAAATTCCTCCAGAAATTTGCAGGTTATGGAATCGACAAACATTCATCGCTAAACGTAATGAGA
Source organism: Jaltomata sinuosa (assembly GCA_003996215.1). NCBI lineage: Eukaryota > Viridiplantae > Streptophyta > Magnoliopsida > Solanales > Solanaceae > Jaltomata > Jaltomata sinuosa. The sequence continues at coordinate 924,779 of QJPP01000354.1, read as the reverse complement.
AATGTTTAGTTTTTCCAGAACAAATTTGGGAAATGATGCAATTAAGGCATATCGAACTGGAAAGGTTTTATTTGCCAAATCCTCCAAGTGTATCTGTTTTTTCCGAAGATACATACTTTTTCTGGCATGTCTCCAAGTTGTTGCACAGAGGAGGTTATTTCAGGGATTCAGAATGTTAAAAAATTAGGAATCCATGGAAATAAAGAGGAGTATGAACGCGTTCAAGAGTCATTGGACATCGTAGGTGTTGAAGCTAAAGTATTTTGCTTTTGCTAATAGCCCATTGTGATCTCAAGTACTTGAAAGCAGAACATGATCATTTTCCTGTCCTTGAGCGACTCGTCATTAGATCATGCTCTAATTTTGAAGCGATACCCTATGACTTTGTAAACAATTACTCGTTACAACTAATTGAGTTAAATGACTGCATGCCCAAGCTCGAGGCTTCTGCTAAACGAATCCAACAACGAGAGTAGACCTGTGGATTTTCTTGAGCAATTCGTCATCAAGAAAACCTTGGAAAATAAACCCAAAGTTGGAGGGCGTAGATGCAAGTTGAAGCCAAGTTAAAGGGTAGTTTATGTATTAAATATTATGTAAGTTTGATTTGAGCCCTTTTCCAATTGGATTACATGTTTTGGGCCGTCATTTTGACTCCATATGGCCCAAGTATTTTTCTTACCAAGGCCCAGTACAGTTAATGGCTTATCAGGTTCCTATAAATTCGTCTTAATTTCCCCCAAAACCCTAACCCTAGCATTCTAACGTTCGCACCGTCGACTCAGAAATCAACCATGGGTAAGCTCCGGAATACAGTCTTCACTGTCAATTTCCTTTGATTTTTTCTGATTTAGTAACTTTGAATGATTGTTGTTGAATGATGATTGATTTGAGTTTGTTGATTCGTTACTTTTTAGGTAAGGTTCACGGATCACTTGCTCGTGCTGGTAAGGTTAGAGGGCAAACTCCCAAGGTTGCTAAGCAGGATAAGAAAAAGAAGCCTAGAGGCCGTGCACACAAGCGTATGCAATACAACCGCAGATTCGTCACTGCCGGTACCCTTTTTTCTCTCTTTACTTATTTCACTTTGTTCATGTGTAATGAAATAATATACGCACTTGACTTAGTATGAATCTTTTTGTCTGGAAGTAGTGCTAGTATTATTGATGCTCTATGATATACAATTTGCACTTGTAAATGTGTATGCATTTGGCAATCTCTTATGTATGTATGATCCATATGCTTGAATGTGCATTTCTAAAGAAACTGCTTGTGCCTGGTGTATGAATAATGTAGCATTCTAGATGAGTTTAGGGAGTGTCAGATCTTAATATAGTATCTGTGCGGTTTAATTTCAGTTTGTATGCTTGTCTTTTCAGCAGTATATGATCTTACTTAACAGTTAACACAGTGATGTATTTCATTTCTATTAATGAAACAAGTAGGTTGCTTGTTCTAAAACAACTGTTGACATGCACAATGATGCTGAGAGACTAAATGTGTGTGTGCACAAGTTGCTTACAGATAATGCACACTGAGACGTGCATATACTTGAGAATCATATTTATACTTGTGTTGTGTATGCTGGTGTGTGAATGTTCCCGTTAAATTTTACCGTATCTGTGATCTCCCTAATACACATTAGTTTTTCCTGCATCTTTGCTACTTAGTAGTATTCTAGTCTCTAGACTAGCTTTCCGATTGTCAAATCTAAGAGGTTTATTCCGAGTTATCCTATTTTTCTACTCATCATTGTAATTATCCTAATGTATATCTATTGTATACATTGTATGAACTTTACAGTAGATTTATTGTATTTCTTTAAAACTTGTTTTATTTCTGGTGTGTTTACATCTAATTGATGGTTTTATATCTGTATTTGGTGGATACTTGTATGTGTGCTTTATTTTGCTTGGGAACATTATGAAGCTTCTCCCTTTGACATTCAAAAAGTGTTTTTTATGGAATGTTGCTAATGTTTTCTTGCAGTTGTTGGCTTTGGAAAGAAGAGAGGACCAAACTCTTCTGAGAAGTAGATGAGGACATGAGTTACTTTAGCCGGAGAAGTATCTGGTTTAAGAGTTTTCACCTTTGTTTTGTTTGTAAATTTTGATTCTCAGACCTCACAATGGGAGAAGACTAGTTTACTACTGGTATTTGTAGGTTGGACGAGTACTTCTGTTTTGCAAGAATTAATTGAATTTTATCCTTGGATCTTTTATATTTTGTCAAATCTTTTTTATTCATTGCTTTAATTTTTAATGCTATATTCACAGTTTGGGTGGCAACTTATGATTCATTGAGTGACTCCTTTGAGATGTTATCTATGCTATTAAAATCTATAGACAGGGTGGAATTGTTTTCTGAAAACAGATCATTCTGATGGTTCCCATTAGTAGGTGGCATTTGGACAACATTTAGTTGAAGTTCAAAGAAAAATGTACTAATTGCAAACCACAACTTGTGCATTTAGAATATCTTATGAAGGCCATATATTGATTTAGAGTCTGGGAATTATTTGCCTGCCTTTGGTTGACATTAACAGTTGATTTAGAATACAGTGTGTCTATTCTAGTCATACAGATTAATTTTAATAAATTTAATTCTTTTAATATATGTTCAATATTAGTTCAAATTAGAACTTCTTTTTAACTTAAACTTGTGTAGATTTCTTCTGACCCCGTTGAGAAGAAGGTTAGATTTTTAGTAATATTTGATTCATTCAATATATGGTCAATATTAGTTTAACTTGGTACTTAATTTTTAACTTAAAATAAATTTGTAGCTTCCTTCTGACCCCGCCCTAACGACCTCGGTCAAAACCCCATAGGCCATAGAGACACATTTTTAATAATATTTAATTTATTCAATATTAGTTTAAATAAATTAGTGATGATAACTGTTATGAACTCTACTCCAGAGTTGGGCCTGGAGGAGCAAGAAGGTCAATTTGGGCCTTCATATAAATTAGGATGAAAAAGAATTAGACGGCCCAATAAAAGATTAGCAAATTGTGAGTGGGAGCCTGGTTGAAACTGCACGTGAATATGCTAAGAGTTATGTTGTTCTCTTTTGATTAATCAAGCAAACGAAGAAGGGGTGGGGACGATCATGACTTAGAATATCCTGCTATTAAGAGAAGGCTGGATGGGGATGACCATAATGGAGTGGGTGGTATAGGCTAGAGGTAAGCAAAACTCGATTTAATCAATAAATCGAATCGATAAAAATGATATTGGTTTATTGGCATCAGATTATTGAGTTGACGGTTTTTAAACGGTTTTGCAAATTTTATTATTGGGCTATCGGTTCGGTTTCGATTTTAAAGTTTTTGTTAATGATTAAACCAATAACCCAATAAGATTATATTAAAATTATATTTTTATTCCCAATTATATAATAGTGGCTTTAGATTTTAAATATATACCCTATTAATTTTTGCATTTTATAGTTATTGTCTTAATGATGTTGTTTTCTTTCCAAAGCCGTTTGTCTTATATATTGGAGTTCTATGTCTACCCATCAGTGTAAACTATGAATTGACCTTGTTTTTCTTTTGAGAGCTTGCTACCTTTGTTATTGCATTCAAATTTGTTACTTACCTAGAAAGAAAATAAGTTTATTTTAGTAATAACGTATTTGAATTTGCTTATTCTTGTAATTTAGCATATGCTTGTAATTTGTGTGTACTTTTATGCATGAAGGTAGTGTATGTATATATGTATAGATGAAAATAAGAGAAAGTAAAAAAAGTCATAGAACATTTTTTTATCGGTTAAACAGAAAATTAGACCGTTAAGGATAAAAAATTGATAAATTGAAAAACCGATAACCGATCGATGCACATCCACATTATTGGTTATATATACAACACTAATTTATATTGCTTAGAGTAAATATTTTTGGCATATTTATTCCTTATTGACACACATTATCTAAAATTTTATTGTCTATCATTGTTACTAATTTGTGGGTCATCCTTATTTAATAGTGAAAAATAAACCTCGTAACATACACGAAGCGAAATTATATGCTAACTTGGAACGTTTGACAAGTTTCACAATTAATTGTTTAAAACTACTAACTAATAAATTAAATAACAATTATCTGATTAAATTAATCAATATAGGCGAAAAAAGATAACAATTTTTTTTAAAATAAAAAAGAATTAATAATTTGAAAAATACATATAAAATGGGGCGACGTATAGCACAGTAATTTCATGTGCTCTACAGTCATGAAATTGTTGCATTATAAGTTAAAATAATTTTCCGTCATTTAACTTTCGGACTCATATTGAATCACCAAAAACATCATTCTTTGACAATTCGTTTCAACAAAAGTTGACATTCATAAATCATAATTTGCTTCAATCATCCATTTGAATTCATATCCTAAAATTAATATATGTTTCACCCTCAAAACTGTAGCGCGGATTTAGGGGTAAGTGAAAGTACATTATTTGAATAATGTTAAAGAAAAAATATAATAGTACAATTGTACAACTACGAAATATTATTGCTGACTTAACATTTTATGTTGGCACAAAATTTATCTTATTGTTCAACTGAATTAATTACTAATAATGCTTCGAAAAAGATAGAACAAAAAAAAATAAAAATTGGAGAAGGGTCTAAATTAACCTTCAAGTATTGAAAATGGTATAAATATACCCTTCTTCCATCTTTGGGCTCTAAAATGTCATTTTTATCCACCTTTGCGCTCTAAAATATCATTTTCATCCACCTTTGGGCTCTAAAATACCTTTCTCATCCACCTTTGGGGCCCTATTTTGCCCTTTCCCTTAACAAACTCTTTAGGAAAAATGATTAGAATTTTCATTTAATATGTAACAATATTTTATTTGTTAAAATTTTAATTAATCAAAACCTATTAACTCACAAACTCAATTCGGATCCCAGATTTAACTCCTCTTCATTCTTATCTCTCCATTTTTTTCAAGTTCTTATTTAGATTAAAGACATATGTCATAGATTTAATTTAATAACTGCGATTTAGTAAATTAAAAATAAGTCTTAATTATAATTAAAATAATTAATTACTTTCATATATTTACTTTCAAAATATTATTTTAGTCTCACAATTTTAGTTGTACAAGATATCTTTCCTAAATATAAAAAAATATTCTCACTTGCCTTGCGACTTGAGTAAATTTCGTCCTGAATCATTTTTACTTTAATTGTTTTGCTACTATTTTTCACTCAAATTATTTTTAGCCTAATTTTGGATGTTGGAAAAGAATTTCAATATTGGAAGATAAGTTCTCCCGCTTTAAAAAAAATTAAAACTAAAATTTAATATAACTTTTTTCCTGCATTATAAATAATATAGCAATCAGATATTTGAATATTTGATAAAATAAACAATAATAATATAATTAAAAATAAATTTAATATCTAAAATTGTGAAATTGCCTTATATTTTGGACTAAATAAATGAAAGTAATTAATTATTTTAATCATAATTAAGACTTATTTTTAATTTACTATATCTTAGTCATTAAATTAAATCTATGACATATGTCTCTAATCTAAATAAGAACTTGAAAAAAATGTAGAGATGAGAAATGGAGGGGAGCTAAATCTAGGATCCAAATTGAATTTGTAAGTTAATAGGTTTTGAGTAATTAAAATTTCAAAAAATAAAATGTTGTTACATATTAAATGAAAATTCTAATCATTTTTACTAAAGGGTTTTGTTAAAGGAAAGGGCAAAATAGGGCTCAAAGGTGGATGAGAAGAATATTTTAAAGCCCAAAGGTGAATGAAAAGGGCATTGTAGAGCCCAAAGGTGGAAGGATGGTATATTTGTACCATTTTCAATACTTGAAGGGTAATTTAGACCCTTATCCGGAAAAAAATCAATAATGCAATGTCTTGATTTTCTGCTTTTTAACGACAATACAATAATTGACTCAGAGAGATTCTTGGAGTTAATAAGGCCTAATACATAATTAGTCTCTTAAATTTATTAAAATATTTTATTATTTAGTCACTCGAATTAAACCTTATTTTTAATTGAACATCTTAACTCTTAATAAATAAATAAAAATTTACCTATTTTTATTCGCCAATTAAATAATTAAGTTGAGCACGTAAATATGTCATCTCGTTTAACATGACCTATTAGTTTAATACTTAGGTGATATTGAACAATTACGTATTAAAAATGAAGGGACCTGCACAATCTCACTAGCAGTGACGTGTTCAAGCATGTGTCCGGCCTAATAATACTTATAGCTGCAGTTCTAACATTATTCACTTAGAGTCTGTTTGAATTTGTTTAAAAAAAATAGTTTTTAAGTAATATGATTAAAAATTGAAAATAAGTGCTTATAAATAAGTAGGTAAGTATTTGAATAAAAATACTGGAATTGAAAAAAAAAATTATTAATGTGTTTGATAAATAGGTATTGTTAAGCACATGTTTATTGTAGAAGATAGAAAAAGATGGAGAAGTGGGATGAGAATGAGAGAAAATAGAGTACTTTCATACACTATAAGGCTGAAAAGTGAGGGTAGTACTGGAATTAGAAAAAATTATAAGGGATAAAAGGGTAAATGTGTTGGTCAAATTTAAAAAGAATTTTAAGCTGAAAGCAAAAAGTTAGGCGAAGGGGTCCAGCTTTTAGCTTTTAGCTTTTCCTAATCAGTTTTTAGCTTTTTTTAATTGCTTTTTTACTTAACTAAACACCTGAAAAGGCTAAAAAAGAGATTAAAATCTGATTTGACCAGATTTTAATCCTATCCGAACATACTCTAATTAATCTCGTAAGTTATTCTTATTATTTTCACTAATAATTTTCATAATTCAATAGTTGTGACTGCAGCAGAAACCTTAATTATATATCTACTTCATTCAATTGCATATATTATTCTTAACCTTATTTTATCAGTTAACCAAGATTATAAGTTCATTTTATCACTTAAGTTAATACAATTTTTTCGAGTGCGGATGAAGATTTTGTGCACTAAATTCACTTTACTAAATTAAGAGAGAATTAATTAAATTTTTTTTCATATTATTCTTGTAATTAATTATTTTTGTAATTGTGAATATTTGTTTGTAAAGTTCCCAAAAAAAAATTAAAAGGTGAATTAATAAAATATTTTTATTTTTATGATTTCTTCAGATGCGTGTAAAAAAAATATTAATTAATATGAAACGGAGGGAGCATTAAAGATTTCAAGACGAGAATAGTGTTTGATTCTATGGATTATTACTAACAACTGTGGCCCTTTAGATTTAGATCCAAATGGCATCAAGTGTGTGCTAACTTTTTTTCTTTTAATGCTGTTGGTACATGAATATAGAGAATCTAGGAATTATTAATATAGTAATAATTACTAGTAAACCTAGGCATCATTATACTTCAACTTTTTGATTATTCTTCACTTGTTTCAACTTTTAAAAAGATAAAGAGTATCATGTGATTCAAATTCTCCTTTAGATGGGTCAGAAGAGTTTGGCCTGCCATTTTATGGAATATGCCATACTATTACCAAACAATTGGGTCGTTTGGTTAAAATAATTATGTAGAAATTAGTAATGCACGAATTTATAATGCAAATATTGCATTATGGGGATTAATAATAGAAATAATTACTACAAAATTATTGAATAATATTCCAGAAAAAGGAATGCTTGAATGATGAGGGTATTTTTGTCATTTACAATTCCAAATCATGTTTAATGAATGTATGTGTATACATTCTTTTTTGACAATAAAAGTGAAATATTACCGTATATAGACTTCAAAAAAAGTATTACATCTAAAGAGCACCTACCTCCCAACTCTAGAAGAGAAAAACTACTTACAATATGCTAATTCAAAAAAAAAAACTACACAGGTGCTGAAATAAATATTGACATTTTGAGCTTTTCTTATTGTTCGTAACACTTCTAGTTTAACTTTTAACCTCTTTCTATATCCGTGCAATTACAAAATTGATACATATATTTGTACCTCAAAATTAAATATCTTCAAGTTTCTAACTTGCCAAGTATGGTAAATATTTGTTCCCCATAATAGCAATGTCCGTATTCTTATTTCATATTTTATCCCTAATTATATGTGATGTTAAATTTTATACATAGATTAATTCTCCTTACTCTATCAACCAAACGGTGGTTATTAACTCTTTTAACCAAGATTAATTAATTAGTTCGTATAACACAACCAAACGGACTATTAATCTTGGAAACTTCATTTCTTACCTTGTTATACACAAGTGGTTCCGTTCTAATTTGTTAATTTAGTAGTATTTGACTAAAATGAAACATCAAGTAGTGTTGTATGTAAATATATAAATTAAATATTCATATATAAAATGCTAAAAAAAGCTCCTCTAGTAGTGACAAATATACTTTATAGAGAGATCGATATTTTTCATAGTAAAAAATATGTCAATTTTGTTTATTGACAAATAGACAAAAGAAGATGAACCAAATTGAGACAAATGGAGTATCACAATCCAATTAAGCTTTCTTCATTTATTGTTTATTATCTTGAGCAAAGATTATAAAAGAATTTTCAATTTAAAATATCACCATCTACTTGGATCATATTGTAGTGGGGTGCCTGCTAAACACAACTTAATCTCTTTTTCACATGGAAATTGTCCCTTCTTAATTGGATTTATTCACTTTAGAATTGACTCTGTTTTCTACTTAATTAAAGAAACAAAGTATAGCAAGTTACACGACAAAAAAATAACAATAACATATTCAGTGTAATTTCATGAGTGAGAATTAAAAAATAAATAAAGTTATTTCCCATAGCCAAATAAAGCATTAAAAAATTCACTAGAAAGATAAAAACTTTTTACATTTCAAAATATCCATCAATAAAGTTCAGACTTTCCATTCATTTCTTTCTCGTCAAATTTTACATTCTTATATACATTGTCAAAATCTAATTTTAATTATTCCATCATATTCTTTAGTGGTCCACGTAACAAAATGGCACATGAGTAAACAAGAGAAAAGATAAAGAATAAAGAAAAATGTGGAATAAAATAAGGACACGTGGCAAATGGACAATGCAGACATTCCTCCTCCAGTTTTGCCATAAAATCTGCCGTTGATTAAAAAATCAGCAATTTAGAAAGTTCAAAATTTCATTATCAAAGAATGTGGTGTAGTGGATGAAATTGCTTTTTTTTTAATTAGAGGTTTCAAATTCAAGTTGTGGATATTAAAAAATTCTTGATAGAAAGTGCTTCACCCGAATAAGCCCTACACAATACAAATTTGAATTGGTCGAGCTTCAATACGAATACCGGACACCGAATAAAAAACAAGAAAAGAAAGTCTAAAACTTTGTAACTTTCTTCGTTACTAAGTACTAATCATGGCCCTAATCCCACCAAATTTTTGTGTCATTATCATTTTATCTACAGAAAATGTCCTAGTGTGATCAATAAAATTAACAGATTATTTTTCTTACCCCATTCGGTCACAAATAACAATTTATTAAAATATTAGTGAAATATCAAAAAGTTCTTGGGCGACAAATATTTCAAGTAAAATAATATTTTTTATTCTCAAACCTTAATTATCCTTTCAAACAAATTTTATGCCCAATTAACCCTAACTCTAAATACCTTTTTCAAAAAAATTATTATTGTCAAATTAAAGTGCATAGTAATGATTGTGGAGTTCGATCATGTTGGAAAATAGTACACGCAACGGAAGCATTCCAGGAACATACTGCTTACATGAATAATAGACAACAAATATCAACACGTAGTACACATAAAGCGTGCTGAAAATTAACCAAGAATTACCTCTTTAAGCGTGAGCAGATATCTTGAAGCAAGCCCGACTTTGGTTCTACGGTCTTCTCCAGTGATTCCAAATTCACAGCTGAACTCTCTCAATACTTGGGTGGACAAGTATTGTGTAGAAAACTAATTATGTGTCTTTTTCTAGGTTGAAAGAACTCCTATTTATAGAGGAGCTCTCCCTGTCCAACAAGGAGAGCAATAAGGAAAAACGTGTGGTCCTTCCTTAAGGAGGCCACACGCCCCTCCCCTTTCTTCATCAACAAGGAAGGCCTTTTCCTTGTTCTTTTGAACAAGACCGTCACTTTTCCCCAATCCCCTAGAAAATAAGATTTTGAGTTCTAGTTAAATATGGGCACGGTAGGGACCACATAATTAATTACTGAGGCTCCCTATTATGGAAATAATTTAAAATATTTTTACCATAATAAATTACAAATCATTTCATTAGAAATTCATAATTGCACTCCTCTATTTATATTTTGAAATTTCTCATTAAACACTTATGTGATTCCCCATGTTAAGATTACAGATACTAATCAATAAATTAAATTACTGACGAATTTAATTAATGATTAATTTTCTTTAGAGCAATACTTAACTTATTTCATATGTCGGATTCATAAATCCACCGGCCGAGTTTACATATGAAAACTTATAAGCTTCTCAAAAAAGGTGTATCATCAATCTCTATACCGAGACATGAATTCTATCAACTTACTTATTATTTCACCAATATATATTATTATCATCCAATCTATCAGGCATATTGACCCATCTCAGGATCTCGCCTTTTAATAAATCAAAACGATAATTAATATATACAGCTCATAATAGTTATATCAAGATTGAGAATATAAGTACATTTAATAGTTTAGAGAATATGTTTTTATCAGCCAGTCTAAAATATCTATCTCTACTCGGTCATGTTCAATACATACAAAATGCACTAGCACGAGAAGTTAGAACTATACCATTCTCGTAATCAAGATAAATTACTTTTAATCTCGTGCTACAATCATTCTGATGGTTTGTCCAAATTTCCATCTACGATTGTTTGTGAACTATAACTTTAACTTATAAGAACTGATGATTTAATCTTCTGTGTATAAGCTCAAACTCTATACACCAAATCATCTACTATATAAGTTGAGGACACATATATTACAAAATGATCTATTTAAAGTAACACTTTATTGAATTAAATAAATAAATAAACAATCATTCAATAAATAATACTATATCAAAACTGCATGGTTAATAGTATATCCTAACAATCTCCCACTTAGACTCATAACCATGCACCTACAACTCTAACGCCTATTCCTTCTACATGCCTTTCAAAAGACTTTTGTGAAAGGGTCTGTCAGGTTGTTCTCTGATGCAATCTTCGCAATCACCACATCTCCTCTCTGCACTATGTCTCAAATCAAATGGTACTTACGCTCAATGTTTTTTGCCCTCTTATGACTCTGTGGTTCCTTTGAATTTGCAACCGCACCACTATTGTCACAAAAAATAGTAAGTGGGGCTTCTATCGCAAGGACTACCACCAAGTTTTTTAAAAAGTTTCTGAGCCATACCGCCTCTTTAGTTGCCTCTGAGGCTGCTACATACTTGGCTTACATGGTGAAATCAACAACACAAGTTTGTTTGATGCTTCTCCAAACAACGGCTCCACCTCCCAAAGTAAACACATTTTCAGAGGTCGACTTACTAGAGTCCTTGTCAAATTGGAAATCTGAGTCTGTGTACCTTATTGGCACTAACTCATCCGAATGGTAGACTAGTATGTAATCCCTAGTCCTTTTCAGGTACATGATTATATGTTTAACTGTCGCCCAATGTTCTCGTCCAAGATTAGACTGAAATCTGTTAACCATGCCTACATCAAAACAGATATCAGGTCTAGTACATAACATCGCATACATGAGGCTTCCTACAGCTGATGCATAAGGAACCACCTTCATGTTTTCTGTCTCCTCATCTGTCTTAGGACATTGATCCTTAGATAGAGAAATTCCATGTCTGAAAGGCAGAAATCCTTTCTTGGAATCATGCATGCTGAACCTGGTAAGAATAGTATCAATGTAAAGAGCCTGAGATAAGCCTAACATCCTTTTCTTGCGATCACGTAGAACCTTGATCCCAAGGATGTGAGCAGCTTCTCCCAAATCCTTCATATCAAAATTACTGGACAACCATTCCTTAACTGAATTCAACAAGCCCACATTATTTCCTATGAGCAAGATATCATCTACATACAATATCAGAAATACCACCTTATCCCCAATTCACTTTTTGTACACACAAGATTCATCAAGACATTGCTCAAAATCAAAAGTTTTAATCGCATTGTCAAAACAAGTGTTTCATGCCCTAGAAGCTTGCTTTAATCCATAAATGAATCTTTTAAGCTTGCACAACATGTGTTCTTGACCTTTTTGAATAAAACCATCTGGTTGTCGCATAAAAATGCTTTCATCAAGACTTTCATTACGGAAAGTTGTCTTGACATCCATTTGCCAAATCTCATAATCATAATGAGCAGCAATGGATAAGAGAATTATAATAGACTTAAGCATGGCTACTGGCGAAAAGGTTTCCTCATAATCGATCCTTTATTTTTGAGTAAACCCTTTTGCAACAAGTCTAGCTTTGTAAGTTTGCACTTTTCTGTCTACTCCTCTCTTTTTCTTATAGATACACTTGCATTCAATGAGTTTGACTCCATCTACAAGTGGTTCTACAAGATCCCAGACTTTATTGGAATACATGGACTCCATTTCTAATTTCATAGCAATAATCTATTTTTCTATATCTTTATCCTGTAGTGCTTCGTCGTAATTCACGGTTTCGGTATTCAACTCTTTTGGGATTCTGTCAAAAGACTCTCCCAAGATTGCATACCGAATTGGTTTTCTTATCTCTCTCCCACTACGACGAGGCTCTATAGGAGGGGCAGGTACCGAAAGAGGTGCACTAGTATGATCTTGTGGTTGAACCACATCATTCATAGGATCTTGAGTCTCTATGTAATTCTTAACACCTTGCGGTGTGGGAATATCAACGACTTCTTCCTCTAGTGCAATTTTCTCAATACTACTCCCACTATTTTGATGCAATGAATTTTTAAAATCTTGTACTCGTGGAACTGTGTGTTCATCAACATCTCTCCCACTACTTAAAAGTAATGGTATGTTAATTCTAATATCTGAGGTTTGATTTTCATTTTCATTATTGTCAGTAGATTGATTTTGGTTCGTTATCTCATTGCTTAATTCCTGTAAAATTAGTTTACTTCTAGGAACATGGTTTGTTAAAAAATCCCTTTCTAGAAACTTGGCATTTGTACTTACAATGATCTTCTTTTCTTTAGGATTATAAAACAGACCACCTTTTGTTCCTTTAGGGTACCCAATAAAAACACAAACTTCCGTTCTTGGTTCTAATTTTTCTGTCTTCTCTTTCAGCACATGTGCTGGACATCCCCAAATTCAAACATATTTCAAACTAGGTTTGTGCCCAGTCCACAGTTCTATGGGTGTTACAGGTACAGACTTGGAAGGAACTAAGTTCAAAATATAGTTTGCAGTTTCTAGTGCATATCCCCAAAATTAAAAAGGCAAATTAGAGTAACTCATCATAGATCTAACCATTTCTAAAAGAGTCCGATTTTTTCTTTCCGCTACACCATTCTGTTGTGGAATTCTAGGTGCAGACATTTGAGACGTAATTCCTTGTTCTGATAAGTAACTAATGAACTCTGTGGAGAGGTATTCGCCATCACGATCAGATCGTAGTGACTTGATATATTTTCCATGTCGTTTCTCCGTTTCTGCCTTAAACTCTTTGAATTTCTCAAAGCATTCAGACTTATGGCGCAACAAATAAATATATCTATTTTTTGAGTAGTCATCAATGAAAGTCACGAAATACTCATAACCACCTCTCGCTTGAACGTTCATCGGGCACACAAATCAGAATGAATTAACTCTAGTTTATCATTGGCTCTATTCCCTTTTGAGGAAAAAAATCTATTAGTCATTTTTCCTTTTAAACAGGATCCACATGTTGGTAGTGCCTCCACTTTTGATGGACCTAAAGGTCCATCTCGAACCAACATTGAAATCCTGTCTAGATTTATATGACATAGACGCAAGTATCATAAATAGGTCTCATTAAATTCGGAATAGCATTTTCTTTTACTAGAAAGGTTAACATTATTCAGTTCAATAGTTTGTTGCAGTTCAGGAGAGACATTAACAATAAAAAGATCATCAATCAATGTACCAGCAGAGATAAAATATTTATTATAGCTAATAACACAACCGTTATCAGAAAAATTAACATTATAACCCTCTCTTAAAGCTCTAGAAACTGAAATCAAATTTCTTCTAACAACAGGTGCATATAATGCGTCTTTTAAAATTAAAAATCTACCACTACCAAACGAGATACTAATGTTTCCTAATGCTAAAGCTGGAGCTGCTGAGCCATTCGCTTGAAAAACACTAACTTCACCTCTAATTAGCTTTCTTGAAACCCCTGCATTGTAGTGCAGATGTGATCAGTGACTCCTGAGCCTACACACCATGATATGGTAGAAACAACCGCTAAACACATTTCAACGACAAGTGAAAGTGAGTTATCTAGTTTATTTTTCTGCTTGGCTAAGAAAACTGGACAATGTGTCATCCAATGGCCTGACATCTTGCAATGAAAACACTTGCCGTCAGGCTTTTTCATGCCTCCAGTTAGAGCTACAACTTTCTTAGCATTGTGAGTCTTTTTCTTCTTCTTTTCACCTTTTGGTTTAGAAGTAGAACCTTTCTCAATAAAGTTATGACCCTCAAATTTATTTTGACTCATAATAGTGCTAAGGGAGGTAAAAAAGAGACATATTGAATCTAAGGTTGAAAGAAAATTACAATAGATCAATAAGACAGTCATATAGACATTGAATAATTAAATTCAAACTCATCACATACATATATATTCATGCATCTCAATAATCAATCGATGGGATTGGAGAACTACTCATGCAATACACATATATAATGACCGATTATTCACTCCATAAATTTTTGTGGATCTAACTCAGATGGAGAGTATACTGTTAGTTTAAGTCAAGTGAAAACCAAACTCTAGCTACATTGATCCAATCATATATCACTCAGTTAAGGAGAGTTAATACAGATTATCAAACTAGTAATTAAATACGTAGTGACTTGTATTAAATTTATCTGATATGGAGGAAGGTCTAAACCAACACATAAACTTAATACTTCATTACTATTTAATCTTTGTGATCATGAGAACGAACTTTTATGACCAATTCATACATATATGTTATGACCGATTATTCACTCCATAAACTTTTACAGATCTAACTCAGATGGAGAGTATATTATTAGTTTAAGTCAAGTGAAAATCAAAACCCTAGTTACATTGATCCAATCATGTACCACTCAATTAGGAGAGTTAATACAGATTATCAAACTAGCAATTAAATACGTAGTGACTTGTATTAAATTTATCCGATATGGAGGAAGGTCTAAGCCAACACATAAACTTAATACTTCAATACTATTTAATCTAGGTGATCATGAGAACGAACTTTTATGACCAATTGAGTTTTTCTCTATACAAATTTTTCACACTAAATTTTTTTTTTCAGAAAAAAATCACATCAATGTCTCCATACCATCTCAAACATGTATATACACATAAGAAGATAACCATATAATAAAACGGTAACATGTTGATAATAATATTGCAATAATCCATTGAATATTATATTGTACTAAACTATGCTATTATTAATTCAAAACTTTTCAGAATTAATTTCGTCAAGAATCATGAGACACCGTCGACATTCATGTGAAATAGAAAAATACACCCAACAGTTGATTTCTCCTCTTCGAAATTTAATTTTCTTTGGCTTCATTAGTACAAAATTAAAGAACTCCCAATTAAAATTAAAATATTTCAACAATTACTAGGAAAAAAATGTGCATTATTGCCATCTATTCTCACGCATAATTGAACATACGTTTATTACTTATTATCTCTTTAGATGTAAGTGAGGCTCATGATGTCAATTGTTGGAAAATAATACACGCAGCGGAAGCATTTCAGGAACATACTGCTTATATGAATAATAGACAACAAATACAAACACGTAGTACACACAAAGCGTGCTGAAAATTAATCAAGAATTACCTCTTGAAGCGTGAGCAGATATCTTGAAGCAAGCCCGACTTTGGTTCTACGATTTTCTCCAGTGATCCCAAATTCATAGCTGAACTCTCTCAATACTTGGGTGGACAAGTATTGTGTAGAAAACTAATTCTGTATTTTTTTTTAGGTTGGAAGAACTCCTATTTATAGAGGAGTTCTCCCTGTCCAACAAGGAGAGCAAGAAGGAAAAACGTGTGGTCCTTCCTTAAGGAGGCCACACGCCCCTCCCCTTTCTTCATCAACAAGGAAAGCCTTTTCCTTGTTCTTTTGAACAAGAAAAAACCGCCACTTTTTCTCAATCCCCTAAAAAATAGAATTATGAGTTCTAGTTAAATATGGACACTGTAGAGACCACAAAATTAATTACTGAGGCTCCCTATTATAGAAATAATTTAAAATATTAATTTAAATTATTCTTACCATAATAAATTACAAATCATTCGACTATCTACCTATCGGCTATCATATTCATGACTCCAAGTTATAATGAAGTTCAATTGTCAAAATTAATATTCTCTCCGGCCATGTTTGACTTAATAAGCAACTTTAAGATTTAAGAAGCAATAAATAAAATTATAATTTTATTATATCATCTCTAATTATTATAAGTCATCTAAATATATAATACTTAATAATAAAAATAAAATAGATATAAAATGATGAATTATTTTTTATGAATTAATTGTCAATTTCAAAGATGTACTGCAATTATAAAGCTAATTCTCATTCTTCAAGGTATATTGTGAAAGTGCAACGTTCTTAATTTTGTTCAAGTTAACTTATTTTTGCTATATTTTCATGCAAATATTGTTTTTTTGGAAATTAAGATAATCTTAAAACAAATTGTTTAGGTGAAAGAAGGAAAAGAAACTAGAG
This sequence comes from Jaltomata sinuosa, assembly GCA_003996215.1. NCBI lineage: Eukaryota > Viridiplantae > Streptophyta > Magnoliopsida > Solanales > Solanaceae > Jaltomata > Jaltomata sinuosa. The sequence goes on along the minus strand of QJPP01000354.1, from coordinate 907,854 downwards.
AGCCCGTTGTAATTGTGATTAAAATATGTGCATACTACTAAATTCAAAGTTATTTCAAAAGTGAATATTCTCTTTCTTTTAGGCCGAAAGATAATTACTTTTTCAACACACTTTCCCACTTCTCTCCCATTTACCAACAACAATAATAACTTACCTAATAAAATTTTATAAAACTGAAGTTTGAGAATAATAGAGTGTATATGAATTTTATTTTTATTTAGTGAAAGTAGAAAAAAATTTCGAAAGATTTTCGGTTTAAGTGCAACAAATCAAAACCATATGAAAAGAAAAAATAATGAAAAAGAATGACAACTAATAAGAAAAATAGTACAAAGCATTTAGAAAAAAAGAACAATGACAACAACAAAATAGTGTGATACTTGAAACACAATAAACAAACAAATGGTAACAAATATCAAAAGAAAAAAACTACAAGAAAAAAGGTTACTATACTATGACACACGCGGTGCTCCAAACTACCACTAACTACTAAGTCTAGAGGAATTAATATCTCTAGGCCACTTATAAAATAAATACAAGAAAATAGCTTTTTCAGATTTTCTTACGTGTTTTTATGTGTAAAAATGAAAAAATCTCTTGTAAAAAGGTCATAACTCAAAGAAATAAAAATTGTAAGTGACCTATAAAATCAATTTTCCCCAAGTCTAATTCCACACCTACTACCCTAACCCGCAACCTCCCTCCTATAAATGTAAAAAAAAAATGATAAAAAAAATTCAAAAATGCTCTTGTTGAGAGTCGAACTCAAGACCTCCCGCTTACTAAACGGGTGCTCTAACCAACTGAGCTACAAGAGCTTTTGTTCACTATTCCTTGTAATACTAATTAGACCATTATTAGAAAACTAGAACATTAGGCACACCGTTTCACTAATAAATTTAATAGATTTCAGATCAATTATCAAATAATCAACTATGGGTTAATCTCAAATTAGTTGGAGCTGCTTATATGCATCTTTTATATCTTCATAGTATTATATTTCAAATTAATTAACAATATATATAAGATCAACTTTCACCTTTTAAAATTTATTTGAATATTCCTACTTTATAAAAAAGTTAAAAGTATGGCATAGTACACATGTTTTGCAAAAATATACTAGTAGTACTAATTAACTTTGTAATTTTTTTTTTAATAATCATGCCAAATCAAAATGGTTGACAACTTGAGACGAAGTGAGTGTTCAGGCAATCAGCTTATATAAATGTGAAAAGTATATTTTAGCGGAGACCAAAAATACTAAGTAATTTTTCTCATCTATTTTAGCTTTGGTGGACAGAGTTGCCTGATATTTATTACTGGTGGGAGGTGACATGAATTTTGTGAATTTAATTGAGCTGCGCAAAAACTAGCCCGAACACCACGATCATAAAAAAAATATGTATAAGTGATTTGTTTTCGTAAACTTCAATAACTTAATATTAATAAAATTATGAGTGTTCAGGTGAATTATTAATTATTGTAACTTATAATATTTTTTATATAACTTTTAAATTTTAAATTTTATTTTTTAAAAAATAAATTTATATTCGAAATCACACCAAATATTAATTAGTCCCAAATAAATTGAAACGAAGGGACTAGGGAGTAAATAGCTAAAGATAATGGAACAATCACATAGAAGTACTGAATGCATGATCAGTTGTACGTGCTTTCGGGAGGAAATGATGACTATCTACATGCTTTTTTTGGTTTTTATTTCGGCGTTCATATTAGAGCTTTGATTAATTCAGATCGTACATTGTAAGGCTCATTTCTGAGAATGACACTATCAACCAGATTTTCTTTATACTCAAAACTTGAATTTGAAACCTCTAATTAAGGATGGAGCAGTTTCACCACACCATAATCATGTTGGTGACTATCTACATATATATTGGACTATTGGTTATTAATTTGCTCCCTTCAAATTTTTCTCTAAACCAGATATATATTATTTTTTTATATGCATATTAAAAAGGAAATTCAATTAAAGGAAGAAGGACCATCGAAGGCTAGCTGCCTACCTAAGGTACAATATTCGGTGAATTCGAATATAATTTTTTTTAATTTTTAGAATATAATTTATATATTTAAAATTTACTTAAAAAGTACTATAAGTTACAGAGTAAAATATTTTAAAATGTATTAAAAAATTATTATTTTAACTATTTAAATAATACCTAAGACAAGCATATTAAAAAAAAAGTAAATTTTAAAAATACCAAACCTAATAAATTTAATGAGGCCTTCATACCAATACTTTGCTAATTACAATCTATATCAATTATTTAAATGCCAATTAAAAATATAATTTGTATCGATGAAATTAATTTGTATTCAATTGTATCAATGAATACAAATACAATTCGTAAGCGAAAATTAATTTGTATTCAATTGTATCAACAAATACAAATACAATTCATATCAACAAATAGAAAATACAATTCGTATCAACGAATACAATTTCTCTTTCTCTCCTCTTTGTATTATACATATTACAAATACAAATACAATTCGTATCAGCGAATACAATTTCTTTTTTTCTCCTCTTTGTATTATCCATATTACAAATACAAATATAATTCATATCAATGAAATACAATTTATATTCAACTGTATCAACGAATACAAATACAATTCGTATCAATGAATATAATTTCTCTTTCTCTCCTCTTTGTATTATACATATCTATCATATGTATGTCCCTGTTTAGAGAAAAAGGTCTCCTGTTTAGAGAAAAAAGGTCCCCTATTTAGAGAAAAGGAAGAGAAAGAGATGGAGGGAGAAAGAGAGGCAGCGAGATGGAGGGAGAGGGGAGCGAGATTGGGAGAAGAGGGAGGAGAGTGACGAGCGAGATTGGGAGAGAGGGAGGAGAGGCTATATACCAATAGTTTTGACCTATCGATAAGGAGCATAATTGATTTAAACTATATGCATGAAGCGTAATTAAACCTTCATTATTGGTATATTATGTAATTATCTGGTGAATAACACATGCATTAAGTTTCCAATTAAGAGAAGCAATTAAATAATGAAAAGGCCACGATTATCAAAATTGTCCATTAAACTCATATTCGTTGAACCTCAAAATGTAGTATTTATAATTTGGAGAAAGAAACAAGTTTTGTAACTAATCAATACAGCTAGCTTTCACACATCCAGAAATATGAAGCGAACACGTAAAGTGAGACGATTGGGTTTACGTATTGAAATTTTGCTTTTCTGTTGTAGGAATAATTTAATCTGTTTTTCTATATTGTTGACCCCATATATATGTTGTTCATTCCATATTTCCCCCCTTAATTCATGCATACATGTGTTTTGCCTGAATTTATGATTTTTCACATGACTATTATTGTAGTGCGCTCTCCCTCCGTCTTAAAATAAGTGTTATTTTACTAAAAAAATAAATATTGCTTTAGAAATTCTAGATAAAAATAGTAATTATTTGCAACTGTATCCTTATTAAATTTGGTGGCTATTTGAAGCATTTAATATAAATATTTTATTATGTAACTGAAACATACCATAAATTTAAAGAGTGAAGTATCAAAAATACACCTAAACTATTTTTTATTTTTTTTAGTTTTACACCTAAATTATGGGAAGTGTGAGTTTCATACCTAATGATCATTAGTTTGAGAAACACACCTCAATTAATAATTGATGGTGTGTGTATATACTACACTCTCTCTTTTATTTAAAGATCCTGCCGCATGGCACTCCACATTAATTTCTTTTTTTACATTGACAAAAATTAAATAAATTATTATTATTATTACGTTAAAAATTAAATATTCAACGTATTGAGAAACAATGAAGAAGAAGGGAAAAGTTTAGGGTAAAATCAATTGAAAAAATATAAAAAAATGACATATCTACCACATCATCAGAATATTTAATGGTCAGACGCGTCTAAATGTGTTATCTTTTGTAAAACAGAGGGCCATGAATTATTTTTCTTTTTTTACAGAATTTTGTTTAACAAAGACAATGAAATATAAAAAGAGAAATTGATATAAGTAGTTACTCTTCAAAATAATAATTGACAAATATTTTTTTTTTATAAATTATTATATAATTTACAAAAAATATATATATATAGAATAAATATAATTATTTCAACTGATTGATCAAATATATAGCTTGTTCGAATTAAAAAATAGTAAAAACTTGGATAGCGTTATCATAATGGACGAATGGTCACAACACTTTCTATTTCCTATTTTGGTAAGTATGGTGAGCTGGACGCTGACTGGCGCAAAACGATACTATATGGAGCGTCCCGTTAATTTATTTATCTGATTTAATTTGACGTGAAGTTTAAAATTTAAAAATAAATTTATATTTGAAATTCAAAATATAGATTATGATATTAAAAATGATATGTATAAAATTTATGTTTTTTAAAAGGACTAAAAATAAATAAACAAACAAATTGAAAAATAATTACGTATTTTTTTTATTTTTTTTTTGGCCCAAACGCGTAACAATTACAAATGTCCTTTTCTTTTTCTTTCGGCCGAAGTAGTTCCCTCATTTGAAATTCGAAATTTGTGGAGGAGTGGTATGTTTCGTAATTATCCGAAACAGGGTGGATAATGTTGGAAACACAATAGAACAGACCAATTATAATTCAACGTTGTCTGCATGAGAAGAACTTTTGCCTGTTATTACAGCCGTTACGGCGGGCCATTACAATAACGATGAACCAGGGAATTATCACCTACACCTGACGACCACCACAATAACCTACTCAACCAGAAAAAAGTTTATAAATTTATTGCCAAGAATTTACACAATATATTTTGGCCTTTCTAAACAAACTAGATATAAAGGAGCACCTGCTAGCATGAGCCCAATATATATATATATTTTTTTATTATTTGTGTAACATAGATAGAATTTAGATAGTTAATTAAATTTTTTATATGATTTTTACATTTTTTAAGTTGTTAACTATTGTGATTTATAATTTTTTTTATGTAATTTCAAAATAATATATGTTAGTCCCTCTGTCTCAATTTATGTGACATTGATACAATTTCGAGAGTCGATTAAATTTTTTATATATCTTTTAAATATTTTTGGTTGTTAATTATTGTGATTTATAGTATTTTTTCTTATGTCCTGATTTATGTGGCACCGATAAAATTTTGAGAGTCAACTAAATTTTTTATGTATTTTAAATATTTTAAGTTATTAATTATTGTGATTTATACTATTTTTACGTAATTTTTTAAATATATAACAGATTAAAAAGAAAAATAATATAAATAAATTAAAATAAAAAAAATATCTAAGCAGGCAACACAAGCAGATACGTCGATCTCGTGCCTGCTTGAGCTGCTACAACTCCCTCTCATAGTATAGTAAAAATACTAGTGTATATAAAATATTTTTGGAAATAAAATAAATTCTTTTAGAAAATAAACACTATTTGTTTTTTCAATTTTTTTTTTAGATAAAACTTCTTGTAAAGATATTTTTAAAAGCTTTCAAATGCCAATTCCTCCAATAGCCACCAAATTTAGTTGTTAAATTATTATACTGAATATTTGGAATGAAGCTAATATATATGGATTGTTAATTTCATCCAATTTTAATTAACTTAGGATTGAAACATAGTTATTATATCTCATACCTTAAATTTTGTATTTTATTCAGTACTTTTATTGTTTCATATACAAGGGAGGGCCATTTAGTTAGTTGACAAATTTATGTTGAAATCATAATGCAAGGACTAGATACTGTGATAAATTTTTTTTTCAATTACAATTAACCATCGAATGTGGTATAAAATTATATTTAAATTTTAGTATTAAATTATACTGTATTGCTTTTAATGAAAAAAAATTCTTACTCTGTAATATTTGGTAATGAATGTTTTTATTTACCAAAAATAAAAAACCGATTGTAAGGATTGTGAAAAAATCCGAATCACCTGTAGCCGCGTATCAAGCGTGCTCAGACCGAACCCCTATATTCCCGATAAATTACTTTTTAAACCCCACAAATTCCGTTTTCTTTCTCTCTCCCCCCCACAAAATATACTCTTTCTTCCCCACTCTCCTTTACTAAGAAAATCAAACCAAGCAACAGTAAAAGGCAAAAAAAGCTTCCATACCCAAGTCATCTTCAAATGCACATACTCTTCTCTTGCTATTTTGGCTAAGTAATAACTACATAGCAGAGTAGATAAGGTAAAAATTACATAAATCTCACTTCTTTTTTCTTGAAACTTTCAAACAACCCCAGATATGGAAACTCATTCATTCAGATCTCTTAATTTTTTTTTCTAAAATTTCCATATATACACATTTTTTAACCCCTATGTGTATTTGGGTATCAGGGTTTTTGTGTTTTTTTTTTTTTTGCCTTAGCCGGCTGCTGTAAGCTGCAAAAAAAGAGAGCTTTGTTTTGAAAAAAAGCAAAAAAGTTTGAATCTTTCTTTAGCTGATGTGTTCTTTTTTTAAAAAATTTTGAGGTTAGTAACTATTAACTACTCATTTTCTGAATTTCTTTAAAGGGGTGACAGAAGAAAGAGGGAGGAAAAAGGGGTATTGTGTAGTTTGTCTTACGTAATTAGGATTTTTAATAATTTAATTTACAACCCATTTGATTTAATTGGACAATGGATGACTTAGTCCTACTTGTTAACATTTTGACGGGACCCCATGAAAGCTTTGTTACAGTTGTTAATTTGTAGTGTGTATATGTTTGCAAGTAGTATATGTGTGTGTCTGTGTATTATATTTTATTGGTATTATGTTTTGAATGTTTCTTACACGCCTTTAGGAGGCTGATTCTCTTGTATTTATAAACAATGTTCTTTATATCTTATAAGTATTGTGCTACTGGTGGAGGTCTTCATATATATCCTCTTTACTTGTGCAAAATTATTATGATTCAGATGTATATAGGGAAGATTTGTATGTGAAGAGAAGGATCTGGATGTGTTCTTGAACTTGCATTTTTTTTCCTTCTGGTTTTTTTTACCACCTTGGTTTCTGGGGAAGCTTTTTGGGTTTTCCTGGAAATGGTGTAGGAAAATCTTGATTCTTAGCTGTTGATTTATCTCATCAAGATTTAGGTGATCTTTCTCTTCTGTGTCTTTTTTGTTATATTTTGAATTGTTTTGATGCTTTTCACACAAAATGATCAAGTGTTTTTTGCTGAAAAAGTTGCTCCTTTAATGCTTTTCAACTGATAAAGTGAGAGGAGTGGCTTTGGAGAAAGAGAAAGGTTTTTTTTTTTGGTCATGCTTTTGTTTTCTAAAGATTTTCATTTTCCTGTTTCAAAAAGAAGTTGAATCATTTGAAATCCAGAGCTTGTATATCCTTTGCACAATTTTTTTAATCTGATATCTCAACTTAGAGTTAACTAATTCTCTGGTTGCTTCTTTGGCCTTGTGCAGTTTCAGGTTTTGTTGGTCATCAAGTAATCTTTTAGCACAACTTTTAGCAACATGACTTCAAGATCCTTCAAAGCTTCTGATTCCCAACAGGGTAAGCCTCCTGGTGTTACCTTTGCAAGGAGGACCTCATCAGGTCGGTATGTGAACTTATCGAGGGAATCTCTGGATAGTGAGATTAGTGGCATTGAATTTGCAAATTACACAGTGCATATCCCTCCAACTCCTGATAATCAACCTATGGATCCTTCAATTTCTCAGAGGGTTGAAGAACAGTATGTGTCGAATTCCCTGTTTACTGGTGGTTATAACAGTGTGACTCGTGCTCACTTGATGGATAAGGTAATTGAATCAGAAACTAATCATCCTCAGATGGCTGGTGCTAAAGGTTCTTCTTGTGCTATACCGGGTTGTGATGGGAAAGTCATGAGTGATGAAAGGGGTGAAGATATTCTTCCTTGTGAGTGTGATTTTAAAATTTGCCGGGATTGTTACATTGATGCTGTCAAAACTGGTGATGGGATATGTCCTGGTTGTAAAGAATCTTACAAGAACACTGATTTGGCTGAGAATGCTGTGGATCCTACTGGACGACCTCTGACTTTACCTTCAAATGTTAGCATGTCTAAAATGGAAAGGAGGTTGTCGTTGATGCGATCAGGTAATAGGTCAGCAATAATAAGAAGCCACTCAGGGTTGATGAGGAGTCAGACAGGGGATTTTGATCATAATAAATGGTTATTTGAGACAAAAGGGACGTATGGCTATGGAAATGCTATATGGCCAAAGGATGAGGGGCTTGGAAATGACAAAGAAGATAATGTGGGTGAGCCTTCTGAACTTCTGAACAAGCCCTGGAGGCCGCTTACACGTAAACTGAAGATACCCGCTGCAGTTATTAGCCCATACCGGTAATTTCTAGCTCCTAACAGTTTCTGTCGCCATCTTTCTTCTCTAGCTCTTGAAATTCAAGAACAAAATTTGGTGATACCCACATCCAAGTGTCTAATGAATTTACAAATTAGGTTTAACACGAATGCTTCCTTCTACTCAATGAAAGATGCTAAAACAGTCATCAGAATTTTTCTTTACTGTAAGTTCCTGTTATATGCTGATGGCCCTCTAAAAGCATGTGTGAGACTTCCATCTTTTATCTTGCAAGACTACATTGCTAACTTATTTTCTGAGTATACCATATTAAAGAGACGAGTTAAATCTAGCTTTTTTGGTGGACACCATTAGATAATCCTGTGCTTTAGACATTGGCCGGTTGCGGCCTACTGCACTTAATTGATACTATGTTTTATTATATCTGGTTTGTGAGCTGTCTTGACACAACTCCGTACATGCAGGCTCTTGATTCTTATTCGCGTTGTTGTTCTTGGACTATTTCTTCAATGGAGGATTACCAATCCGAACAATGATGCTATATGGTTATGGTATATGTCCATAATCTGTGAGGTTTGGTTTGCAATCTCTTGGCTGCTTGACCAGCTTCCAAAGTTAAGCCCTGTTAACCGCGCTACCGATCTTAATGTTTTAAAAGAAAAATTTGAAACACCAACTCCTACCAATCCTACTGGAAAATCCGATCTTCCAGGTATAGACATATTTGTCTCTACTGCAGATCCTGAGAAAGAGCCACCGCTAGTCACTGCAAACACGATACTGTCAATCCTTGCTGCGGATTACCCCGTTGAAAAGCTTTCCTGCTATATTTCTGATGATGGAGGTGCTCTTCTGACATTTGAAGCAATGGCAGAAGCTGCAAGTTTTGCCAACATTTGGGTCCCATTTTGTCGTAAACATGATATTGAACCAAGGAACCCAGAAACCTACTTCAGCTTGAAGAAAGACCCTTACAAGAACAAAGTACGTCAAGATTTTGTGAAGGACCGCAGACGGGTGAAGCGCGAATATGATGAATTTAAGGTTCGGATCAATAGCCTCCCTGATTCAATTCGTCGGCGTTCTGATGCCTATAATGCTCGAGAAGAAATCAAGGCCATGAAGCTTCAGCGAGAGACAGCTGGGGATGAGCTTATGGAACCCATCAAGATAACTAAAGCCACTTGGATGGCAGATGGAACCCACTGGCCTGGTACTTGGATGGTTTCTTCCCCTGAGCACTCTAGGGGTGATCATGCTGGAATCATACAGGTATTGATTCTTCATACTAATGATATCTAGTTATTTGTTGCTTCCATCGTTATTTACTGATCAGGGCATAATTGTTTGATGCATTAATGATGTGTATGATCTCATGCTGAATCCACTCCTTTTTGTTCCTCCCACCAAGGATGAGGAAAAGGAGGAAAGAAACTTATTTTCTTCTCCCTGATTATTATTAACACTGTCTTTAGGGGCTTCTCGTTTTGGCAACTGTACGTTTATTTTGCTATTTTATACGCTTGGTCAGCTGACAATGACTTGTATGTTAGATTCTTGAAGTAATAGGTTTGGTTTAACATTGTTAGTTGCTTTCTTGTTTTGGTTGCAGGTTATGTTAAAACCCCCAAGTGATGAACCCTTACATGGAACCTCTGCTGATGACGGTCTAATTGATTCAACAGAAGTTGATATTCGTCTCCCCTTGCTGGTGTATGTCTCTCGTGAGAAGCGTCCTGGCTATGATCATAACAAAAAGGCTGGAGCCATGAATGCCTTGGTCCGATCTTCTGCCATCATGTCTAATGGCCCCTTTATTCTCAACCTTGATTGTGATCACTACATCTACAACTCGCAGGCAATCAGGGAGGGAATGTGCTTTATGATGGACCGGGGTGGGGATAGAATCTGCTACGTTCAGTTTCCTCAACGTTTTGAGGGAATTGATCCTTCCGACCGTTACGCAAATCATAATACTGTTTTCTTTGATGTCAACATGCGTGCCCTTGATGGCCTTCAAGGTCCGATGTATGTGGGGACTGGTTGTCTCTTCCGCAGGACTGCTCTTTATGGTTTTGACCCACCACGCAACAAGGAATACCACCCTGGTTGCTGCAGCTGTTGTTTTGGTCGCCGCAAGAATAATGCCACTGTGTCTTCTGTCTCTGAGGACAACAGGGCGCTTAGAATGGGGGATTTTGATGACGAGGAGATGAATCTTGCTTCCTTCCCTAAAAGGTTTGGTAACTCAAGTTTCCTCATTGATTCCATTCCAGTTGCAGAATTCCAAGGTAGACCACTTGCTGATCACCCTGCCGTAAAGAATGGACGACCACCAGGTGCTTTAACTATCCCAAGGGAACTTCTTGATGCCTCCACTGTTGCTGAAGCGATCAGTGTCATCTCGTGCTGGTATGAGGACAAAACTGAATGGGGTAATAGAGTTGGATGGATTTATGGGTCTGTTACTGAAGATGTGGTGACAGGGTATAGGATGCATAATAGGGGTTGGAGATCTATTTACTGTGTGACAAAGAGAGATGCATTCCGTGGCACTGCACCAATCAATCTGACTGACAGGCTTCACCAAGTGCTTCGATGGGCCACTGGTTCTGTTGAAATCTTCTTCTCTCGCAACAATGCTTTCTTGGCTAGTCCTAAGATGAAAATTTTGCAGCGGATTGCCTACCTCAATTGCGGCATCTACCCCTTCACCTCGATATTCCTAATTGTTTACTGCTTCCTCCCAGCACTCTCACTTTTCTCTGGTCAGTTCATCGTCCAGTCCCTAAATGTTACCTTCCTCACATATCTCCTTGTGATCACATTGACTCTCTGCGCGCTCGCGGTGCTAGAGATCAAGTGGTCCGGCATTGCTCTGGAAGAGTGGTGGCGTAATGAGCAATTTTGGTTGATTGGAGGCACAAGTGCCCATCTTGCTGCTGTGCTTCAGGGGCTGCTAAAAGTGATTGCTGGCATTGAGATTTCGTTTACACTGACGTCAAAATCTGCCGCTGATGATGATGATGAATTTGCTGACCTCTATCTTATCAAATGGACTTCCCTGATGATCCCACCTATTGTAATCATGATGACTAACTTGATCGCGATAGCTGTTGGTGTAAGCCGGACAATATATAGCACGATACCACAATGGAGCCGTTTGCTAGGAGGGGTTTTCTTCAGTTTTTGGGTCCTTGCTCATCTCTATCCTTTCGCAAAGGGATTGATGGGAAGGCGTGGAAGGACACCAACGATTGTATTTGTCTGGTCAGGACTTATCGCCATCACCATTTCGCTCCTCTGGGTTGCTATCAACCCCCCTGCTGGTGCCACTGAAATTGGAGGGTCATTCCAGTTCCCTTGATTTTTCCTAACAGGCCTAGGCCAAATTAGTTCCTGCACATTCCATTCAGATTATTCTTTAGTTTCTACTTCTTTTTCTTCCTTCTCTGTAACAAAATATGGACAAAAGGGCCTTGAATGTTATGTGGATTTTGCCATCACTATTGTCCTTGAATTTTTGTTTATGATTCAATGATCATAGGAAAGGGCAAAACATACAATACACTGTTTGTAATCAAAGCCTCAAAACAGATATATAGTAAAAGTTAGATTTTTTTGATAATGCTCTAGCACCATTCTTGTTTCTCTGAAGTTTTAGTTTTTCTTTGCAATTCCTTTTAGGAACTTCAGATCAATTCAAACAAAATAACTCTTAAGACTTGTTTCAACCATAATTTGGTGCATATAGTATATACAATAGAATCTTGTGGTCGGACCCTTTTCGGACCTTGCGCATAGCGGGAGCTTTAGTGTATCGGGCTGCCTTTTTTAGTGTATACAATTTGTATATAATTTGAACAAGTCTTGTTGCATGTGCTTACATAAGAAATAAGTATCATATATCCTCCTTTGATAGTGCAACTTGTCAAATAATTAAGTCATCTGCTGAGTATTACTAAATTCATCAAGTCAAATTTTCTATTTTTTCAAACCAACTCCATGACTTCTTCAAATCAGATTAGTTAAGTGGAGTGCCTCATGCACTTTGAGGAATCTGAAGGGATGAAAAGGGGCAATACATTGTCTCAACTCTCAAGTTTGGTGCAAATAGGGCAAAGGCAAGGTCCAAAACAATGAAGAGTTACTCGTTACATGTAATGCGAAAGGTAACACGTATCTGGTAGAATAGTTATGGTGTGCAGATCATGACACAACTAATACCGGAGCCACCTTTGTTAATTCGTTGGGAAATTTATAGTGTAGATAGGTAAAAACATTTAACTATATATACTATATGTTGAATTACCTTGACTTTTTTGTGTGCTTACTTCTTTGTATTTTGACCTCTCAAATGAAAATTCTAGCTCTGCTACTAGACAACACCATTATTCCCAAAAGAAAAAAAAAAGGTCGAACACGTTAAGTCTTTTCAAGTGTATGTTTTACCTCTTCAAATGGTTGGAGTAGGTTCAGGTGGTTGAACAAAACAACTAGTACTAGTCAGCTCAGGACTACCTAAGTTATATTTACCTAGGCTATGGACATAGTTTCTGAACCTTCAATTATCAAAAGTTGAAAGAACTCACCAAACTTTGGTTGAAAGAGTAAACCTTGGAATAGCCAACAAATATGTTTTGGTCAAAATATGAACAAGTTTACTGAATTAATTATGCTTTAAATTTAATATGTTTTTTGTTGATATGTTCATAAAGACATAGTCCAACCTAAGCCATTAGATTTGAGGGTCAAAACATGGACACTATAATTGGTTTTGTAAAAATTAGTCCAGATGGATTAGTTTTTGGATCGCTCGTTAATATTTAGCCATCATTTGAAATGTAATAGAGAAATAATTATTTTTAAGTCGGAAATAACATTTAAACAAAAATACCCTTAGCTAAAATACGGAACATCTCCAGTACACGGTGTTGAAGTTTGAAGCTTTGACAAGTGAAATTCTAGCACAAGATGTTGGAGTTTGAAAAATTCATGAAGTCTCAAATGTGCAAGTCACACTCCATGAAAACATCCAATGTGAAGTTACTAACAGACCATAAATCTATTGTCAAAGATACTTATCTAACACATGGACTTATGAACTCAAGCTAAAATTAGGCTGTGTTAAAATGCTATTCATACAATTAGTCTCGAAATAAAAGATTTCGTTAATGATATTTAAGATTTAATATATGTGTATAAAAAAATTTGATCTATATACACAAGTGTAATTTTTCGACAAAGGAATTCATCGATATACTTAATTTCACCCTGCATATAGCCCCTTAACTTTTGGAGTTTAGGAAACAATATCTTTCAACTTTCCAATGTGAAAAAATCTCCATAACCTCAAAAAGGTTTGCAATTTCCAACTATTACATGAATCATTATGAACTTCTTGTTTGTAAATTTATACCCCCAATTGTCTTTTTATTTTTTTCTGGAGAAACAAGAAGAAAATAATTATTCTTCCATATGGATCTTATCCATTTCACTGAGAGTGGACTATGGACATGTGGGTTGGATTGATATACATAATGGATTAATTAGTTGACCAATTGAGCCCAAATTATTAGAATTTGTCAAATAATATGTGGAGTGGAGGGAAAACTATCCTAATTAGTCATTTCAATACAAAAAACCTTAAACATTCCTCCACTCTAATGAAATAATTGACTAAGTACCAATATGACTGAACATCTAATGTAACATTTAAATTTTTATAACACTGATCTTTTGGATATACTGAATCATAGAACACTGACATTTACTCAAATGTAATATTTTCAGTGACAATTATAGTATTTCAATCTACCTACCTCTTTCCCCCCCACAATGCCTCGAGTATTCAATATGGTGATTGCTTTTGTTGGCAATCGATGCTTAAGACATCTAATCGAGTCTTTGTGAATGGGCAAAGCGAGGTGCTCCCATACGTCTTTTCGATTATTATGGTCTAGATAGTTACCATATAATGTGACAATAATACACCTAGTGAAGAAAACCATTATAAAAATAATGGATATTGTTTTTACTCTTCACCCAACCACCACATTGACATTTATACCACTCATGTATATATATATACTACTCTCTTTGATACACCACCAACTATAGGAGTATAATTTTTTTTACAAACCATGATATTCACCTTGTATACCTTAATTATACAAATTATTACATTGCAGCAGCAGAACCACGTCGGCCAGACTTTGATGAACCACCACCACCACCACTAGCCACCTTATTCCGCCGCCTAGAGCTCCGTCCGGGGCGGTGTTTCCGGTGGCTGTGGCTCCCACCAAACTGCATCTTCTGCCTAAGCCTTCCACTGTCCTTAAACAAGTCCCTTTCAGACTGAACAATCACACATTCTGGTGGTGGCACAGAGTACCTAAGGTTATCATAACAATAAGAATAGTACATGTATCTTTCCCTAAAGAATTTCATTGATTTTCGCCTTTCGGGTGTGATGTTAGAGTAATTTTTAGCAAGTAATCTGGCAATTCTGTCAGTGCAATTTGTTGATGAAATTTGCTCAATGGGATCAACTATGCAGCCTTCAAGAACTAAGTCTTTTAGCTCTGTTGCAAAGGGTTCATGTTTGTAGTCCACTTTAGCTTTGCCACCATTTGTAGCCCAAGAAGATGCATCCCATATTGTGGCATATAAAGACATTGGCTTTGATGGAAAGTCACCTCCCATTGCTGGATGGCGATTTAATTCTCTAATTGGTGTTTCATCAATGTAAAATCTGTAAAAGAAAGGACACAAAACCAAGAATTTGGGGGTTAGTTAATAAGTAACACAACAACAACAACAACATACCCAGTGAAATCCACACGTGAGGTTTGGGGAGGGTAGAGTGTATGGAGACTTTATCACTACCTCGAGAAGGCAGAGAGATTGTTTCCGAAAGACGTAATCTAGAAAGTAACACAAATGAGAAAAAAAAACCCATTCTTTGCCATTTGATAGTGAGTATCAAAACTCTTATAACTATAGGTAATTGCTCACAATAAGTGGAATTAGTTATCTAGAAAGTAAAGCAGACAATCTATAAAATTCTTTAAGTTGTCAATATATATAAGCATAATTCTTTGATAATCACGTAAGTTCAATCATTTGATACTTATTACGTGGTTATTTGAACATCATATGCAACTAATTAAAAAGGCAAGGTACTAGCCTGTTTGGCCTTTTTTTTTTGTGTGCGTGTGTTTTTGGTCTTAAAGAAAAAGCTTATTTTAGCAGGCGTTTGGCCATAGATTCTAAATATTTTTCATTTTATTTGGAATTGAAGATGGAATTATGTTTGGTTATACTTTTTGCAAATAATATTTGAAATAATGTTCATACTTGAATGTACTTAAATACAATTTCAAAAGTTTGGAAAACATGTTATAAGCTGTTTCTAAATTTGAAATACAACTTCAAGTTGGATATAGAATTTTCATGGTCAAACACTGATTTTCAAATAAAGTGAAAAATTATTCAAACAAAAATGAATATTTTTTATGGCCAAACGGGTCCTTAGAGAGTTGAGATGTGTGTGAGGGGGGGGGGGGGGGGGTTTTTGAATAGCAAAAATTGTTTTTCAAAAGCTAAAAATTAGTTTTTCCATAGAAGTATTTTGGAAGTTTGGCCAAGTATAAGTTTTGAAGTTGCTAGCAATTAGCATACATTCTTCAACAAGTTAAGGAAAAATGTACACAAACTAACATTGTTGGGAACTTGAGCTCATGGCCTTCAAATATTCTGTCTATATTGAAGGTCTATGACTGATATGGTTGACAACTTTCTGGTAATGTGCAACTGTAAAGGGGACATTTCTTTTTATTTCTTAAACCATTAATTATCATAATTCAAGAAGTTAATTAAAGAAAAGAATCAAGAAAAGCAAATAGAAGCATGTTGTCAATTACTTAGCTAAGATGCTCAATTTAATGGTTTACCAAATCTTAGTAATTATTGGAAAAATCACCAAATATTTCACTACGGATTATACTGAAGCATCATCAAAATCTTTTAGAAGAACAATATTGACACATATTTACCTTGATTATTGAATGATTAGCTGGTCTTAAGAGCTTGAATATCAAATAGTAAGTCATTTTTCCAAGAAAATCATACCCAATAAGGAAGAGTTAGGGCAATAATCATTCTCAACTTTTTAAACAACTTGCAAACTTTTAGCAAATGACATTTTTATGCAAGCAAATGACATTAAATAAGAGTAATACGTTCAAAGTCATGATTATTGACGTCTTTTAAAAAGTATAGTCAAACTCTTTAAAAGTGTGTACACATATACAATTAGTGCAAACGTTCATTTGGGAAACAGCAAATCACGCCAGTTTTCCAGCTTTAAAGATTTTTTTCTAGAACTTTATACACTTTAAAGATTAGTCACGCTCATTTAATTAATGAGCTAATCAACATTTTTCTGCACTTAATTATTTGCATCAGCTGGCCCTATACTTAACACTCCCATGAACTGGACCATAACAACTTTGGCATGTTATGATTTACCACTTAATTTCAACACTTACTCAAACTGGAGTAATACTTATTCATACCGGGTGTTTTTACATCTAACTAAATGATTAACCTTAAGAATAACAATTTAGAGTGAAAATGCATAAATCCAAAAAACAGAAGCTACCATTATCTTATTCAACAAAAGCAATAGGTAACCAAATAATTATTTTCTAGTGTTAACTTTTTTCGAAAACGAGTTGAAACCTTTTCTTTCTTAGTAATTTCTCTCTACGCGTTTGGCCAAAAAGTTGGCACACTATACTATTTTGTTACAATAATTTTCTTGCTGCCTAATGCTTTTCATTACTAAGAGAATTATTCTATTAAAAAGAATAAGACAAACGGTAAGGGGTATACATTAAATGGATGAGATCCCTCAATCTTTAATTAAACGTCTTGAATTCCACTTGGAAATAGAGAAACTTCCGATAGGAAACGCTTCTTCCTTAATGGGCCATACATGGGGCAAATCTAAATTAGTTGGTTGGGGAGTTCAGAATACCAAATGGATATAAAAAAACAAAAAAAAAACTAGATTCAGTTCACTATTAGAAACAAAAGTTTTTCCCATTGCAAATCAGTGAGAATTATGTGCTATAGAATATCATTTCCCGTCGAATCAGCTCATTGAAAAAATGCATAGGGAAGCAGATTCTCACTGAAATAGTGCGAAACTTCGAAACTTTTTCTTATGTAAACATTACTATTTTTTCTTTTCCCACCAATTCAATCAAAATATCTGTGAGAATAGCCACTGAACATTTTTCAATGGGAAAATAGTGATTTTTTAGTAGTGGTTTGACTTAGAGAATAAATATCAAATGTTAAAAAGCACTATTGAAAGTCTAGAAGCGGACTTAAAATTTTGAGTTTATGGGTTATGGATTCTAGAGAAGACTACTTATTGGATTTTAGATAAATTATTCATACACATCAAGTAAATTTTTAAGCATTCTGGACTAAAATTATTGAGTTCTGCCGAATTTCCGCTCCTAATTGAAACCATCGATTCTATAACAGTCAGTCATATCTCTGAATAAAAGCGCAATAAAAGTGTTGAAACTGATGATAAGCAGAAAATAAGGTGCTTACATGATTTTTTTGGGGGTCCAAAGAATGCTGTACTGGTGGAACTCTTTGCTTGGATCAAACCACATTCTATACCTCTCTTCTCTGCCACGGCTAACGCTGCCATTTCCATACAAGTTAGTCTGAAACCTCCATGGCTGTCCATTCACATTCCCCAAAAACTCAATATCTAACTCGTCATGATTCTTCTCAAATGTGTCCACATTTGACGTCTACATATCCATATATTCAATAAAATCCAATAAGTATATTTATATATATACCACTCTTGTATTCTTAAGTTCCAATCATGCATCTAATGGAAAATACAACATCTTGCAACAAAACAAAAAAAAAGGAGCTTCGTTTGATGCACTAAGCTTTGGCTATGAGCATAGTCCAAGAAAGAGTCGGACTCAGAGGCAGATTGAGAATTTGAACTTTATGAGTTATGAATTCTAAGTCAGTGACCTCGAATGTTAGTAACTAAGTTTTGAATTTAATTTTTGTATATACTTGATGAATTTCTTAACACAATATACAAGGTTTTGGATTCTGCTGAACTCATATATTAAAGCCTACCTCCATCCCTGATCGGATCACAATAGTGTAAAAAACAGTACATATTGTTCAATTTCATGTGCAAAAAATCTATGTTTTACTTCCGTCCACCTGAGTTTTCACCTCTTGCGGTGCATCAGGTCATTGGCTACACCCATGCCTTAACGTAAGTATTGGTGGCTGATTCTACAGTTCGAACCTATAGCCTATAGGTCACGTACAGAAATAACTTTACCATTTTTCTAAGACTCCTCTTCAAAATATGTATACATGTATCACTCATTTTAAATTTTTAAATGAACTATAGAAAAGTTCAACATGATAGAGTAATGCATTTCCATTGAACTGTTCCCCCATGCAAAAGAACAAATGTGCTTCTTCCTTCCATTAAAAAAAACACAATCTTGTGGATTTCAGAACATGTACATGCATATATTATTATGACTTAAAAAATTCAAGTCAAAATCAGGGTTCTTAAACAATAATTTGAAATGATACTTTATGCTTCTGTAAAATAAAAATTCAAAACCATGAATATAATAAGTACTATATGAATACTTACATAAAAAGCGACAACGATGCCGGCAGTATATATGGCCGGCAACTTAATACTAGCACTAAAAAATCCATAATTGTAATATTCTGTTGATATTACACCCGACCCTGCAAAATTAAATAAATACGCGGTGTGATTTCACAAGTAGGGTCTGACGTTACTCCTAGTAGAGAGATTGTTTTCGATAGATAATACACGTAATTATACACAATAATTGTGGAAAAAAAAAGTTTAATTAATTAGTTTACCTGAGAAACGATTAAGGAGGAGACGAAAACTTCGATCATCTGGAGATCTTTCAATATTGAAATCACTAAAAAGAGGGGAGTATCCTTCTTCGAATGTGATCGTCGATAGATTAAAAGCCTTGTATGTGGTGGTCGCCGCCGCCGTCTCAGCCGCCGGAAAAATGTATAACAATAAAAGGAGAGAGAAAGGTGTTATTGATTTTGATAGAGATGAAAGAACTCGATAATCCATGCCTTTTTTTTTGGTTTTGTAATTTTTTTTTGTTTTTTTTAATATATAAATATGTAGGGTTCCTCTCTTCTCCCCTAATTAATTATACATAGTTCTCTTCTCTTCTCATTTTTTTTCTTTGGATTGATGATAAAGATGGTAACAGAATATGCAGCCATGAAGAGAGAGAGGAGGAAGAGGAAAACGACAGAGATTTGGCAGGTTTCGGTTTTGAAGGGTCCATGCAATTACGGAAAGTCCTCCTGGTTGGGGGTTATTTACTAGATTGCCACGTTATTTTTTTATTTATTTTTATGAAAGGAAAATCATGAATTTGGGGGAAAAAGAAAAGATAATAAACGTTATTGAATTGGATTGTAATATTGCGAGTTTGGTGGAAAATGTTTTTATTTTTCAGATCTTTTATATATATAAATAAGTATTTATTATAAAAAGAACATAGAATTAAAAACAAATTTGTAAAATGATTACAAAACCAAATCTCCCACAGGTTTGGATCTCAATATTAGTGGAGTTATATTATGTCCATTATATTGAGAGTTTGATTAATAAGATAGTTATATTATTAGGTTAAATTAATTTATAAGATAATGGATAACTCCAAATATATGATCAAATGTAATATGGACATGAAAATTAGTGTGTAATCACATACTATTATGCATACGAAGTTAAATTGTATTGATATTTAATTTTTTTTATATGCTTAGCATATACTATAAATTAAATTCGATCGAACTATGGCATGTAGGTGATGTATGTAGCTTACATAATAGGAAAAACAGATATACGCAAATGGGGACAACTCAAAAGGTTATCAACATGAATTATGATGAAATGATTGACATTTATCCATTCTTAATCATAAGGCTCGAGTTTGAGCAGAGGCGGAGCTAGGTAGGGTCGAGGGTTCATCTGAACCCTCTTCGACGAAAAATTACATTGTTTTATGCATGATTAAAATTATTTTTTTATGTATATATAGTAGATGTTGAACTCTCTTCGACTTCTGTGTGTGTTTACTTCTTCATATTTGAACCCCCTTCGCCACTGGGTCTGAGCTCCTGAAAATGAAAAAAAACTTGTCTACAATATGCAAATCTGAATCCAATCGAATCTCAATACGGATATCGAACACCCGGGGAAAAAAAGAGACAACTCAAAAGGAAATCAACATTGAGTGTTGTTTGTGTTTAGGCCTGAGTTTCCTAATATAGAAGGGGGAGCTGCAAATGAGCAACTGAAAAGGAAAGTACCATCAAGTGCTGTTTGTGTTTGTACACAAGAATTAGTTTGAGGAGCACGCAAGCTCCACGTACCATGAGTTACCTTACCTCAAATACTTTTACATTAATCAAATTATTTTGACCTATTATAACAAGTAATTCTTTTAAAAATTTAAGATTATAAATCACACTTTTAAGATTGTGTGTGAATATCATTTGGATTATTGAATTAATATTAAGAAAAAATCTTTAAATTATCGATTTGTATACCATTTAAACTCTCCACGGATTGCTTTAGCATTTGCTAGAGATTTGTTTTTCTTTAAAAGAGCGCAATCGAGGATCAAAGTGATTTGACCTATCTTACAACGTAAAAATTTACTCACACTTAATATTTATATAAATTCAATGAATACATGAGACGTGCTCATATACATTTCTTATTACTAAACCACTAGTTTATTAATACATATTCTCATCTTATGAAGGGGGATTCACTTGAACTGTATAAACAGAATTCTAAATTTGTTATATTTTGTGCATTAAGCACTCTAACGAGGACAACAACTAGCATGTTGCACCTAAACCTAGTGGTCATAGAATGAGTTGAAAATCACGAGATCTCAGGTTCAAATTTCAATGGATCGGAGACAAAAAACACTAGGTAATTTCTACCCAGTTTGTTGAATAGAGTTATCCGGTACTTGTGTTGGTGAGAGATACCACGTACCTCATGAATATTCACACACAAGCTAGCCTGGGTACCACTTTTATCAAAGAAAAAAAAAAGAACTAAGATTAGTCTTGATGTCTGTCTAGACCTAGTTCAAGATAGCCAATGTATGTAAAATACAATGTACAACAATGATATCTTCCCTTTACTATCTTCATGTAGGCCCAGTGATGGAAGCACTTAATTCAATCTTGCATCATAAAATCATTTCACTAAAGCTTTTGGCTTTTCTAATTTTCTATGAACATGGCACCCCACTTCTAATTCTGGAATCATGAAACTCCCAAAACAAAACAAGAAGTTTACAGGACTTCCTCAAAGAAAGATAACTGACCTGGCAACTCTTTATAGATAGGCTTCATTAATTAGCTGGCTGCAATCATGCATAAAATGAGTATCAAACTCCCACTTCACTGCAGTGATGATTCTGTATATCAGCATGCGTGCTTTCCTCTTTCACAATTGGTAAAAATAAGTCAGATACCTCAATCATGTTTGGGCCTAAAGTTATGGCACAACCTGTATCTGCAATTTAGAAGCTTCCACTAGAACTGTAATGATGGCTCCATGAGATCACCAATATATCTATATATATATAACAACAATAACATACCTAGTGTAATCCCATAAATGGGGTCTGAGGAGGGAAGAGTGTACGCAACCTTACCCTTTACCTTGTGAAGGTAGAGAGCTTGTTTCCCATAGAATCTCGGCTAGAGAGGTTGTTTCCGATATATAAACAATGGCGGAGCCAAAATTTTCACTAAAGGGAGTCAAAATATAAAGAAGTAAATTCATGATGAAGCCAAGGGGTATCAATTTGTAATATATATTCATAAATTTTTAGTTTTTACCTAGCTACACAGAGTAATTTTCCGACAAAGGGGTGTCAACCCTCAAGTACATGTGGCTCCATCGTTGCCGATAGACCCCGGCTCAAGTAAAGCATATTATATATATATATATATATATATATATATATATAAGATCATCAATATCACAAGGACTCCAATGTTCAACAGGATATAAGAAGCTGAAGACAGAAATACCATTAAGGGATGATAATAAAATAAACAAATATTGACGACCAAAGAGGAAAACAATAAAGTTTTCGCTATTCTTTTTAATCTGGCTGTTTGACGACCAGGGAGGACCCTTTAAAGAAACCATTCCCTGTCCGTCCCTCAGCCAGCACGAGCAACCTGCTCTCGCTCTGGGAGCAGCTCAAACAGTCCACCAACAACCAATGAGTACGGGATTGGGACCCATACCAAACACGCATAGCCAGTTTTCAGAAGTTATGGAGCCATTTTACCTAGGTTTCCTCGACCAGTGGATGTTCACCTTGGAGACCTGAAGTGGTTGTGGGCACGACTGGGTGAAAGACACTCAGAGTGCTCTGCATTTTCACGGACTACCGGGACCACACTGGAAACCAGCATTTTCTGGAGTTGGAAGATTAGAAATTTGGATTTGTATCATACAGCAGTATACGCGTAAAAAGGTGAATATGAGCCTGATGATTATCAGATTCAAAATGCATGCTTAGTGGGTTCGAACGAGTAAACAATTTACAGAGCTAGAAGATAAATAAATACTTCCTGTTGAAGTACAAAAGAATATGTCTAGCTATTAATAATATGGTATTTAGACTCAACATAGCTTTCTGCCTCCCATAAAAATGATCCAAAAGCAACTGCCTCCAGCACCAGCATTGTCAAACCAGAGTATGTAACAGACAAAACTTCATCATTAGATACATCTAGGGTACCATCACCAGAAACTTTAATATCAGGCCTTCCAAACAACGCTTGCGTCTGCTTTTCAATCACAGTAACTGCTTCCTTTGATCTCAAGGTTGCATATCTCTGTAGCGTCTCCGCATCCAAATACATCACATAGGATCTCAGCCTCTCTGATTTACTCTCGATATCAGAATCCGCAAATCCTTCTCTGTCACCATCTTCAGGGTACATTTCTATCAATGAATCTGGATCCCATAATTGTCTTGGTGCTGCTGGCTCATCAGGATTCGTTGAGATCTGGAAACTCTCAGGAGGCTTACTCATAGTTCTCTCAAGTTGATAACGTTCGTCAACCCTTTTGAGGAAATATCCATACATAATAGAAGCAGCATAGAGCTTACCAAGTTTGATTTTGCTCATTTGAATAATGCTATCAAGAGGCCCCACAGCACGCTCACCAAGAACTATAGCTATGTGGTTGATGATCATTTCAAATGCATCAGGTGAGTGTACAGCTTCTAGCTTCTGCTCTTGATTTGGCCAAAAACCCACATTTCCAGTAGGATCTGATGTTTCAGATATTTTTGGGATCATTGAAATGTCATTGTCTACAAATTTATGTACAATTAAGCAGTACAAAATCTCCTCTAATATTTTCCGCCTTTCTTTCTCTCTGACTTCAGCTATTCTCCTGAAATTCAAAATGTGTTTATATCAGTCATATCCATGTAAATAGCCTTGGCTAGTTGGCTGTTATGTTTTCTGTTGGGCAGGAAACAATAACTGAAAATGCCACTCTAAGCAAACATAAAGAAGCAAAGGTCAAATAAATTACTTATGGAGAACATCTTTGGATGAAGACTGATTTTCCTGTAATTGGGTATCCCTTTCATTCTGAAGGTTCTCCAGCTGCTGCTCAATAGCTGCAGGGAGCAGATGGGGATGGGTTTGCAACATCTGTGATAAAAATTGACCAACAGCTGACTCCAACTGAACAGGAGCAACTGGGACCAAATCACCTCCTGAACTTCCTGATGCTGTTGCTCTTGTCGTCCAGCTTCTGGTTTGGGACTTTCCTGGCCCAATTCCTAGCCTTGGAACAGAAAAAGATGGAGAGCTCTGCAGAAGAAAATAAGATTACTATAGGCAATAAATGTAAGATTGCTACAGGTCTCCAAAGAAATTTCTCTTGTGAGATACTGGAAGCTAGAAAAGCACTGCATCTTCGTGACCCTCCATCAAGAACATCGACATACAACTGTATAATCAGCTAAATGGTCAAATTGAACCATTCTTTTTACTGCTTGAGGAAAAATGTATACATGAAGCCGCAAGAATACAATGACTCACATACTATTTGACCACACAAGCGCCCCCCCCCCCTGACTCCACCCCACCCCACCCAAACCCTAACCCTTCTCTCAAGCCCCCGACCCAAAAAGGAAGGGGTAAACAAGGAAACAGCCCTTAAATCAAATTAAATGTTTCCAAATATTTGAACTCAAAATAAAACTTTATTTTAGTCAGAGATATATTTACAGGAGAAAAATCCAAATTTCATATCTTTTCAGCTGATCAAATAAGTTTTCAACACAAACAAGATGTTTCATGCACTGCTTAACCAATTTTTCTAAAGAGCAAAGCTAAGCAGAACAATCCCGAGAAGATATCTTTACACATTTTAAATTTACCAAACCACACGATGTTCAAGAACAAGTTATATAGCTTGAAATGTTAGTCATAGATAGATGTTTTTCCTCTATCACATGCATAATGCAACCACCTCTATATCAGTCACTTTCATGCTCCTAAAAGACTATTTCTATTATTTTACCAAATCAATGTCAGTTACATGAAACAAATTCAACTTTTAATCGCTAACTCAGAGAGAAATTTATAATCCTGCACCATAGGTGAAATAGATCTACCTTAAGGATTTCCTAATTGAAAATATACCAATTCAGCCTACTTGACGTAACCCCTTGTACCTTTTATTATTTTTTTTGATAAAGTAACAGTGTATTATTTAGGGAATGCTGGCCACCCTATTTACAAGTTCTAAACAGAGACAAAAGATCTTGTTTCTTACAACAATTAATTGCAGTTCTTCACAGGGAACCTATGAAATCTACCAAGAATTCATCATCCTCTACAAAGCTTTCTTTACACCAAAAATATAACGATAAAATACATTTTGACTTCAATCTGTCTACAGAACAACTGTTCCCTTCAAAACACCTTGCTTTTGTTTCCATCCACACCCACCATATACATTTTAAGTTTTTAACCCCTTGTACCTCAAATATGCTGGTTAGTTTTTGATATTCTAATATTTATACATGAAATGGAAGCCATAGGTCCAAGTTCGAATAGTGATCTCAGGCTTTAGCTTCAGCAGCCTCAAAGATTAAAGCTAGGCGAGAATGAGCCACCCTGATGTGGCTCATAGAGCCCAGTTGATGACTGTAATTACAAGAGATAGTATGATCAGAAATATGACTGAACATGCATATCACCCTTGGGTACCAAAGCAATAACCTTAACTCATTTTTCTGTATGGAAGATATAAGGAACCTATTGGCTGAATTTCAGAGGTTAGTACTGAGGGTGAGACAAAGGTAAGAAGATCAAAGTGTGTCACCACTCACCATGCATGTTTATATGATGATCCCTTAAAGAAAACATATCCTGATCTGTATGCATTACCAAAGATCAAAATATTATTATCGAATGCAGAATGATCGATAACAGACAAGCTAAAATTCAGAAGGAATTTCCAGGACTGTGAAATAGATAGCCTGGCTTAGTTTATTCTGAAACGGGAGAATGCCGTATGGTGATCCCAAAAGCCTAATTATTTATATGGAAAGCAGTGAAGGCGACTCTCTCTGTCAGGTCATGCTATAACCTAATGGGAGAAAGTAGTACAGAAAGACATGGCCCTGGGAAGTCTGTAGAAGAACAAAGTACCTCTCGAGGTAAACTGATTCACATGGATAGCAATGCACAAATCCAGCCTCATTCAACAGAAACTACAGAGAAGGGGCCCTATATCCCACAGTAGATGCTATCAGTGTTCTAGGGAAAAAGAAGATTCAAAACATCTGTTTCTTCATTTTTATAGAGCATGTTCAATTCAGAGTACGATAGACAATTCCAAACAATGTGAAGGATGAGGAGGTCAGAGAATGGGAAAGCAGCTCAAGGCTTCACAGAACACTATACCTCTGTGCACCATATGGACAATGTGGAAGAAGAGGAACTCCAGATGTTTCGAAGGTAAAACAACTCCACTTCATTATATAAATCTAAATGTCTACATTTTCTATGATTTTGGCATAAAATAAAAGATATATATTATTATGACAGTCATTTGGACTTCATTGACTCCTTCTATCATAGATGGAGGAGCTTACGTCCTTCATCTTGTTTATATTCGCACTGGGTTATTACTGTCTTTTTGAGAAAAAAATATTAACTTATACCCAAAAAAGAGGACTGAACATGCAGATTCCAGTTAGGTTATCATGAATCCTATTTTCATGTTAAGCTTTTAGAAATTGATAACAGCCATATGGTTCATTACAAAAGGATGCATGCAATGGCCAATTGCTCTGCAAAACTTTTTCCTGAAACACTTTCAAGGTTCACAGTGCTTAAGACTACTTCCCAACTTATTTCCTCAACAAGTATCATCTTTGCTAGACTATTTTAATTCGACACTTTCTTGCAAAACCAAAGAGTAAGCAAATATTCTTTCTCAAACCTATGAACCAATGAATTTTGTATTCAAGACAAACACATACCATATTAAGCTTGGGGCATTCTGAGTACCTTTCAATCTGCATTATGCTCGTCATGAAGCTTATATATAGCAGGTGTTAATCAAGGAAGTAGTGCACACCGTATTTATACATCACCTTTCCCTAGTTCTGGTAATCCAAATGGTTATTAGGCACATTCTCGCTTACACCATAGTGTTCATTAACATTCGTATAAAGGAGGGGACTGGTGGTGGAATGGAGAAGTAAAAGGAAAGGTGGAGGCAAAAAAGGGGTCATATGCGAAGTTGGTAGAGAGTAAGGATGAGGAGGAGAAGCGAAGGAATAGGGAGGCGTATAAGATAGCTAGGAAGGAGGCTAAGTTAGCGGTAACGGCAGCTAAAACGGCAGCCTTTGAAAGCTTATACGTGGCTTTGGTGAATGATGGTCGAGTAGGGTCATGTCATCGGTCGCACTCGGGTTTGGGGGCAGGGTCGGGGGTGGGGCCGGGGGCGGGGGGAAGGAGAGGTAAGGGGGTTAAAGGAGCATCTAGGTTGAGAATAGGGTCTTGGAACATAGGGACTTTATCCGGTAAGTCCATAGAGCTAGTGAAGGTTCTAAGGAAGAGGAGGATTAGCATAGCGTGTGTCCAAGAGACTAAATGGGTGGGCACTAAGGCGCGAGAGGTAGACGGGTATAAGTTGTGGTACTCAGGAGGTGTGAGGAATAGGAATGGGGTAGGTATCCTAGTGGATGAGGAGTTGAGAGAGCAAGTGGTGGAGGTTAGGAGGGTCAACGATAGGTTGATGACAATTAAGTTAGTCCTTGGAGGGTCTACTTTGAACATTATTAGTGCGTACGCACCACAAGCGGGCTTGGATGAGGAGGAGAAGAAACGCTTTTGGGAGGTTTTGGACGAGGTAGTGGGAGGTTTGCCTGATACTGAGAAGCTTTTCATTGGAGGAGATTTCAATGGGCACATTGGGGCATCTTCGAGGGGTTATGACGATGTGCATGGAGGCTTTGGTTTCGGGGATAGGAATGAAGGGGGTGCCGCACTCTTGGATTTCGCTAGAGCCTTTGGGTTGAGAGTAGCTAACTCTAGTTTCCCGAAGAAGGAGGAGCACTTGGTTACCTTCCGTAGTTCGGTGGCCAAGACTCAGATAGACTTTTTGCTCCTTAGGACAGGTGATAGAGGTCTTTGTAAAGACTGTAAGGTTATCCCAAGTGAGAATCTTTCGACCCAACATAGACTCTTAGTGATGGATTTAGAGATCAAGAAGGAGAAAAAGAAGCGGATTGTGGATGACCGGCCTAGGATTAAATGGGGTAGCCTGACTATGGCCAGTGCACTGGAAATAGGGGAGAAGTTGATGACTAGGGGGCTTGGGGGAGTAGTGGGGATGTGGATAATATGTGGGATACGACTGCTAGTTGCATAAGGGAGACGGCTAGAGAGGTGTTGGGCGTCTCGAGAGGTCGTTCTGGCAAGCATCGAGGGGACTGGTGGTGGAATGGAGAAGTAAAAGGAAAGGTGGAGGCAAAAAAGGGGTCATATGCGAAGTTGGTAGAGAGTAAGGATGAGGAGGAGAAGCGAAGGAATAGGGAGGCGTATAAGATAGCTAGGAAGGAGGCTAAGTTAGCGGTAACGGCAGCTAAAACGGCAGCCTTTGAAAGCTTATACGCGGCTTTAGAGGATAAAGGTGGGGATAAGAAGTTATACAGGTTAGCAAAGGCTAGAGAGAGGAGGACTCAGGACCTTGACCAAGTGAAGTGCATCAAGGACGAAGATGGCAAAATACTAGTAGATGAGGTACTCATTAGGAGGAGATGGCAGTCTTACTTCCATGGACTCTTGAATGAAGAGGGGGACAAAAGCTTTGTGCTGGGAGATTTGGCACACTCAGAGAGGCGTCGTGACTATGATTATTGTAGCCGTATAAAGGTTGAAGAGGTTAAGATTGCGATTCGTAAGATGCGAAGGGGTAGGGCGATGGGGCCAGATGAGATTCCCGTTGATTTTTGGAAGAGCTCGGGTGAGACAGGTGTGAAGTGGCTAACCGAGTTGTTTGATGGTATTTTTAGAACGGCAAAGATGCCTGAAGCTTGGAGATGGAGCACGATGATTCCTTTGTACAAGAACAAGGGCGATATTCAGAGTTGCAACAACTATAGGGGTATCAAATTGCTAAGTCACACTATGAAGGTCTGGGAGAGGGTGGTGGAGTTGAGGTTGAGACAGATCGTGCCTATTTCAGAGAACCAGTTCGGCTTTATGCCAGGACGCTCGACTACAGAAGCTATTCATCTCCTTAGAAGACTGGTGGAGCAGTACAGGGAAAGAAAGAAGGACTTTTACATGGTGTTCATCGATCTAGAAAAGGCGTATGATAAAGTCCCTAGGGAGGTCCTTTGGAGGTGCTTGGAGGCTCGAGGTGTACCCGTGGCGTACACCAGATCAATTAAGGACATGTATGAGGGGGCCAAGACTCGCGTTAGAACTGTGGGAGGAGATTCGGAGCACTTTCCCGTGTTAATGGGGTTGCACCAGGGATCGACCCTTAGCCCGTTTCTATTTGCCTTGGTAATGGATGTATTGACGCGGCAAATACAAGGTGAGGTGCCATGGTGCATGTTATTTGCGGATGATGTAGTTTTGGTGGACGAGACTCGCGGAGGAGTTAATGCTAAGTTGGAGGTTTGGAGACAGACCCTTGAGTCGAAGGGGTTTAGGTTGAGCAGGACCAAGACTGAATATATGGAGTGCAAGTTCAGTGAGGCGACTCAGGACGAAGACGTAGAAGTGGAGCTGGATACACAGGTCATCCAAAAGAAAGGGAGTTTCAAGTATCTTGGGTCTATTATCCAAGGAAATGGAGAGATTGATGAGGATGTCACCCATCGTATTGGTGTTGGGTGGATGAAATGGAGGCTCGCATCTGGAGTCTTGTGCGATAAGAAGGTGCCTACTAAACTTAAAGGCAAATTCTACAGAGTGGTGGTCCGACCAGCTTTGTTGTATGGAGTTGAGTGTTGGCCAGTAAAGAACTCCCATATTCAAAAGATGAAGGTGGCGGAGATGAGGATGTTGCGATGGATGTGCGGGTTTACTAGGAGAGATAGGATTAGGAATGAGGATATCCGAGATAAGGTGGGTGTGGCGTCGGTGGAAGATAAGATGTGGGAAGCGAGGTTGAGATGGTTCGGACATGTGAGGAGGAGAGGCACGGATGCTCCAGTGCGGAGGTGTGAGAGGTTGGCTATGGATGGTTACAGGAGAGGACGAGGTAGACCGAAAAAGTATTGGGGAGAGGTGATTCGACAGGACATGGCGCAGTTGCAGCTTACCGAGGACATGACCCTAGATAGGAAGGTGTGGAGGACGCGGATTAGGGTAGAAGAGTAGTACGTAGAAGTGTGTGTAGGCTAGTAGGTAGGAGTGTTTTCCTTATTGCCCCGAATAGTAATCGTTATAGTTTCTTGTTCTTGGATTCCTCGTGGTAGTATTTTGTGGTAGTGCTCTGTTTCTGTCTGTGGTGTGCTACTACATATTACTTTCTATCGTCTCTTGTAGTTTTATCTTGTATTTTTATCCTGTATCATTGTTACGTACTTTTTAGCCTATTTTAGACTGTTTTGTCTTGAGCCGGGGGTCTATCGGAAACAGCCTCTCTACCTCACCTCTGAGGTAGTGGTATGGACTGCGTACACTCTACCCTCCCCAGACCCCACACTGTGGGAATACACTGGGTATGTTGTTGTTGTTGTTGTAACAAAATAAACTATCTAAACCGCAGCCACTGGAATCTCTTTCTTCTTTCGTGTATTTCTCTAATGAATATTGAATCAAATTATGTTGTGAGTTTACATAATTCACAGTAACTAGCATATGTCGATGCTCAATCAATTGTTTGACTAGGACCACCCGGGCTCATTTTTCATCAAAGTTCTATTTTCAACTAAAACAACAATAATAATTAATAAACACATACTGGAAATTTTACCTTTATCAAATAATCTTCATAAACACGAACAAGTATTTCCCAGCCATATTAAGATATCACTTTGTCTAGTCTCTATTATTACTACAGCTGTTTCTCCATGCTAAAACCAAGCATATTTCTTCTTCTTTTTTAATACTCCTTCCGTCCCAATTTATGTTTCTCGAGAGTCAATTTGACTAATCTTTGAAACTAAACTGGATTAGAGCAACTCAATACTATAAAATTAAAATTTAGATATTCAAAAACTATACAAGTACTATAAGTTGCATTACTTCTTACGTCAATATGATGAAAAACAATATATTTTAAAATATTAATAAAAATTCACATAGTTGAATCTCGAGAAGCGAAACTTAGGCAGTTTCAGAAACGCTAAGCGACGCATTAGAAGGCCAAAATAGCTACAGCAGTAAACACTATAAACAGTAAAAGTACCAGAATAGGTATAAGAAGAAGAAGAAGAAGCTTACTTTGGAGAAAGAAGAAGATAGAAGGGATTTGGAGTCGGAAAATGCATACGAGTGTTTCAAACCGCCGGCAGCTGACGGAAGAACAACGGACACGTCAGCGAACATTACGGACATTTGCCTCAACTATTCCGGCGGCTGAGGTACCGGTGGTTTTCCGGGGGGACGGCAGTGGAGATTCGGAGGAGGGCGGAATCTTCTGGTGGCTGCTGTTGCTAATTCAAATGGTAGAGCCGCAATTTTGCTGATTTTTTGAACAAGGTATTGGATGGTTACGTGGCATTCAAACTAAAGTATCTAATCTTCTTTCCAACTTTATTTTTTTAATTTAATTAATCTCTTTCAATTAGTTGATATTTATATCAAATTAATATGTATTTCTATATAAATATTTATCATTTAATTAGAATTAATTAATATATTTTTATTTTATTTAATTACTTAGCTATAATGGATAGGACATGGTGTGGTTTTGGCTTACCGAATGGCAAATACATGACCTTAGATAAGAGGTTGTGGAAGACACGAATCAGAATACAAGGTTAGTAGATAGTAGTGTGTTGTCTCGTTATTCGAACATATTAAGTAGTCATAGTATTGTTCTTCTAGTTTCTTGTCCTTCAATTTCTGTTGCTTTTGGTTGTTTCTTATACTTCGATTATCGTACTATTTTGTTGTAGTTATTGCTCATTATGTTTTGTTAGGATTTCACTTCCGTTAACTTCTTTTTGGATTGTTGTTTCCTATTGTTTTTTCTTGAGTCGGAGGATTATAGGAAACAACCTCTCTACCTTTGAGGTAGGTTTTAAATCTGCGGACATTCTACCATCAACATACCCCACTTTATGGAATTGCATTGGATCTGTTATTGTTATTGTTATATTTAGTTATAACAAGATCAATATAATTTATATATAATGAACAGAAACGATTAGATATTTCCCTCTTTAAGCGTTCAAACACTAATTCAAATTCATATCGATAGACCAATAAAGAGTGAATTGGTTGAACAACAACAACAACATATCCAATGTATTCTCATAAAGTAGAGAAGGATAAAATGTACTCAATAAGTACCACTGCGGCACTACCTCAGAGGTGAGCTAGAGAGTGTGAATTGGCAGAACCACTACTTTAAAATTCAAAAATAAAATAGAGAAAAAATCACTGTTATTAACTGCGCATAGTAAAATCTATTGATATCATAATTCATAAACAATTATATTCAATAAGTATTTCTGAAAGATTTTTTATTCTTAAAGCTCAAATTCAAAAATACCAGTCAAAGATTGAGATATTTCAACTTCTCAGTGAAGATGTTTACAGTTCTGTAGAAATGAAAATATCTTCCCTTACCAATATCATTTCCGGAGGTGTGGAAAGAGCAGTTGTGAGAAGCAAAAAAACCATCAAAAAACGATGATAATTCGTGGAGGCTTCTACAGAAAGACCCCTTGGTTTTCTATATTAATTTTTTTGCTACACAAGTCTTATGGAAATTTAATGTATGCTGGAAAAATTCGTGTAGCACGTCAATTCATCATTAAACATACATCAAGAATGCAATATCCAATGTCATGTGTATTTACTACT
Organism: Jaltomata sinuosa; assembly: GCA_003996215.1. NCBI lineage: Eukaryota > Viridiplantae > Streptophyta > Magnoliopsida > Solanales > Solanaceae > Jaltomata > Jaltomata sinuosa. The sequence goes on along the minus strand of QJPP01000354.1, from coordinate 874,810 downwards.
TCCTGTCTCAAATATTCATTAATTCGCTTTATACTTTCTTATTACTGGATGAAGAATCTACTAAGTAACCCAAAGTGGACTTCACTTCCGTATTTCTTTTCCCGAACTGCTTTGATATACTTTTCCGTGATCCGAAGTTCTAGCGGAAGCAACCTCTCTACCTTACAACGTAGGGGTAAAGTCTGCGTACAAACTACCCTCCCACACCCCACTTGTAAAAGCACCATTCACTTTTTCAAAAAACAAAACATCTTTACAGGTGAAAATGAGAAATGCCACCAACAGTTCTATGGACAAGGACAAAGGAAAACGATTCCAAAAGAGGGTATAATACAGTCATACTGGAAAATTTATTAGTTCTAAGAAGAGCAGACTCATCAACTATTTCAGTACATACAAATTTGAGCAAATAGAGACACCACCTATTAGGCACAAAACTATCCCGCGCCATTGATCACATACTCTACATATTATCCACAGGTTCCTCGACCATAAAAGATTGGTCCAAACTGAGAAACATGGACAATATTGGACAACAAATTCTGATACTAAAAAGCCTCACATTTCACAGATTTTAAACTACATAATATGCAAAGTTAAAGACTTTAGCTACTAAGTTTGTTAGGTTAAAGCCCTGATTTTCAATCCACGATAATGTAGCCAGAACTTCACTGACCACCCTGTGTGGGCTCTGTTTGTGATGAATGCTGGGTATCATTGTTTAGAGGTATGTCATTTCTACTAGGTCTTGGATCGTCTCGGCCTGGAACTTCGCCAAGTCTCTCCTGCAAAGTCAAATCCAGTGACTCATGGCACACAAGTATCTAAAAGCAGAGACGGGTAAAAGAGAAGTAGCAATATCAACTCATTTTCCGCAATTAGAAGGTGAAAAATAAAGTATGCCAAGAATTGAAATCAGTGTTAAACCATGACACAGTCTACACCATGTAAATATTACAGGCTGGTTGGTTCTGCAACTAGGAACATTATTCCTTTGACCTTTCCGCTCTCAGTTTGTGCTGTTAGTAATTGGTTGAAAACTATTGAATCTGTCTTTCTTTTTCTCTTCATTTGAGAGGGCTAAAGAAAGGAAATGAGAAAATACCTTAAGAGAAGCATTCTGAGCAGCAAGTTGGTCATGCTCACTCCTTAGACGACTCAGTTCTGCTCTAAGAGAGGCATTTTCTTCCTTCAGAACTTCAGCACGCTGTGCTAGTTCATCACACTCTGCCTGGCCCCGAAAGGTAAAGTGGAGTCAGGGGTCAATCCAGATAGACAAAGAAACAAGAGAAATATCAGTTATCTGTACCTGCTTCCGTAGCCTAGACCTACGCGCAGATTCCCTGTTGGACTGCTTTCTTCTCTGCCGCTTGAGCTCCCTTTCATCCTAAATTCAAGGAAAGAAATATCATCAGTTAATATGGACTAAATAACAAACAAAAAGGAAAATCAAGGGAGATATGTCGCAGTTAGAAACAGAAGAAAAGCGCATCCTAAGAAATGCATTTAGGGTGTTACACCGGGGCGAATCTAGGATTTCTAGAACATGGGTGCACCACTTATTTAAAAAAAAAAAAAAAAAGGAAAAAATGTATTAAGTTGGTATTTTTTCTTACATCTCCCCCTCCCGGAGCCCAGGTAATTGAATCCCTAGTCCTCCAGGTAAATAACTCAACATCCAACCAAGTGCACCATTTAGCCTTCTTGTAGCATGGATGCCAGCAGATAATATTATACCAATTTTAGAAAATATATACATAAAATAGATGGTTTTACGAAGAGACCACGGGTTCATGTGCCCCATTTTTAACCTATAAATTCGCCCGTGACCCCAAGTACCCAGCAAAGCTGCACTACCCAGGCAAATATCTGTGGCATTTACAAAATCTCTATGTTTGAACAAATTAAATGAGTTCTACCAATAATACTAAGAGGCTATGATGACCATATTGAACACTAGTTCATATTCCTCCCATGTAACTGAAGTACATGCTCTTAAAGTGGGTGTTTAGCATGAAGATGGAACATTAAGAGCACCTGTATATTCAAATCTAGAACTAGAGTCTTGTTTTTATAATGCAACATACAGAATTAATCCGCCACATGCTAAGTTGAAGTTCGAAAAGAGAGAAAACGTTAAAAGACAAAATGGATACCTGAATCCACATTTGTGATTGGACAATATCCCTTGATCCAGCAGTAACCATTCCTCCGGCAACTGAAGCAGACGGTACCTTCCCATGGATTGCAGGAATACTCGGTGAACCGGCGGCATTCCAGTAGTCCATACCAATATTCAAGTTGGTTGTGGGGCCAGGAACACCGCCAGCACCCACGGCTGACATTGGCATGATTGCCATAGTTTGGTTGACCAATGAATGAGGAGCACTAGTTCCTCCATTCTGAGAACTATGAGCAGAATTGCCATTTTGAGATGCTTCTTCAGCTGTAGCAGAGATGTCATACTTCTACATCAAATAATGCATTTCAAAACTCATCATAAAACGTTTAAAGCAAAGTCATACCACCAGACCTGAATCTTGCCTGCCTGCTGACTTCATTGGTGACTCCTACACACAATCAAGAAGAAGAATCAAAGATGGTACCAACTACTAAATAGGACAAAACTGTTTGCATGTATACTGACTGCAATGGTAATGGATGGACCAAAAATCTATGCTCGAAAAGCCGAAATTGATGCATTAAGATGGAAAGCTTATTTAATAGTATGCCTAAACAAGATTTAAGAAACAGTAATCCACCATAAAAACTGCCAAGGATGAGATGATATAAATCAAATATCCACCATATAGTACCCACATTTTGAGAATCTGCATCACTTCCTTCGCTTGAGCCTTCACTTCCACTCTCGGCACTGCAAGCCCAAAACCGGCAAAGGTCAAACTTCTCAATAAGTGACAGGACTTCCATATTAACTTTAATGACCTACACAATCATGCAGAAAATGCAGAAACAAATAGCCATCTCTTATGGCAGGATACGTCCTGGGACTGCTGTCAAGTTAGCACAGAAGAGGAGGACCAATAGATTAAATAAGCAGATGGAGCAAAGTACCAGATTGCATATGGTGTACTAAACGGAAGGGGAGGAATTCAAGATGTTTTGAATACAAGGGCAATTCAATCAAGAAAATAAAATAGAATCTTATCATATTGTTCCTTTTCTTATAAGGTAAATAATTTTATTAACAATTTGGGAAACCCCGTATACAAGCCGTATACCAAAAGAAAGAGAACCTACTCCAAAATATGGTTCTAAACAAAGAAGATCCAATCTTCTATACAAATAGGGACCTCATGAGAACACCAAAAGAAAACTAGAAACAAAAAACCACTTTCAATTTTACAAAATCTTATTCCACCTCTTCAAATGTCCTCTTATTTCACCCTTCCCAAATAACCCACATGATTGCTAAGGGGGCAGCACTCCATGCCCTTGGACTTCTCTTCCCCCTCCTATGAGTCCAACTTTGCAATGCCTCATTGTCTTTGCCAGGCATCACACATTGCATCCCAAACAAATTAAAGACCACCCTCCATAATTGATTAGCCATGTTACAATGCAATACAAGATGATCTACATCTTCACCTGAACGTGTGCACATGAAACACCAACATAGGTGATCCTCCTCTTTTTAGATTTTCTGTTGTCAAAAGCACACCCCTTGCCGCCAACCACGCAAGGGAACATACCTTTCTCAGTGTTCAATGAATCCAAATAGAACCATGAGGGAAAGTGCATTCCTGTCTCACTAATAACCTCTTGTAATAGGATTTGGCAGTGAATAATCTATTTTCCACTTTCCCGCCAACTCCATACATCCGATGTATTGTTTGGTGTGTCCAACCATACAAATCTCTGTGAAATTTTTCCATCTCCCAATCCTATAGGTTGTTTCTGAATCTTAAATTCCACTGAATCACCCCCTTGTGAAAAAATTTGTTTGATTATCATCTCTCTTTGACAAGATACTCTATAATCTATATATGTTGAGGAAGGATTTCCTCAACCTGTTCTCCCAGCACTACTTATACATCAAAAGGTTAATCTTGCTTCCTTCCCTAACCTCAAAAAAAGTATGTCCACTAACCTTCATAATACTCCTCTATAATTCACACACACAAATGGAGTTGTGATGTTTCTGGTCTTCCATCCACCTTCCATGATATCATATTTTTCCGCAACCACCCCCCTAGAATATGCATCCTCCACCCTAAATCTCCATATCCACTTCCCTGCCAAAGCTTTATTAAACACCTTGAGATCTTTCACTCTGAATCCTCCCCCTTCCATTGGAGATCGGACAACTCTCCAATTCACTAAATGTTACTTTCTAGTTCCTTCCGATGTGTCCCATAAAAAGTTCCATTGAAGTCTTTCCAACCTTCAAGACACTTTACCAGGAGCCTGCAATAGTAACATGAAACATGTAGGTATGCTAGAAAAGGTGCTTTTAGTCAATACTTCCTTCCCCCTATCAACAAGTACCTCTTTTGCCATCCTGCTAGCCATTTCTTTACTCTCTCAATAGCGGATTCCACATTGCAAAATCTTTGATTGACGCACCCAATAGTAACTCCAAATGGGTAGTAGGTACAGTACCCACCTTGCAATTCAGCACCTGCGCAATCTCTTTGGTGTTATCCACTTCTCTCACCGGTGTGATCTCACATTTTCTAAGATTGATCTTAAGGCCTGACATATCGGAACCGATAAAAATCTGTTTCAAGTGATCTAGCTAGGGAATCACAAAAGACAAACGTACCATTTGCAATTTGCAAATAAGAGATCTGTAACTGTCACATTACTATGCCACTAAAATAAGCATCAAAGCCCTTTTAGACCTCCAAATGACGGCCCTATCTATCATTTTGCCCAAAGCTTCCATCACTGAGACAGAGAACTGGGCATTAAAAAGGCAAAACTTAATCCATCTCATCCACTGGTCCCCAAAACCCATCTCAAAGCTTTCATCATGTTGTTCCATTTCTGGTGTAAACAGGAATATATAGATGACACAGAGTCTCTATTAGAAGTATTAGAGTCTCTGTAAGGAAGAAGATAATTTTGCTAGTTTTATACCTTCTTAATTTCAATATACCATAAATATGGCCGGCACAGTCCTTTGTGCTTTTAAAGTTATAACAAAAATTGTTAAAGATCTCAAAAAACAATCATGCAGATTAAGCAGAACAGCCTTTTCATGTCAATAGCAATGATGTCCATGGGCAACAAACAGATCCCATTGAACCAGTTCACCAAATAAATCTCTGCACTTCACTCAGAATAAAACAACAACAACAACAACATACCCAGTGTATTCCCACAAAGTGGGGTCTGGGGAGGGTAGAGTGTACGCAGTCTGTACCACTACCTCAGAAATGAGGTAGAGGCTGTTTCCGATAGACCCTCGGCTCAAAATAAAAACAGTCTAGAAAAGGGCAATAATATAAGAACATGAAACAATCAGTAGAAAACAACAACTAAGTAACAGGAATAGGACTACCACAAAATAGTACTATAATCCATCTACCGGAACACCAAACCTTACCAAAACTCCTAGAACCAAGATACTACACCTAGCACACCTACCTACCAGCAAGGGTGTACCCCTACCTACTAACCTTCTACCCTAATCCGCGTTCTCCACACCTTCCTATCTAAGGTCATGTCCCCAGTAAGCTGTAACTGCGCCATGTCACACCTAATCACCTCCCTCCAATACTTCTTCGGTCTTCCTCTACCTCGTCTAAATCCATCCAGAGCCAACCTCTCACACCTCCGCACAGGGGCCTCCGTGCCCCTCCTCATCACATGCCCGAACCATCTCAGTCGCGCTTCCCGCATCTTTTCACTCAGAATAAAAGAGTTGAAAAAAAAAGGAGGGGGGAGGGGGCAGACCGGTGCACAAAGCATCCCACGTTCGCAGGTCCAGGGTAGGTCCGCAGCCCAAGGGGTGTGATGTAGACAGCCTACCTTAATGCAAGCATTAGTGACTGTTTCCACGGCTCGAACCGTGACCTATAGGTCACAGGGAGACTACTTTACCGTTGCTCCAAGGCTCTCCCTTCCACCCAAAAAGAAAGAGTACATGGCAGTATTACATTTTTTGGCAGTAAATTCCCAGCTCGGCTAAGGATATGACAGGATTGTATGAAACCAAGAAATACTTGATTGGAGAAAAAGGTTGCATTCTGAATGCAGGCCCAATAAACCCTACTTTCAAGTCTTAACTAGTGATATTTTATGGCGTAACTTATCCAAATTGATAAACAGCCTCTTTACTTCACTCTGGGGTAAAGGTACGGCCTAAGTACATTCTACCCTCCCCAGCCCCCACTTTGTGGGAATCTACTGGGTATGTTGTTGTTGTTGTTGTAACTTATCCAAATTGATCACTAAGAATCTAGGCAATCATGATACACAAGCAGCCAGAAAAATAAATGAATAAATAAAGAGAGCATGACGGCCCCCAGGGCTTTGGTCCAGTAGTAAGAGCGCAGGGCGTGATATGCATGTATAATAGGCGTATGTCACAAGTTTGAACCCTACTACAGACAAAGTCTGGTACTTATGGAGAAGGGTAGAGGGCCGAGTCCATCATTTGTCGAGTTCCGAATTGTGCACCAAATAGCCCAAGTGAATTTCTTGGTAATCAGAAAAAAATTAAAAAGTAAAAAATAACCGAGCATGAACTAGAGACATGATGATGGAACAACCTCAAACCACTTCAATGGAGCATGCATACTTGATAGAACCCACGAGATCAATTACCAACTAAGCTGATTACTTTATTCATCTGCTAACCATCTCAGTCAAGCTGCTCATGTTTAGCAGAAAGAAATAATAATGGCAACTTGCATGAAGTGCCCAAGTTATGTAAACCAATTCAATTAGCAACCTATCCTCTGTTTTTATGTATATATTTTCAGTTTGAGTGTCTTTCATATCAGCAATGTTTGAAGTACATGCTGGTTAAGTTCAAGGGCAATGAAGAAGCTGGAAAAAGCTAAAGGATTAGGAGACTAGTATTAATCCCCATCTTCATGTGGTAATATCTTTCTGTATGTCTTTATTATCCATGAGTTCTTCCTTCCGAACGATTTATTCAGTTGAGTATCACAATACCTTTTAGAGTAGACTCCATTTGCAGATGCTCCAGACGTTTTACCAGGTTCGTTGTTCTTTCCTGTAATCATATTCAAACTACCCAAGCTTCCTTTAGATCTTTTAATGGGCAATTTCTCCTTTCCCTCAGATGATTTACCATCTACTTCAGCATTGCCAGAGGTGTTAACCTAAAAAGTTCATATATCAGAAGCAGCATGAGAATTAGAAATTTGAAACATTGGTATAATTGCATAAAATCAGTGAACATATCTAGCTTTGGACTTACTGCAACTTCAGCAATGCCGTTTGGAGAAGGCATCGCAAAGGGGCTGAAGGGGTAAGATCCCTAATTAAATAAGGAAAAATCTTGCATGTTAGCAAAATAAAAACATGAGCTGTGTGTAGCAAACTGAAAATTATTAGGGAAGAAGAAGATACCGGAGGCATAGATGGATGAGCATACATTCCACCATGGGGATACATTGCGACATAAGGATGTGGTGGAGTACCATAGGGTGGCATAAGATGCTGAAAAAAGGAAAAACATAAAATTGGTTAAGAAAAATAACAGTAACTTGAATGAGTTACATCCTCAAAATAATAGCACATCTTTATCCAAATAAATTCAAATGAAACAGATTTAGTAAATTTTCGCATATGGCTCCAGATGCTTGAATCCTGCAAAATTTACCAGAACTCTCTATTTTTTCAGAACCATGGAGATGCAGGAAACAAGAAACCAGCACAATATTTGAGCAGAAAAATAATTAGCCCAGACATCCTTTAAACAACTTCGTCTTTGTGAGGTTCGCATAGCCGTTCTGAACTCAGATAAAGAAGGAGGATTGTGGTAGATTTACACAACATAAAATAGTCACAACATGACTGATCCCCTAAATGGAATGGATATAGAGGATTCATATGACTGGTTTGCGAGGTGTGCTACAATTGATAATATACATCCTTGTAAATTTCACACAAGGAAATTTTAGAACCTTCAGCAAGGACTTGACCAAGCAGACTCTCGCAGTACAATTGTTGCTTTTGCTCAATTTTAGAACCTTTAGCAAGGACTTGACCAAGCATTTAATTTGCAGTTTGTAGCTAATTTGCAACCCGATGTTTGTTATCTTTATCAAGACTTGAGAAGCGATGGAGACACCAAACCACATGAGCTAGATAATTGGATCAATTGCAAGTCATGTATTTTCTCGATAATTTAGGATCATTACAAGTCATTAGCACTTAGTCTAAGAAGAATTAAGATGGATGGTCAAGAAGAGGCTTGAACCAGCGAAAGATTCGGAATAGCAAGCAACTTAACCTCCATATTTATAGGTGTTCTAGAGACTACATCAACACAAAGAGGTACCAAGTTCCCCAAGTTATTCTGTTATTGTTAAGAATAAGCTTTAAGCTAGCAAAATAGCTGCTTGAGAGTTGAGATTGGACATGCATTATCTGTCGAGGGGAAATCCATGAGCCACAAAGGTGCATAAAGGAAACTACTTACATAATTTTCATAATAAGAAAACCCAAGGAGTGAATCATGACAACAGCAGTCGCATACTATTTCATTATTCTTTCCTTTCACTGAATATTGTCCATGTATACATATATATAAACAGGTGAGAACACTATAAAAATATGCAGGCACCAGGGTTTTCTCCATTAAAAGCATCACACAAATCAGAAAAAGCTATTCAGCCAAATGTGAAAGCTATGTTAAACTCTCATAGATTCAAAAGTGAGCATTCTGAGTATATTTTGAAGAAAAGAGACTAAGATAACTGATGCAAATTTAGGTTACGACATGCTTACTTATTGCCTTAACTTGATTCTTCAAAGTAACCCATATAAAGCTCTCTACATTTATAGATATTTCTAGTTAACAAGGTTCTTATAACTGATTAAGAATGCCTTGAACTGTATCATTATCAATCAAAGAGGGGTTTATAATGCCAATTATAGATGCTTCCTTTTCCCACTTTGTGGGAATATACTGGGTATGTTGTTGTTGTTGTTGTTATAGATGCTTCCTCAAAAGAATAAAACTAATTACGCATAAAATATAGCAGTAATAACAAAAATAAAGGCAAAATTGGAAAAGACAAATCCATAAATGCTTTCTGAAACAAAGAAATGTTCCAAAAGTATGGTAGTTACGTCCATAATTAAGGAGGACGCTGAAAGAAAAATGACTATCACTTTGGCATTCCTTAGAGGCAGGATATAATTCAAGAATTTATCATCACAAAGCCAAATCAATTATTCAAGTGTAAAATATACTGAAACTTACTAGTGATATTTTCATCTTTAAACTCAAAAGAACATAACATAATGAGACTTCAGTGCATGACACGAACTTCAGAAGCAAAAAAAGCAGGTTTAACCAGTAAATAATTAGTGCCAAAATATGAGGATGCTTAAGAGCAAAGCACATCAGCGATAAAACAAGCTTTCGGAAACTCTCTAAAGTACAAGCCCAACTCTCTCCTATTTCAAATCCAGAATTGGTGATAGCAGGCACCTTTACATTGATTATCACAGGCTAGACTAATTCCACATATATCCATCACTATTTTAACATTGAACTCTATACAGCATTATGAACACCAAGCAGGTGATCCTTAAATATCCAGAAACATGCTTGTTTAGGAAGATGTGATGACTGAACTCTCATGTACAGCCAGCAGATCTAATTCTTGAAGGAAACACTAAACATACCATGAATCATAATTCCACCATACCTGAACTCCCCACATGTAAGGGTGTGTTTGAGGACTTGAAGCCATGAACCCATGTGGAGGCATCGGAGAATATCCCTGCATGAGGATAATCCATGTCCTTTGACTACCGAACAATGAAATTTCAACAAATGAAGTAAAAGGCTGAGTACTCAACCTGAAATCCGGACCATTCTGGATTTACTGTACCAGTGGCAGCAGATGAAGCCTGCTCCTAAATGATGCAAGGAAAAAAAAGGATGCTATAGATTTAGGATAGCTCACGTGATATATAACAACCCAGGTTATAAAGAAGAAAAAAACAGTTACCTGTGAATTGGGAGTCTTCGCCTCCTTTGACTCCTTTGCCTCCTTAGAGGATTTGTCAATATCACTGCTCCCCATGGCTAAACTGCACCACTACCTCAATAACTACTCAAACCATCCTGTCATGCCAATTAAAAACACATACATGTAGTTCTGCATGAGAATCAGCTGAAGTTATCTTTTCCAACACACAAATTCAAAGCATCATATGTTACTGCTGAAACACGGAAGAATTGAAATCTTAGATCAAAACACTATGTATGGATGGTATGAACTGCCTAAACAAGAATTCTTGAACATCAAACAACCACTTTAGATATTCACGACCAAGAAGTACTGGAGTCTCTTTCGGATAGGCCCTGAAAGGAGAAGGAAGGCTGGAATGCCAACAGGCGTCTAGTCTATTATATTGAATTTACCCGATAGTCCCCATTCCAGGAACGTCTAAGTCGCCAATCCCTGGACTATGTAATGTACTTTATCTGCTGGGTTACGGGTGGGCATTTTACCAGAGGTTTCTAATCTACCCTTGTATGATTCCTGTTGAAGCATATCCTCGGGGGTGGGTGCAGGCGGACGATTTTAAAGCGGACTCCCCATTCATTAGATAGAGAAGATCACCAAGATTTCGCGATCCGCTGCCGAATTTATTCCAATTCCAAGAGCTCGGATCGAATCGGTATATCAGGGCGGAGCCAGGTAGGGGGTTCCCTAAAGGTGGAAAATTACACTGTTTATACATGGTTAAAATTATTTTTTATGTATATATAGTAGATGTTGAACCCCCTTCGGCTTCTTCATATTATGAACCTCCATAGTGAAAACTCTGGCTCCATCATTGATCAAAGTAAAACACGAAATAGACCAAAATTACCACAAACTAAGACACATGCAAAGATGAACACAACCTCTACCAAATTTACAAAACTACACCAAATAATCAAAGCTAAATCAGCATTACTCGCTCATCCCAAGTGTCCATCCATACAGATTTGCTATTTACCTTGCTATAATCTCCAAAATTTCCAACTGAAAAAAGCGAAAACTGTCCACAAAAAACATAAAGCTCAAGTCCACGTGACCACATCACACAGGTACAGTTTATGCAAACGAGAAAAACAATCAAACCCACAAAAAAGAACCTCTAAAACAAACACACACACAAAAACCCCAAAAAAAGTAACTTCAAAGAGACTAAACATGGAAAGCTTCGTAAAATCAATTACCCAGTGAATCTGAAGAATTGGGTCAGCTTCAGATGTAGTATAACTCCGAGGAGGACTGGTTTAAGCTTGAAATAGGGTGTTGCTCAAAAGGGCCCAAAAAAAAATTATCAAAAGAGTGAAATTGAAGGATAAAATTGAGGGACAAATACACAAAAATTGGAAGATTAAGAGAGAGAAATTGGGGGAGATTTTTAGAGAGAGAAAGTTAGGGCTTTGTTTTTTGGGGGAAAAAATTGGCGACACAGTGAGTCACTGTCCCGTTGGAGAGAGAGAAGAGTTGGAGTTTGGATCGATCGTTGAATTGGTTGGTGACGTGGTGCACTTGACCCTGTCGTGGACTTACTTCAACGGCTCAGATACGTTTCCGTATCTTATTATGTTATTTTCTTTTATTTTTTCAGTAAATTTTGTATTTGGACAAGATGAGAACGAAATAAACCTGGATAACGGGTCGGGTTGGCCACTTAACCCGCCAAGAAATATCACCACGTGTCCTTGGTCGTTTGGTAAGCACAAATGGGATAAATACATGAGTAAACAACTTTAAAAAAACATTAATATACTAGTTATAAGAATCCGTGCTATGCACGGGCCCAATAATACTATGTTAAATATTTTAAAATGTAAAATCTTTTTATTATTTTTTGTATACTTTTATTGATCCAAACTATTACTTAAAAGTTGATCTTCAAAAGAAGATTTGCTTTATTTTTAAGTCGCACTAATTAACGTAAGTTAAAAAATTTCCTTTAAACTTAAATATGTTGACAAATTAAGTGTTTATTTTATTAAATTAAATTTATTAATTATGTTTTAAAATTTTAAATTTGACTACTATTACTTTATATACATACAACAACAACAACAACATACCCAGTGTATTCCCACAACGTGGGGTCTGGGGAGGGTAGAGTGTACGCAGTCCGTACCACTACCTCAGAGGTGAGGTAGAGAGGTTGTTTCCTATAGACCCCCGGCTCAAGACAAAAACAGTCTAAAAATAGGCTAAAAAAGGACGTAATAAAGATACAGAATACAAAAAACATGATAAAACTACAAGAGACGATAGGAAGTAATATGTAGTAACAAACAACAGACAGAAGCAGAACACTGCCACAAAATACTACTACGAGGAATCCAAGAACAAACAACTATAAGCGTAGCACTACGATTACTAGTCGGGACAACAAGGAAAAACACTCCTACCTACTAGCCTACACACACTTCTACCTACTACTCTTCTACCCTAATCCGCGTCCTCCACACCTTCCTATCTAGGGTCATGTCCTCGGTAAGCTGCAACTGCGCCATGTCCTGTCGAATCACCTCTCCCCAATACTTTTTCGGTCTACCTCGTCCTCTCCTGTAACCATCCATAGCCAACCTCTCACACCTCCGCACTGGAGCATCCGTGCCTCTCCTCCTCACATGTCCGAACCATCTCAACCTCGCTTCCCGCATCTTATCTTCCACCGATGCCACACCCACCTTATCTCGGATATCCTCATTCTTAATTCTATCTCTCCTAGTAAACCCGCACATCCATCGCAACATCCTCATCTCCGCCACCTTCATCTTTTGAATATGGGAGTTCTTTACTGGCCAACACTCTACTCCATACAACAAAGCTGGTCGAACCACCACTCTGTAGAATTTGCCTTTAAGTTTAGTAGGCACCTTCTTATCACACAAGACTCCAGATGCGAGCCTCCATTTCATCCACCCAACACCAATACAGTGAGTGACATCCTCATCGATCTCTCCATTTTCCTGGATATAGACCCAAGATACTTGAAACTCCCTTTCTTTTGGATGACCTGTGTATCCAGATTCACTTCTACGTCATCATCCTGAGTCGCCTCACTGAACTTGCACTCCATATATTCAGTCTTGGTCCTGCTCAACCTAAACCCCTTAGACTCGAGGGTCTGTCTCCAAACCTCCAACTTAGCGTTAACTCCTCCGCGAGTTTCGTCAACCAAAACTACATCATCCGCAAATAACATGCAGAATGGCACCTCACCTTGTATTTGCCGCGTCAATACATCCATTACCAAGGCAAATAGAAAAGGGCTAAGGGTCGATCCCTGGTGCAACCCCATTAACACGGGAAAGTGCTCCGAATCTCCTCCCACAGTTCTAACGCGAGTCTTGGCCCCCTCATACATGTCCTTAATTGATCTGGTGTACGCCACGGGTACACCTCGAGCCTCCAAGCACCTCCAAAGGACCTCCCTAGGGACTTTATCATACGCCTTTTCTAGATCGATGAACACCATGTGCAAGTCCTTCTTCCTTTCCCTGTACTGCTCCACCAGTCTTCTAAGGAGATGAATAGCTTCTGTAGTCGAGCGTCCTGGCATAAAGCCGAACTGGTTCTCTGAAATAGGCACGATCTGTCTCAACCTCAACTCCACCACCCTCTCCCAGACCTTCATAGTGTGGCTTAGCAATTTGATACCCCTATAGTTGTTGCAATTCTGAATATCGCCCTTGTTCTTGTACAAAGGAATCATCGTGCTCCATCTCCAAGCTTCAGGCATCTTTGTGGTTCTGAAAATACCATCAAACAACTCGGTTAGCCACTTCACACCTGTCTCACCCGAGCTCTTCCAAAAATCAACGGGAATCTCATCTGGCCTCATCGCCCTACCCCTACGCATCTTACGAATCGCAACCTTAACCTCCTCAATCCTTATACGGCTACCATAATCATAGTCACGACGACTCTCTGAGTGTGCCAAATCTCCCAGCACAAAGCTTTTGTCCCCCTCTTCATTCAAGAGTCCATGGAAGTAAGACTGCCATCTCCTCCTAATGAGTACCTCATCTACTAGTATTTTACCATCTTCGTCCTTGATGCACTTCACTTGGTCAAGGTCCTGAGTCCTCCTCTCTCTAGCCTTTGCTAACCCGTATAACTTCTTATCCCCACCTTTATCCTCTAAAGCCGCGTATAAGCTTTCAAAGGCTGTCGTTTTAGCTGCCGTTACCGCTAACTTAGCCTCCTTCCTAGCTATCTTATACGCCTCCCTATTCCTTCGCTTCTCCTCCTCATCCTTACTCTCTACCAACTTCGCATATGCCCCCTTTTTAGCCTCCACCTTTCCTTTATATAGATAAATAAAAATTTTATTTTACAAAATAAAGTGATGCGGTCGTAAAGTGAAAAATCATTAAATAACGTAAATACTCTTTACCTCAATATTAATATCGGGAAATATAATTTTACATATCTTTTATTAAAGATCACAAGCTTTAAATTTATTTATTTTTTAAAATTTAATTATCAAAATCAGATAAATAAATTAAAGTGAATGGAGTATTAGTTTTTTAATTGCATCAAAAGTTAAATTTTTAAATGATCACCGAAAGATAATTTGATGAAAGTTGAATTTGAAGTAATTAAATTGTAATCTATCCTTTTCGTTCCACGTTTGGCACATTGACAGTAAATGTAGGCATGCAGCATTTGATGTTGTCGTGATCAATAGTGGGCTCCACATAAATGATCATATCATGTAAAGTAGAAATTGGAATGACATAAATATCCCTAAATTCAATGCCAATTCCCTTAAGCAATTTCGTGCTACGCACGGGCCCAATGTTAATACTCAAAAATTATAATTTTACATATCTTTTATTAAAGATCACAAGCTTTAAATTTATTTATTTTTTAAAATTTAATTATCAAAATCAGACAAATAAATTAAAGTGAATGGAGTATTAGTTTTTTAATTGCATCAAAAGTTAAATTTTTAAATGATCACCGAAAGATAATTTGATGAAAGTTGAATTTGAAGTAATTAAATTGTAATCTATCCTTTTCGTTCCACGTTTGGCACATTGACAGTAAATGTAGGCATGCAGCATTTGATGTTGTCGTGATCAATAGTGGGCTCCACATAAATGATCATATCATGTAAAGTAAAAATTGGAATGACATAAATATCCCTAAATTCAATGTCAATTCCCTTAAGCAATTTCGTGCTACGCACGGGCCCAATGTTAATATTCAAAAATTGTAAGATATGCCTAATTTAGATATGTATACATTATTATTTTATTTAGATCAATTAATTTTTTAGATACACATACATTATTTTATTTAGATCAATGAAATTCATATAAGAATATACACAAAATTCTGTGCCAGTACGGGTCCAATATATGTTACATAGATAGAATTTTTAAATTCACTAAATTTAGTATACGTTTTTGTATAATTATTGTGATTTATAATATTTTTTATGTCATTTTATCCCTTTACGTGACACTAATAATATTTTGAGAGTCAACAAAATTTTTATATTGTGATTTATAATATCTTTTACGTAATTATCAAATACATAACAGAATATTTTGATCAAGTATATAATATATTAAAATGAAAAGTAAGACAAATAAGTTGAAACGGAGAAAATATTAAATTTATGAAGACCTGCCTGCTTTGCCTCTTATTAGAGATAATTAGGGATGGGCATGGTATGATATATACCGAATACCATATCAAAATTGAATTTTTAAATATTGTGGTATGAATATTATGGTATTTGGTATAATATTTGATATGTATTTTAAATATTTTTTATATTTGATATGATATTTAGTGTTTATAAAATAAATATCGAAATACTATATGCCATATCATACCAAAATTTTATAATAATATATAAAACTCATATATATTATATTTAAGATTATTAAATATAAATACATATCCAGCCAATTATACATTCAAAAGTACAAATTTTTTTGGGAAGCCTATAAGTTTTTTGTCAGCTTTCAACACTCAACAATCTTTTCACTTTCACTTTTGTTATAACTTTCAATGAAACTATAGAGATAGACAGTCATTAAACTTCTAAAACACACTTTCTCTAGTTTTTATTGTTTGCTCTCTACTCTCTATTTGTTTTTCTTAAGTTTTTTTGATCAATAAAATAAAACTTCAACTTTCAAGATCAAAATAGAGATTATCTGCTGGCTGTTACTTAGTTCAATTGTTGCTTCAGGTAAATTATCTTTTTCACTCTAAATCTTCTTCTCCATTTCTTCTCTTTTCTCTTGCTCAATCTTTAATGCTTTTGTTGTTTATTTTTGTTCTCATAGATGACAGAGAAAGAAGTTAAAATTGATGAAAGTGGGTGTTCAAATGCAACCACATATATAAGTGAAGTTGACTCAAAAAAAAAGAAAATTTATAGTGAAAAGATCTATTGCCTGGGATCATTTCAAAAAGATCAATGATCCTAACGAAGTAGGGGTGTGCAAAAACCGGTTTAACCGATAAACCGAACCGATAAAAATGTTATTAGTTTATTGGTATTGGGTTATTAGGTTAACGATTTTTAAACGATTTTTAAACGATTTTGTAAAAAAAATTATTCGGTTATCGGTTCGGTATCGATTTTAAGGTTTTAATTAATAGTTAAACCGATAACCCAATAAGATTATATTTAGATTATATTTTTATTCATAATTGTATAATAGTGGCTTTAGATTTTAAATATATACCCTATTGTTTTTTGCATTTTATAGTTGTTGTCTTAGTGTTGTTGTTTTCTTTCTAAAGTCATTGGTTTGATAGCATTCTACCTATCAGTGTTGCTTTTCTTTTTGACAAATTGCTACCGTTGCTACTGTATTCAAGTTTTCTACTTAATAAGAAAGAAAATAAGTTTATTTTAGTAATAACATATTTGAATTTGCTTATGCTTGTAATTTGTATAGATGTTTATGCATGAAAGTAGTCTATATATGAAGAAGAAAATAAGATAAATAAAAAATATTATAGGAGCATTTTCTTATCGGTTAAACCGATAACCGAACCGTTAAGGATCAAAAACCGATTAACCGAAAACCGATAACGAATATCTTATTGGTTTGGTTATCGGTTTTGCATGTTTACAAACCGATGACCGATAAACCAAACCGATAATATACAAAACCGAACCGAACCGACCGATGTATACCTCTATAACGAAGAGCTGACTGAAAAGTGTAAGTACTGTGCTTTTTCATATTCAAATTTTAAAATTAGAAATGGTACCTCGAGATTGAAAGGTCATATGTCTAGGTGTCCAAAAAAAATTCATAATGTTGAAATTAATCAAAGTAGGTTAGCCTTTCAACCAATTCAAGGTAGTCAAAAGTTGGGTGAGGGAATACTTATCCCTTGAAAATTTGATCAAAAATTGTGTAGTGTTACTTTAGCTAAAATGATTATTATGGATGAGCTACTTTTTCGTTTTGTTGAAAGGGAAGATTATAAGAACTTTATGAATGTAGTGCAATCACGATTTTAATTTTTCTCTCGTAAAATAATGACTAGAAATTATTTTGATTTTTATGGTGAAGAGAAACACAAGCTAAAAAAATTTTTTGACAGAAACACGACAGAGAGTTTGTCTTACTACGGACACATGAACTTCATTGCAAAGGATTAATTATATGTGTCTTACGATTCACTTTATCGACAAAGATTAAATTATGCGTAAAAGAATAATAAATTTTTGTCCAATTGCTAGTCATAAAGGTGTGAATATAGCATGTGTTATTACAAAGTGTTGGCTTGATTGGGGTCTAGACAAAGTCTTCACTATTACCGTTGATAATGCTAGTTCAAATAACGTTGCACTGAAAGATTTGTCTAAGCAATTTAGTAAATGGGGTATTAATATGATGGATAGTAATCACTTTCATATGAGATGTATGGCTCATATTCTTAATTTGGTTGTTCAAGAAAGTTTGAAAGAAATGGGTGATTCTGTGAAATGTGATAGACAAGTAGTAAGATACATTAGACAATCTCCGGCAAGGTTGAACAAGTTTAAAGAATGTTGTGAACTTGAAAAGATACCATGTAAGAAATCATTATGTTTGGACGTTCCTACTAGGTAGAATTTCACCTATTTGATGCGAAATGTGGCACAAAATTTCGAGGATGCATTTGCAAGTTATGGTGCTCTTAATTGTGAATTGTTATATTATCTACTTACTAATGTTTGTGAAGATGGAAATCTGCAGGTTGACTTTTATTTACTGATTGGGAGAATATAAGGCACATGATGAAGTTTCTTGAAACTTTCTATGAACTCACATTAAAGATCTCAGGTTCACTTTATATTACGTCAAATGTTCACTTTATTGAAATATGTGAGCTTCATTATGCTCTGAAAGGTTTGATGGAAAGTGAAGATTCTGATTTGAGTAAAATGGCAACCAACATGAAAGAGAAATTTCAAACATATTGGGATAAATCAGAAAAGATGAATAAAATGATTTTTATTGCATGTATTCTGAATCTGCGCTACAAGAATGAGTATGTTACTTATACACTGGTGAATGTGTGGGGGGAAGAAATAGAAAAAAAATAATAGGTGAAGTGGATAAGTACATGACTTCTTTGTTTGATGGGTATGCAAAAAAATATTTAAAAAAATCTCAAAGTTCATCATCTTCATCTATTTCTTCATCTGGTAGCACATTGGACTTACCAAGTGTAAGTAGTCATCAAACTCAATCTAAAAAATCAGCTGCAATATTTACACAATAATTCAAGAAGCATAAAGCTGACAGTGAAACTTCAAATGCTAAAACAGAGTTAGACAAGTATCTAGGTAAAGCAACTGAGAATAGAAGTGATGATTTTGATATCTTGCTTTGGTGAAAAATGAACTCACCTAAATTTTATATTATTGCTAAAATGACTCGTGATGTGTTAGCAGTTCTTGTTTCTAGTGTGGCTTCAAAGAGTGCATTTAGTATGGGAGGACGTATTCTTGATTCATTTAGGAGTTCATTAACTCCTAAATTGGTACAAGCTCTTGTGTGCTCTCAAGATTGGCTTCAAAGTGATCCACTTCCAATTGGAGTTGAGGAAGATTTAGATAATTTGAACAATTTAAACTCGGTAAGAAAATCTTGTTTGTATGAGCCTATATTGATATTACCAATAATTTATTTTCTTATACTACATGACATTTATTTCCATTTCTTTTTAGATTTGACAGAGAGTGAAAGCTATTCTTGCATCATAGATATATAATTATAAGTTGCAACATATATGTAACGACCGGGTCCGTCGTTATGGGTAGACCAATCATGCCAAATTTTAGAGTTAGAAAACTCTGAGTTTGGGAGTTTGAAATTCTGAGCTAGGCTAGCCTCGGCCAGTTTTAGAGCGAGGTAGAGTCTAGGGAAATCCGGGTAAAAATAGATTTAGGTGTCTTGGAGTGATTAGTTTTACACGTAGCCAAGACATAAAGGAGTCCGGGGGACTTTTCGGAATTGCATTTGGGTAAGTAGAACTCTTGGAATCGCGTTTGACGTGAAGAAGTTATTTTGGGACGTCGGGGGAAACAAGTGTGTTGTGAAATGGCCAAAATTGGCAGAGTTCCAAACTTTCTGTCCGTGACGAGCGTTGTCACGCCTAGCGGCCACCGCTATAGCGGTAGAAATTACCGCTATAGCGGCGGTCAAAGGGCGGTCAACCTACTTAAGACCGCTATAGCGGCAGCCTACCGCTATAGCGGACAGATGGGTTTTTAATGCAGAAACAACTCCCAAAATATTCACTTTTCAGAAGTTTATTTTGGAGAAGGACTGGGCAATTTCCAGGCGATTTTCTTCATTCTCCCGTCAAAAATCTTCCTTAAGGTAAGGATTTCGTTCCCCAAACTTGATAATACATTTCCTATGCGGTAGAATTGCTATGAGGGAAATTGGAGAAGGGTTGGAATGACCTAGGAATGGTGGAATTCAGGGAAGGAAGGGGATTACAATCATGTGTGTTCTTGGGCATTGATAAAAGTACATTAAAATGATCATAGGTTGTTTAATTCCCTGTTTTTATCCATAAAAATGATAGAACTAGGAAAATTAATGGTGGAAAACCCCGAGAAAAGAGTGGGATGATCATGGATGGCCTGGGGTTTGGGGATTTGGCATAATCCGGGTAATGTGCATGCCTTTTATGTTAATTGTATGTATTATGTGTTATTTTTAGACCAAGAACGAGAGAGGAATCCGGAACACGAAAAAGCTCGGGTCGAACAGAGCTTGGAACATTTTGAGGTAGGTGATGGCTTATGATTTTCTGTGAATGTGTATATTGATGTACTCATGTCTAAGTGATTGTATGCATTACATTGCTTAGGGAAATTGTGTGGAATGTCTAGGTTCCTGTTTACAGTCTGTGATTGAACGGTTTACTTGTTGGTTTTACAAGTTGTGTGTGTTCATATATTGACTGTGGTTGTTGACATTCGGTTAGCTCGGGTACCAAGCCTGGTACGGGTATAACAAAATGGTTGGCACGGGTACCACGCCTGGTATGGGTATATCATTCGGTTGGCACGGTACCACGCCTAGTACGGGTTTACTTTATTGCATCTTGCATTGTTTCATTGACTATTGTATTGCATTGGTTGTTATTGGTTCCGTGAGTAGACTGGGTTATTTTACTGAATGTGATACTTGATATTGGTTCCGTGAGTGGACAGAGATATTTTACTGGATGTAATACTTGGTATTGGTTCCGTGAGTGGACCGGGTTGTCTAGTTAAAGGTGCTATTATTGATGGTCCTTGAGTGGCCGGGAACTGTTGTGTTGGTCTTGGTTTAGGTCGGGTTGATCAATTACCTTTGGTGTTGTCTAGAGGGGATTCCAGGGTGGGTCCGGGCTAGACGGAAAGGACAGTTATGGTTACATGTTGGTGGATTAGAACTGTAAGAGATCGATTCATGCGGTAACAAGCTAGGTAGAGACCTGTAGTCTAGATGTGCCTGTGATTATTGTTGCATGTTTGCCATACTCCTTACTTGATATTGTTGTACTAATTATATACTGTTTACTTGAAAACTGGCTGATGATCCTACCAGTATACAGTGGTGGTGTACTGATACTGCACTTGTCTTTATTTTGGTGAGTACAAAAAATCTACCAGCGACTGAGACGCGACCTCGCATCTAGCACCGGCGATTTCTGACTTCCAAGGGTGAGCTACTTGATTCGAGCTACCTTGGTTTATCTTTAGAGTTTCAGTCCAATTGTTTCGGACTTAAAACTATTTCAGTTTATCTTTTGGGGTTGCATCCCCGTATTCTAGATTTGGTATGATGAATTTCAGTTCCTAGGTGGGAATTTCCACAGGATTATATTAATGATTAGTTTGGTTACCCTGATTGCTAGTTTACATTTATGCTTGTTGGTTTTAGGCTGTTAGTCTAGGCAAAGAGTGGGACTCTATTGGTTCGCTCATCGGGGGGTTGGGTGGGTGTCACTCACGACGAGTTGGGTCATGACAAAAATGATATCATAGCCTAGGTCCGTTGATCTCGTTGTACCAAACATGTCTAGTAGAGTCTTGCGGAACAGTGCAGAGACGTCCGTACTTTTCTTCCAGAGGTTATGGGGCTTTAGGAAAAAACATCTCTTCCTTCTTTCCTTCGTGCTATAACTTGATTCCAATTGGTATCTGGTGATACAAATTAGTATCTAACCTCGTTCACTCTTCTGTCCGCAGATGGTTACTACAAGGAATAACAGAGCAAGGCCAGCGGTCCCGGCAGTTCGCGACAGAGGTAGGGGAAGGGGCAGGGGACGAGCTAGAGCCGCACCCGCCAGGAGTGGAGCTCGAGCTGCTGCTGCTGCACGTGAGGTAACCTCTCCCCCACCTCAGGATCATGTGGCTGAGGATGTAGAAGAAGTGGTTTTAGAGGATGGAGGAGCTCAGGAGGAGGCGACACCGGTTTGGGGTGCAGGACTTTCTACGATGACACCGGAAGCTTTTAGGCAGGCGTGGGATATTCTGAGTGGGTTGGTTGGCGCTGGAGCCATACCCGCAGCTTATGCAAATCAGGCCTTGGTACTCAGCCAACGGTTACTACTACACTAAGGATGGACGCAACTTTGGGCACAAATGATCTCCTCAGGCCAATGTTAGGCCCAGTGATGACAGGTAACGAGCATGAGATGCTGACTAAGTTCCTTAAGCTGAAACCTCTGATGTTTCAGGGTACAAACAAGGAGGATGCCTATGAGTTCATCCTGGATTGCCATGAGAGGTTGCACAAGTTGGGTATTTTACGTCAGCATGGGGTGGAGTTTATCACTTTTCAGCTACAGGGTGATGCCAAGCAGTGATGGAGGTCTCATGTTGAGTGTCGGTCTTCTATCCTACCTCCATTGACTTGGGAGCAGTTCCATGCATTGTTTCTAGAGAAGTACGTTCCCCGTACTTTGAGGGACCAAAAAAAGGATGAGTTTCTAAACTTGGAGCAGGGTAGCATGTCGGTCTTAGCTTATCAGGCTAAGTTCCATGCGTCATCTCATTTTTCTACACATATGTTGGGTTTCGAGGAGGAACGGGTCCTGTTGTTTGTCAAGGGTCTGAATAGTGATCTGCAGGTACTGTCAGTGCACATGACTTCTTCAGGGAAGGGTTTTAATGATGTGGTGGACTATGTGAAGAAGATTGAGGGAGTTAGGCAAGTGGGGCAGGCTAAGGCTTTAGCCAAGAAGCCCCGAAATGAGGGAAAGTATGGTGGTTCGTACTCCCGGGGCCAGCATCAGCAGGCTTATCCAGCCCGTGCTATTCAGTCAGCTCTTCCAGCTACTACATATGGTCGTCAGGGAGCTCAGTCTTCAGCTCCTAGAGGCCAGGAAACATCCTATACATCAGCTAGCAGACCTACTCTTGACCGTGGTTGCTTCCATTATGGTGAGTTGGGCCACTTTAAGAGGGAGTGTCCATATAGGCAGGCAAGTAATCAGGGTCAACAGTAGACTAGAGCAGTGGTTTCGACAGGCAGAGACGGTAATGCTAAGGGTCGTCCACAGGGTGGGCGAGGTAATTTTCAGGGAGGCCGGGGAGACCGAGGGAACGGCGGCACAGGCATGGGTGCGGCGCAGCCGGCCTAGGAAGATGCCCGGATTGATGATCGAGCATATTTCTATGCTTTTCCAGGAAGGACTGAGACGGAAGCCTCAGATGCGGTGATCACAGGTACTATTCTTGTCTGTGATAAAATAGCTTCCGTATTATTTGACCAGGTTCTACATATTTTTATGTGTCTGTGAGTTTTGCTTTGGGATTGGGTTGACCTGTGATATCCTTGATTCCCCTATCTATGTTTCTACTCCAGTGGGAGAGTTGGTGGTTGTGACTCATGTATATCGTGACTGTTCTGTTGTTTTTGTGGGGTTACATACTTGGGTAGACTTGGTAATTCTGGACATGGATGATTTTGATATTATCTTGGGTATGACCTGGCTATCTTCTTATCATGTTGTGTTGAACTGTAACACCAAGACTGTAGCTCTAGAGATTTCGGGTAAGGATAGACTAGAGTGGAAAGGTGTGTATAGGCCTAAGCCAGTTAAGATAATATCATTTGTCCGGGCTAGGAAGCTAGTGGGGAGAGGGTGTCTAGCCTTCTTGGCTCATCTCCGGAATGATAGTGTGGAGTCTCCTCCTATTGAGTCAGTCCAGTGGTTTCTGAATTCTTAGAGGTGTTTCCAGCGGACTTGCCTGGTATGCCTCCAGACAGAGACATAGATTTTTGTATTGATTTGGAGCGAGGCACTCGTCCCATTTCCATTCCTCCGTATAGAATGGCTCCGGCAGAGTTAAGAGAACTTAAGACTCAGCTGCAGGAACTCCTAGATAAGGGATTTATACATCCCAGGGCTTCACCTTGGGGTGCTCCGGTCTTGTTTGTTAAGAAGAAAGATGGTAGTATGCGGATGTGTATAGATTATAGGCAGTTGAACAAGGTGACCATTCGGAATAAGTACCCTCTACCCCGCATAGATGATTTGTTTGACCAGCTTCAGGGTGCATCAGTGTTCTCAAAAATTGACTTGAGGTCGGGGTACCATCAGTTAAAGATTAGACCTGAAGACATTCCGAAAAATGCTTTTCGAACCCGGTATGGGCATTATGAGTTTATGGTAATGTCATTTTGTTTGACCAATGGACCGACAGCATTCATGAGTTTGATGAATGGGGTGTTTAAGTCCTACTTGTATTCTTTTGTTATTGTGTTCATCAATGATATATTGATCTACTCTAAGAGTAGGGGAGCATGCTAATCATCTTCGTATTGTGCTGGATATCTTGAGGCACCAAAAGCTTTATGCAAAATTCACTAAGTGCGAGTTTTGGTTGACTTCTGTGGCCTTCTTGGGGCATGTAGTGTCAGAAAAAGGGGTGATTGTGGATCCCCAGAAATTTGAGACAATCAAGAGTTGGGTTCGGCCTAGCTCAGTGACTGAGGTGAGGAGTTTTGTTGGGCTCGCGGGGTACTACCGGGGGTTTGTTAAGAATTTTGCTTCTATTTCTACTCACCTGACCAGGTTGACACAGAAGGAGGTACTGTTTGTGTGGTCCGACAAGTGCGAGGAAAGCTTCCAAAAGCTCAAGACACTTTTGACCACAACCCCTATTTTGTCCTTGCCAGTTGAAGGTAGAGACTTTGTTGTTTACTGTGATGCTTCACATTCTGGTTTGGGTGCTGTGTTGATGAAGGATAGGAATGTGATAGCCTATGCATCCAGGCAGTTGAAGGTGCATGAGAGAAATTACCCGACTCACGATTTAAAGTTGGCAGCGGTGGTTTTTGCTTTGAAAATCTGGAGACACTACCTTTATGGTGTCAAGTGTGAAGTATTCATAAATCATCGCAGTCTGCAGCGCATTTTTACTTAGAAGGATTTGAATCTGAGGCATAAGAGGTGGATGGAGTTATTGAAGTATTACGAGGTGACCATTCAGTACCATCCGGGTAAGGCTAATGTGGTGGCAGACGCATTGATCCAGAAAACTGTTAGCATGGGTAGCTTGACTTGTTTGGGGGGGTCCAAACGACCATTGTATAAGGAGATTCGGGCTTTGGAGGCCAAGTTCATGCACTTGGGTGTTTCAGATCAATGTGGGTTGTTGGTCAGCATTGAAGTCAAGGCCACCTTCATAGAGGAAATTAAGGCAAAACAGTTTCAGAATCCAAAACTGGGTAAGTTGCGAGGTAAGGTAATATCCGGGGAGTCCAAAGACGTCATGTTAGACTCTGGAGGAGTGTTGCATTTCAGGGAGAGGATTTGTGTTCCTCGGGTTGATGATATAATTCAGAAAATCTTGACAGAAGCTCATGGTTCGCGGTACTCAATTCATCCGGGTGTGACCAAAATGTACAAGAACTTGAGGCAACGTTACTGGTAGCCTGGGATGAAAAGGGACATAGGTGATTTTATGTCAAAATGTCAGAACTGCCAGCAGTTGAAGTATGAACATCAGAGACCTGCAGGACTACTTCAGAAAATGCCAATTTCAGAGTGAAAGTGGGAAAGGATAGCCATGGATTTCGTGGTGGGTCTTCCGAAGACATTGGGGAAGTATGACTCAATTTGGGTCATTATTGACAGGCTGACCAAGTCCGCTCATTTCATTCCGGTCAGGGTAGATTACAATTTGCAGCAATTGGCCAAGATCTACGTGAAAGAGATTGTGAGACTGCATGGGGTACCATTGTCCATCATTTCAGACTAGGGTACGCAGTTTACTTCTAAGTTCTGGGGCAAGTTACATGAAGAGTTGGGTACACAACTCACCTTTAGCACAACCTTCCATCCTCAGACTGATGGTCAGTCGGAGAGGACGATTCAAGTATTGGAGGATAAGCTGAGAGCATGTGTAATGGACTTCGGTGGTCATTGGGACCAATTTCTATCGTTGTGCGAATTCTCGTACAACAATAGATACCACTCCAGCATCGATATGGCACCATTCGAGGCCCTGTATGAGAGAAATTGCAGATCACCGGTTGGGTAGTTTTAGGAAGGTGATGTGAAGCCTCTGGGCGTAGAATTATTGAAGGAAGATCATGAAAAGGTAAGGGGCATACAAACCAAGTTGTTGGCTGCTCAAAGCAGGCAGAAGAAGTATGCAGATCGCAAGGTCCGGGACATGGACTTTCAGGTTGGTGAACAAGTATTGCTAAAAGTATCGCCAATGAAAGGAGTTATGCGGTTTGGTAAGAAGGGCAAGCTTAGCCATCGGTTCATCGGTCCGTTTGAAGTACTTGAAATTGTGGGGCCAGTGGCTTACAAGTTAGCACTGCCACCTAGTTTGTCAGGTGTCCATCCGGTATTCCATGTATCCATGCTCAAGCGATACCATGGGGATGGGGACTACATCATCAAGTGGGATGAGGTACTTTTCGATAAGCATCATCCGGTTGAGGAAGCCACTTGGAAAACCGAGAAGGACATGCGGGACAAGTACCCTCAACTGTTTGAGGATTCAGGTACTACACTTCCTTCCTTTTATTTTTGTAATTTCAGCTTTGATCATTCGGGGATGAACGATGGGTAAATTAGTATCTGTTATAACGACCGGGTCCGTCGTTATGGGTAGACCAATCGTACCAAGTTTTAGAGTTAGAAAACTCCGGGTTTGGGAGTTTGAAATTCTGGGCTAGGCTAGCCTCGATCGGTTTTGGAGCGAGGTAGAGTCTAGGGAAATTTGGGTAATAATGGATTTAGGTGTCTTGGAGTGAGCTAGTTTTCCACGTAGCCAAGATATAAAGGGGTTCGGAGCACTTTTCGGAATCGCATTTGGGTAAGTAGAACTCCCGGAATCGCGTTTGATGTGAAGGGGTTATTTTGGGACATTGGGGGAAACAAGTGTGTTGTGAAATGGACAAAACTGACAGAGTTCTAGACTTTCTATCCGTGATGAGAGTTTTCACGCACGATAGCGATAGAAATTACCGCTATAGCGGCGGTCAAAGGGCGATCAGCCTACTTAAGACCGCTATAGCGGGACCGCTATAGCAGAGCGGGGACTGCTATAGCGGGCTGACGGGTTTTCAATGCAGAAATAGCTCCCAAAACATTCAGTTTTCACAAGTTTGTTTTGGAGAAGGGCTGGGCGATTTCCAGGCAATTTTATTCATTCTCCCGTCAAAAATCTTCCCTAAGGTAAGGCTTTCGTTCCCCAAACTTGATAATACGTTTCCTATGCGGTAGAATTGCTAGGAGGGAAATTGGGGAAGGGTTGGAATGACCGAGGGATAGTGGAATTCAGGGAAGGAAGGGGATTCCAAGCATGTGTGTTCTTAGGCATTGATAAAAGTACATTAAAATGATCATAGGTTGTTTAATTCCCTGTTTTTATCCGTAAAAATGATAGAACTAGGAGAATTAACGGTGGAAAAACCCGAGAAAAGGGTGGGATGATCATGGATGGCCTGGAGTTTGGAGATTTGGTATAATCTGGGTAATGTGCAAGCCTTGTGTGTTAATTGTATGTATTATGTGTTGTTTTTAGACCAAGAACGAGAGAGGAATCCGGAACACGGAAAAGCTCGGGTCGAATAGAGCTTGGAACATTTCGAGGTAGGTGATGGCTTATGATTTTCTGTGAATGTGTATATTAATGTACTCATGTCTAAGTGATTGTATGCATTACATTGTTTAGAGAAATTTTGTGGAATGTCTAGGTTCCTGTTTACGTTTTGTGATTGAACAGTTTACTTGTTGATTTTACAAGTTGTGTGTGTTCATATATTTACGGTGGTTGTTGATATTCGGTTGGCTCGGGTACCACGCCTGGTACGGGTATAACAAATAGTTGGCATGGGTACCACGCCTGGTACGAGTTTACTTTATTGCATCTTGCATTGTTTCATTGACTATTGTATTGCATTGGTTGTTATTGGTTCCGTGAGTGGACCGGGTTATTTTACTGAATGTGATACTTGATATTGGTTCCGTGAGTGGACCGGGATGTTTTACTGGATGTAATACTTGGTATTGGTTCCGTGAGTGGACCGGGTTATCTAGTTAAAGGTGCTATTGTTGATGGTCCTTGAGTGGCCGGGAACTGTTGTATAACTGTTGTGTTGGTCTTGGTTTAGGTCGGGTTGATCAATTACCTTTTGTGTTGTCTATAGGGGATTCCAGGGTGGGTCCGGGATAGACGGAAAGGACAGTTATGGTTACATGTTAGTGGATTAGAATTGTAAGAGATGGATTCATGTGGTAACAAGCTAGGTAGAGACATGTAGTCTAAATGTGCCTGTGATTATTATTGCATGTTTGCCATACTCCTTACTTGATATTGTTGTACTAATAATATATTGTTTACTTGAAGACTGGCTGATGATCCTACCAGTACACAGTGGTGGTGTACTGATACTGCACTTGTCTTTCTTTTGGTGAGTACAGAAAATCTACCAGCGACTGAGACACGACCTCGCATCTAGCACCGACGATTTCTGACTTCCAAGGGTGAGCTACTTGATTCGAGCTACCTTGGGTTATCTTTAGAGTTTCAGTCCAATTGTTTCAGACTTAAAACTATTTCAGTTTATCTTTTGGGGTTGCATCTCCATATTCTAGATTTGGTATTGATGTTTGGTATGATGACTTTCAGTTCCTAGGTGGAAATTTCTGCAGGATTATATTAATGATTAGTTTGGTTACCCTGATTGCTAGTTTACATTTATGCTTGTTGGTTTTAGGTTGTTAGTCTAGGCAAAGAGTGGGACTCTATTGGTTCGCTCATTTGGGGGTTGGGTGGGTGCCCACGACGGGTTGGGTCGTGACAATATATGATAAGTATGTATAGTCCCTGGGCCAATTCATATATTGTTATGATCTTCTATTATTGGTGTTATGACTTATGAGTAATGTAATTGTGATAAATTTGTTATAACTTATCAACTAAAGTAATTCACACTAGGAGAACATCAAATTCTACTATTGTAGCAACATGTATTGCTTCTTAAAGTTCTAATATAACATGCAGAATGCATACTAGCTTTAAGGGTGAAAATATGATGCACATTCTATATTCAAAATATATTTTCTACAATAAAATATGATACATATATATGAATGTATAATCTGCAAAATGCATACTAGCTTCATGAGCTTTTTTAAGTTTTCTTATGCCTTATTTTTGTCTAATAGTATTTACCTCTTGAGTATATATATAAATGTTGAATAAGTGATTTGTTATACTTTTCTGGGTTATGTAAATTATTTGTTATCTTAATCTTTTCACTTGGTCCAGTTAACTAAAGAAATGTCACATTCTTTCTGTAGGATTTTGTTCATGGCTATTACCATTCAAGTGATCCATAAGTCATTTTCACTACTATTTTGAAAAGTGCAACAAGCTATTTGGATAGTATTTTAGTTCTCATGGAGCTACATATGTCAAGTTAAATTTAAGATGTCAGTGAATGAAATTTTTGGTGTAAAATTGTATAGGAATATGTTTAATTTTAGATTATATTGTCTAAACTTTGAATCTTTGACTACTCAATCGTGATTTAAATGTTCTTTTTGTGTAATTGATTAACAAAAATAGTTATTAGTCTAATGTGATTGAGACGTGTCTTGAAATTAAAGTCATTATTCTTTATTATATGAGTATATATAACTATATAAGTTGATGTCAAATAAATTATGGTTATCGAATTACCGTATCGCAAAATACCAAAATCAAATTTAAAAATATCGAACCATACCGATCTAATTTGATATGAAAATGGTATAGTACTTTTAAATACCAAAAATTAAAGTTACCGAATCGAAGTTTAAAATACCGTACCACGCTCACCCTATAGTATATGAGCTAATTACTCTCTCAAACACTAGTTTTTCAAATTACATTTTTTACCACTAAAACTGATTCTTGTGGATACATGTTCATGTATTTGAGTTTCATAATTTTATGTATCCGTGAATTTTAGTTTCGTAATTTTATATATATTTTCATGTATATGTGTATCAAATTTCTTAATTTCATGTACTGTGTAACTAATTTTCATAAGTTAATGTATATGTATATATGAGTTTCATAATTTCATCTGTCTATGTATCTGAGTTTCATAATTTTGTATATCTGTGTATATGAGTTTCATAATTCTTCGAATTTGGTGCACCTTGTGAAAACGAGAACAAAAAATGAGAAAGAAATAATAATAAAATGGGGTCAAAAAATGTTATTTCCACAGCGAGGTTAGCCGGAGCAGCGCCTGAATGACGATTAGATCTATAAGAACACAGTGAAACAAAGAGAGAGGGGGAGTGATGGTTGCTCTGGAGCTCCGGAGTGAGTCAGAGATCAACGACGTGAGCCATTTTTCTTCTCTTTCTTCTTGGCAAAACAATCGCCCCATACCCTATCTTCTCCGGCAAACTACCAGGAGCTCGACCCACGACCCACTTACACATCCTTTACATACACACAGAAATGCACACAAATCTTTCAATTTTTTTTGTCTCACTTTATACTCTTTCTCACCTCCTTTGTCTACCTTATTTTCCGGTGGAGATCCATCGGCGTCTCATGCTGGAGCACCACCACCATGATCTACTCATTCTCTTTCTCTCCCTCTTCTCGCTATTGTACCACGAGCCATCGAAAATGGTTATAACGAATTTATATCATTTTCGGTATTGCTTTGGTTTTCGCCGTTGAAGCGACGCCACCAGCCACCCCTTCCCTTCGATCTCACTATTTCGGTGATGCTCCGTCTTATGGCAATACAATGCTATATCTTTTGATGTTTTGATATTATTAGTTGTTTGTTGGGCCATTGGTTTTTTGCCGGAGATAGCAGTGATAAGGGAGAGAAAGGAAGGAGAAAAAGAACTTTTGGGATTGTTTATCATATCTGGATACATAAAATCTGGTAGAAAAATATTAAGTAGTGAGAGATTATGTAATTAATTTAAAGTATAGAGAGATTTAATAGTTATCGTAATAATGTATGGTTATTTAGGTAATTTATCCTAAATACATTGGTTGAGGTATCTCATGAGATTATTTTATTTCACTTTCTACATGGGTACTAAAATCCTTGAATAAAATAGTCTCGAAATTAGCTAATACCTCAAATTAAATATGAAATAAATTAATTTCAATTTTTATCTCGGGATTGTTATCCTAATTCCACTTATGTCCCATGGACAACAATTTACAATGTATTACTAAGTTTTACTCATGAAAGATATTCTATAACTTTTGCCTTAGAGACAAAACTTAGCTCAGAAGCTTTACAAAAACTAACTTATACCCCACGGGCAACAATTTACACTATTTCACTAAGTCTAACTTATGGGCTATTCTATAAATTTTGCCTTAGAGGCAAAACATAGCTCGGGAGCTTTTAAAAAATAACTTGTGCCTCACGGACAATAATTTACACTATTTCACTAAGTCTAACTTATGGGGTACACCATAATTACGTCTTATGGGCAAAAGTTATAACTTATGTCTGATGGTCAACATACATATATTCTAATTTTACCTATAAGACAAAATTTCTGGTTAATTGTGCAGATTCACTATCTTTAAATATCATGAATGTTTGCCCTATGGGCAAAATTTAGAACGTCTGCCTTGTGGACAAAAAATGTTAAGCGAGACAAAAAATCAAGATCATCCCTTATGGGCCATTTTGATAAAAAATTTCTTAGGGGAGACAAAATATTAAAACCAATCCATTTTAGGGCTATTTCTGAACTCGACCCAATCTTTCGAATCTTCGAAAATTAAACTTATTAGTACTGGACACATATAATATGAATAAGGTTGAATATAAAATATAAAAATTCTGAGAATAATACTAAATTCGATATCGAATTCGAAATCTTAGGGGTCGTTTTGGTGTGAGGGATAAAAATAAATAGTCTTGGGATAGAACAAATAGTCCATGGATTAATTTTTGGTGTCTTGTTTGGTTGTCATGTTCGAGATAACTTATGCCACCATTTATACCATAGTGATGCGATAAGTTATTCATATACATGGTGGAATAACTAATCTCACGATAATTAATCCCAAAATAACTCATTCCCAACCAAACAACCCCTGAAGTTCAATCATAATTCAAAAATATAAATTAAATTGCCAAAAAATTTAAATTTCGAATTGGCCCAAACTATTCCCAAGAACTTCATGCCCCATAGAAGGAAAATTGCCACAAATTGGCTTTGGCCTTTGCCAGCCTACCTCGTCTTAATAGTAAAACAAAGACAAAATAATTACTAATGTTTTTAGGTCCCAAATATTTAGGAGATGTTATTGCCCGCCAATATCCTCTTTCTTCCACCGTCTATCTCTAGGCTTTAGCTCATTCTACTTTCCCCACCTACAATTTTTCAGATTGGAAAATTGACCTTGTAGGTAAAAATCTATTACTCTAAAAGCATATACTTCTCTCGTTTTCTTATTAAAGTTGTGATTTTTAACTTGACCCCTTCTGCCTATTACTCTTTCTTGAAAAATTCCCCCGACCCTTGTGAAAAATTGGTATTTTTTGTATGTTTATTCACGTGGGGTATAGAGTAATCGTCTTATTAACTTTCTTCTCTCAATTTTGGCCAAATTAGATTTAGATAACTATTTTCTTTTGGCAACTGGGCATATATTAATTCATTGTTTTCTTCAGTTTTGATAATGGTGTGGAAAGTTTATTTTTTGATTTTGTTTTTGTGAAATAAAAGAAGATGCAATTTTTAGTTGATGAATAAGAAAAACAAGTTTGCGGTTTATTTATTTATTTTGGATTGCAAAAGGACTATTTAGCTTAGAAATTGGCTTTGTGTGTATTTCTTTGCAGAAATCAGTACTTGAGGGTGAATCTTATACAAGCCAGCACTGAAAATGGTTTCTGAATTAATAAATGCCAACCCCGTTGTGTATGAAAAGAAGGAGCGGCGAGGTAGAGTTGCAACAACTGTTGTGGATGAATATGCAGCTGAACCTATCGACCAGCTAGAAATTTTTGATATCCTTCTGAATGATTGCATCCTATAGTTCTTGTCCTAATGATGACTGCAATTGGATATTGTTCTTTATTTGTTATGTCAGACTTGCCTTATGCTCAATCATTTAGATTAAAATGGGGCAGTACATATGCGCTGATACAAAACCAGCACGCTAAGTGTCTGAGTAGCATTAACATATTATACTGCAAAATACCTAGAGGAGGTATTTATGTTTGCAAACTAGAGTTTATTCCTTTATACTAGTTGTTTGTGATATTTTTGTTGTGCCATGTAGTTCAATGTGAAAGATGAAGTGATAAAACCTTTTGTACCTTGGTGCACGAAATATGTTTATAAGAATTTTCTTTTCTGGTATAATAAGATTGTTTCTTATTTTGTCACTCATTATTTGGCTAAATCCCAGAGAATGAAGTTGGAGTGAAGTAGGCATATCGAGTATGTGGTTACTTTTCAGAAAGAGGGGAGAGGGGGGTTGGGTGGTAAGTGTACATGTCAGTCTACCTGTAGTTTGATTTTCAGGAAGCCTTTCACTAAAGAAGTTGACATATGATTTTCTTGTCCTTATTTGCTTTTTCTTGGATTTGTCGGGGGCGTGGGTGGGTGATGCTTAGAAGGGCATGCATTATTTGCACCTTCAACATTTGTTTTACATTTTTGGAATTTCGGCCAAAGCAAATTGAAGTACACATTGTTTTGCTATTCCTAGCAAATGGTAGAATATACAGATGTCATGACAACTGTTAGGGTCATGCTGCCTCCAGTTCTGATTGAGGTGATAGTGATACTGTTCAATCAGTGACCTACTATCTTTGTATACTTCATATTCAATTAAAATATTGATCGGTCTACAACTCCTTACACACGATTGCAATCTTTACTTACTCTGCTTGATGGGCCTTTACATAGTTTCATACTTTTCCCTTGCTTCAGAAATGCCAGTTCTATTCAACGAGTAACACAAGTACAATACGTTTGACTCTGTGTTTTATAGGATCTCTTCTTCTAACTATTTTTCCAGCCTGTTTGGGTCAACATTGTATCATTTCAAAGGGAACTAAGCAAGTACAAAGTTTGATTTGTTGGGGAAACTTCATAGCAATGAAAATTTTAGCAATGAAAATTTCATCATTCCTTAACATTCTTACACCATATTAGAGATATAAAAGACCCAGAACATCCCTATTCTCTGGAAGAGCTGAAAGTTGTAACAGAAGATGCCGTTGAGGTAGATGACAAACAAAGCTATGTAAGGTGAGAAACAAATCCGTTTCATATGTTTCTGCTTTGATTCCTTGTAGGTGGCATTTTCATGTGGTCTAAGAAGAGGAAGTTCTTTGATTTCAGGGTCACATTCACGCCTACCGTTGAACATTGCAGCATGGCGACTGTTATCGGGTTATCCTTGCGTGTGAAGCTTATGCGAAGTTTGCCTTCTCGTTATAAGGTATGCTTTATCACCCTTCTGTTTTGATTCAACAGATACATGTTACACATCTCTTCCTGTAAAAATTATATTACAATTTATAGAATGTTATGCTATAATTGATATGCTATTATAATTTTATTATAGAAGTCAATAATTCCCAAAAGCCATGGAAAATAGGTTTATACCTGTAGAGCTGGACGAAGCATTGATGTCACATGCTGCAATGTTTGTGTGTTTTCTTAGAACTGTTAAAGACTTCAACCTCAAAGCTTTTTCCTTGGCACCAGTTGCGTGAATCTTGGGGCACATATCCTACACTCTCGTGATTTCATTTTCAAAATCTTGAGCCATTTGCAAATGTGGTTATGTTTTTGTTAAACCTTTTATTACGGGGCATGGGTAGATTCTAACCAAATGTATCATCATCTAGCTGATATTTGGCCTTAATTTAATTATACCAAGCCACCAATAAAAAAATTAATTCAACCAAGCCATTACTTTGACTCTGTATATTGGATATTGAATGGATAGTTTTCCTTTCGCAGCCTAAACGATACACAGTAAGCAAATGAAGTGACGAGTATTAGAAAAAGGAAAAAGGAGAGAGAGAGACACACACACATATATATATATTTAGAGAGGTTTATTAGTAGCTCAAGAGCATATAGCATATAGCATATGCACCGATCCATCTCCTTATGGTTCTTGGCTTCTTACTACTATATCTTAAACATCCCTCAGACGTGTGTCATCTTGTAGCTTCACTGTAGCTGCCCGGCGACACCATAATCAAATCATCTTATAAAAAATAGTTGGGAAACTTGGAACTGGGTTGTGCTGGTTTTTGGAATCACAGCCGAACTTTGTAATTCTGAATTCTTCTATCCCAGTCCTTCCAAATTCTTATGAGTAGTTGATGACAACCACTCTTAGTTCTGGTTTATCTTCATTGTGTTTCCATTTAGATGCTCTAATGATATTCATTCTGATCACCCGCGATTGTGGATTTGCTTTGATTGAGAGGAAGTGGAAAGAGTACAAGCTCTGGGGAAAAATGTTGAAATGGAATGTGACAATGTAGAGTCTGATTTGTGGTGTAAATCATGGTTTTAGGTGTAATATGTAATATAGAAGTAACTCGGGAAAATGATAACAGTAAGTAAATCAATGAATTTGTGTCATGTCAAATTACGTTGTTTTGTGTATCATGATTTTCTTAAAAAAAGTGCTGGTAGAAGAATAGCTTGTTTGGCCAAGCTTATTTTTTGCCTAAAGTGCTTATTTTAAAAAATTAAGGTGTTTGACCAAGCTTTTGGGAGAAAATAAGTGTTTCTTTGGAGTAGCAGAAGTTGTTTTTCAGAAGCTAAAAAAAGTAGCTTCACCTCAAAAGCACTTTTTTGAAAAGCACTTTGAGAAAAATACACTTAGAAGCACTTTTAAAAAGCTTGGCCAAACACTAATTGCTGCTCAAAAGTACTTTTTAAATTTATTGGCCAAACACAAACTGTTTTTAACCAAAAGAACTTTTAATAAAAGCACTATTCAAAATAAGCTGAGTTTAGAAGCTTGGCCAAACAGGCTAGAAGACTTCCTCCTTTGCGTAATGTAGTGAACAATGTCGTTTTATCCTTTCTCCAGTTCAAGTAGATCAGGTCACTTAGAAGTGTTTGTTAAAATAATTTCCTTTTACACTTTCTCACAGAAAATGTGGTTTCCGAAGTATTTAACCACTTCCTAGCATTGGTAAAAGCAGTCCAACTATTTGACAAATCTTGATTCACCTTGCTACTCTTCTAAATGGTGGTGCTTGAGTCAGTTTCCGAGCACATCAACTAATCTTTTCTTCAATGCTATTTAACGTTCTTATACTCAAAAATGTTTTAGCCATTCTATTTGGTTGTAACTTCTCCCAGCACTCTATTATGTTGATATATCAATGGAAGTTACACTTAACCAATCAAAAGAAAAAAAAGCTTAGCCATTCTAAGCGAATTCTCGGATTTATCATTAGTGAAAAGAGCAGACTTCTTAAGATTATGCTAGTTATTGTTCTTTTGTCCAACAGTTCTCGTGATACCCAAATCGGCATTTGCTTCCTATAACTTTGAGTTAATATGCCAGCCTAACCTTTAAATCGAAACTAGTTAACTAGTATTGAAATATTGAACTTTGAAGTTCTAAATTTGATACTGAACTTGCTGTGTTCCTGCCTCCCTCATTTGATACTGATCATGGCCTAAGAATCGAGCATATTTTAAAAACCCCAGGGATGGTTACCAAAATAGCCAACCTCCAAACTCTTTTTGAAAAAGAAATATGCTCTGATTTTCCTAATGCTTTTTGGGAAAGGAAAAGACATGTTATTAAACTCCCTTACATAGAAGGATTCAATGAACAAGAAATCTCCACCAAAGCGAGACCTATTCAAATGAATCGGGAAATGATGGAAGTTTGCAAGAAAGAAATTTCTAAACTTCTAAATGAGGGAATCATTTCTCCTTCTAAATCCCCCTGGAGTTGTTCGGCATTCTATGTCAATAAAGCTGCCGAAAGGGAAAGAGGGGCTCCCAGGTTTGTGATTAATTACAAGCCTTTGAATGCCGCCTTAAAATGGATCAGGTATCCTATACCTAACAAGAGGGATCTTTTAAAAAGAACTGTCAAAGCTAATATTTATAGCAACTTTGATATGAAATCTGGCTTCTGGCAAGTTCAAATTGCTGAAGAAGACAGGTACAAAACAGCCTTCAACGTACCCTTCGGGCAGTACGAGTGGAAGGTTATGCCATTTGGTCTAAAAAATTGAGCCTTGAAAGAAAGGCGGAAAAGCATTCTATTTTATACATAGAAATTCCTACAAAGAAAGTATAGAATTGAGCCTATCCGAAAAATTTCTCTACAAAGAAATTCCTATAAGCCTCCATCCTCTCTTGTAATAATGCTTTTCTTCCAATGTTTTGCTGAATAAATAAAAGTTTTTGTAAGTATTTTCCGCCTTCTATACTTTCAATTCTTTGCTGCACTTCGGTCTTCTTTCCGAATGCCTTCTCTTAATGAGGGACAGAACCTTATATAGGCTCAAGGGTTTGTGTCTATCCGTTTAGATGACGACAGGTGGATGGCTCAAATGTGCCGACATTATTAGTGCTTATCTTTAAGTAAAGCATAAAGTAAAGGCTCCTTCATGTGGCCGACAATAATGGGTTTTATACTTAAAGTAAAATAAAGTCTTCTGAGTGGAGACAGTAGTGGATCCCATCTAAGAATAGTGGGATGCCTTTTGAAAAAGCAATTCCGTCCCTTTGG
Source organism: Jaltomata sinuosa (assembly GCA_003996215.1). Classification (NCBI taxonomy): domain Eukaryota; kingdom Viridiplantae; phylum Streptophyta; class Magnoliopsida; order Solanales; family Solanaceae; genus Jaltomata; species Jaltomata sinuosa. The sequence continues at coordinate 836,854 of QJPP01000354.1, read as the reverse complement.
ACCTCTGCTTTTTCCAAAGGTCATTTCCCTATTCATAGGGGGGGTCTTCTTGGTCCATGTATGCACGTGCTATCCCTCTGGGGCTACACATGTCGCCATTGTTGTTGTTCCCTGACGAAGCTGTGTCTGCTGCATCACTGAGTAATTCCATGATGTATTTTTCTTCAAACTGCTCCATATGATTTAATACAAAGTTTAACCTTGCTCTTAATTCTTCTTTTGATGGAGGGGTCTGAGAGACTTGCTTGGACGGGGATACGCCTGAGTTCTGGGTATTTCTTCTAGTTTTGGGCATCTGTGGTTTAGGAGCCCATCCTTTGACCTTGATCTCTTTGGACAAGTGTTTGATCCTTGAGATATCAGCTTTGGCGAAGTTCCAGCTGATAATGTAAGAAATTCTTTTCTTAACATAATACTTACACATTTTGATGTGTTCAGGTAGTGTAGATATTTCTTCAACTTTCTCGAATTCGTCGAATCTGTTGAGAAACTGGCTGGAGAGGATTTCTCTAATTCCTCCAAAGTTGTCCCACCATTCATAAAACCACCTGGGGATGATGGATTTGATGAACTCTGGTCCATACTTAACAAATCACGTATGTCCTGGCCTTAGATACAGAAAATTTGTCCATGCAAGCTGGTACTCTATCCAGTTATAGGTTTGTGGCCTATGTTGCATAGAGAGGTTGATCGGAGTCAATAAGTGATCTGCAAACCATTCATATGGTGAATGAACCTTCTTGATGGTGAACCTGGAATAGCTTATGTAGTTTGGGTCCTTTTCATGAGCGGTATGCTCCACTTCGATTGAATCAGTATCGGTGAGGATGGCCTCATAATATTTCTGTGTTTTGAGTGAATCTCCTGTGTCCACATAGTTCATATTTGAGTATCGGGGTCTTATCAGATCTTCACATCTGAGTCCTTCGTAATCTTTGTCAATTGCCATTAACGGCAATATTGTGATGTGATAAACTCGAATTTTTCTTCCTTTGAGTGAGATGCATCATTCTGAGGGTTTTTTCCTGCCTTTGGGTTTACCGCTTGGGCAAAAGACTCTGGGGTCTTCATAACATAACTTTCTTTGGTTTGAATCAAAGAGTTTGTGGTTGGCCCTTTTTCAAAGGGTTTAGCTAGACTGGTCAGCTTTGTTGAGGGAGCTGGCAATGGTGCTGGGAGTTTGGGGTAATCAGCTAAGGCTGTATACCTATTTTGGAAAGACATCCGGGGCCTTAGAGTGGCTATAGAGGTAGGTGGACTTGGTGGCTGAACATGGAATGGTCTAGCCATTCTGATCTCCTTCTCCTTTTTAGGAGTGGAGGGATTAGGCTTGAAGGGTCTCATTCTTTCCCGGTAAAAATTCTCTAGTTAAAAAATCTGGCAAGGAGTTTTCTTCTCCTTTAATAAAGTCAATTTTAAAATCAAAGCTAGACAATAGAGCTTGCCATCTAGCAAATATTTGTTTTGAGACAAGATTTTTGACATCCTTTTGGAGGATCTCTTTAGCAGATTTACAATCTACCCTAATTAAAAAATCTTTGTTAATAAGATCATCTTGGAATTTAGTGACACATAGCACTATAGACAAGACTTCTTTCTTAATCGTAGAGTAGTTTTTCTGGGCTGAATTCCATATCCCTGAGGTGAATCTAATAATTAGTTACTCAGGGGACTCAGTGGTGATTCTTTGTTTAAGGATTCCACCATAACCTATATCTGAAGCATCAGTTTCAACTATCATGAAAGCTTCAGGGTTAGGGAGGCCTAAACAAGGGAGGTTCTTGACCATTCCTTTTATTCGGACAACTGCCTGGGTTTGTTCTATACCCCAAGGAATAGGATTCTTTTTAAGCCTTTTATACAAAGGTTCACAGACCTGTCTTGCATTATGTATAAAATCAGCTACATAGTTGAGACGTCCTAGAAATCTTTGTAACTGGGTTTTGTCAGTAATTTCGTCTGGGAATTTACTAGAGAACTCTATGGCTCTACATATGGGTTTATAACTACCTTGGTAGAGATCATGGCCTAAGAATCTAATAGCTGTTTGGAATAGCTTAATCTTCTTAGCACTGACCACTAAACCATTGTTTTTAACAATCTTAAAGAAGGTATTTAGATGTTTAAAATGGGCATCTATGTCTTCAGAGAAGATTAGGACATCATCTATATAAACTATAGACATATGACTATAATCATTGAAGATAGAGTTCATGATATTTTGGAATTCAGATGGTGCATTTTTTAGACCAAATGGCATAACCTTCCACTCGTACTTGCCCGAAGGGTACATTGAAGGCTGTTTTGTACCTGTCTTCTTCAGCAATTTGAACTTGCCAGAAGCCAGATTTCATATCAAAGTTGCTATAAATATTAGCTTTGACAGTTCTTTTTAAAAGATCCCTCTTGTTAGGTATAGGATACCTGATCCATTTTAAGGCGGCATTCAAAGGCTTGTAATTAATCACAAGCCTGGGAGCCCCTCTTTCCCTTTCGGCAGCTTTATTGACATAGAATGCCGAACAACTCCAGGGGGATTTAGAAGGAGAAATGATTCCCTCATTTAGAAGTTTAGAAATTTCTTTCTTGCAAACTTCCATCATTTCCCGATTCATTTGAATAGGTCTCGCTTTGGTGGAGATTTCCTGTTCATTGAATCCTTCTATGTAAGGGAGTTTAATAACATGTCTTTTCCTTTCCCAAAAAGCATTAGGAAAATCAGAGCATATTTCTTTTTCAAAAAGAGTTTGGAGGTTGGCTATTTTGGTAACCATCCCCGGGGTTTTTAAAATATGCTCTATTTTCTTAAGTCTTAATATCATCTTTTAAAAAGGTGACATGGTTAGAAAGCTGATTTATTCTAAAAACTCTTTTTTGTCGAATAAAATCACTTTCTTCAACTGAAAGGTTTTTAACAAAAGGAAAATACAAGGTTTTTCCTAGAATACTAGTTTCTATACCATCTAAGTTGGTGACAAAAGGTTTTATCTGAGTGATAAAAGGAATTCCAAGAATGACTTCTTCATTAATATCTTCGGTAATAATAAAGTCATTTGTCAAACAAACTCCATTATTATAGACATGAGCTTTGGAAAGCTTATAATTAATACGAAGTCGTTCTCCTGTGGCAGAGTATAATTTTGATGTACTCTTTTGTAAGTACTTAGTGGGAACAATACCTTTCATAATACAATTACGGTCTGCACCACTATCTAGCAAGGCGATTTTGTTAATAACAAAAGTTTTGCTTATAACAATTTTAATAGGAATGTGATGACTCTGAGGCCTAATAGAAGAAATAACAGCACAACCAGGGTCTGAGGCTGTTCTTCTGGGCAATGAATAGTCAATTTCTTCCCCTAGTGAGTGCATCCCATTGTTGGGGATATCCTCATCTGAAGGGTCACCATTGTCAGACTTATAAACATAAGGATTGACATCTTTAAGGACTTGGGTAGTAAGAGATTCCATCTCAACCTTGTTGAGTCTGGTCTTTATATGCTGGATTTCTTTCTTAAGTTCAAGGACCTCATGCTTAAGATCTAAGACGGTAGGTTCAAGGGCTTTGTCAAACTTAGCCATGATATGCTTCATACTGAAGGGTTCTATGACCACCTTAGGTTCTCTAGTGGTTTGCTTAGATTGCTCTTGGATAAGTTTCTTAAGCTCTATGAGGTAGCTCTTCTTGGCTTCTTGGTTATCTATGTGTTGTATCACATCAAAGAGAGCTTTGCTGGGGTCACTCGAGAGGACCCGAACAGCCGGGGGATCGCCACATTGGCAAAAAGAACCTTGACAACTGGCACAATCATTTCCTGATTGACTGGCATCTGATTCATAAGATAGGTCAATATCACTACCAGATGTATCGGAAGGATTGTGTGATGACGAGTATCCTTTGTCGTTTTCTAAGATAGCAAAGAGTTGTTTTTTGGTTTCATCGCGGATATCTAGAAGATTAATTTTCTTCTTTTTGCCCCCAGCTTTACAGTCTCTAGCCTGGTGACCAGGTTTACCACAACTATAGCAAACACTAGCTTTGGATTCTTTGGAAAATCTATATTTTTTAGAAGTTTTTTGCGAGGATTGTTTAGAATCGTCACGAGACTTGCGATGCTTCTTCCTATGACCCTTGGAATCCTTATCTCTCTTGGAGGAATGCTTAGAAGGAGGAGTAATGGAGGTAAATCCAAAATCTGTGCAAAAGTTTCCTAATTCTTTAGTAGAAGAGGACTTTTCTTTCTTTAGTTGTTGCTTAAGCTTAATATCAGTACAAAGCTCTAAGCCTACAACATTTATGATGCTAATAAGGTCACCATAAGTCATCTGGTGATAAGGAATCTTACCATCACAGCGATCTTGGATTTTGGTTCTGACCTTTTCCGCAAAGAGTGGAGGAAGGCCGCTTACAAATCTTTCTTTGCAGAAATCATTGTTGCAATCCGGCCTAATCATAACTTTACTAATAAATTGGTGTTTGTACCAGATGAAGTCATAGGTCCTAGGACAGGTAAGGTTATTAAGAATTTGCAAACTCCTATCTTGGAAAAGCTTAGGTTCTCCTACGAAGTGTTTAGCTATGTGATAGAGGAGTACGGCACAAGCATCTTCTCTGGAAACCTGGGAAGAGGTCTCAGTGGTACCTTCAATTTTTATAACTGTCTCAATAGCTACATCGTCCTGGATGGCTCTCCTAAGATCATCAGTTAGATAATTATCCCACCAATGTCTAAGCATGCCAGTGAAGCCTGCTATAATCATAAATGCTGCCTCCTTATCAGATGAATGCCTAATCTTATAGGCGGTAATGGCGACTCCCATTTCGTGAAGTTTATTATAAATTTGATTTCCACTGGTTACGTGAAGACAGGAGAACAACTAGCTGATTTGTTCACAAAACCGTTGAATGGAACTCGAGTTGATTACCTTTGTAACAAGCTGGGCATGATCAATATCTATGCTCCAGCTTGAGGGGGAGTGTTACAGAATCACGACAGCTGTGTAATATTGTATATATGGTAGTCTAGCAGATTTGTAGGGATTTGATTATCTAGTTACCATAGTTAGCTTATACTTTTCATGTATTTATATCATTGTAATCTTTGAGTAATAAACAAGTTATTCTCTCCAAACCTTATCAATAACAGTAGCCAACATAGACTAGACATTCATCTTAAGGCTATGTAATCAGTCAAATGATTGTTTTCTTTTTAAAATTCAGTCTGGTTAGAGACTTGTATGTAAGTATAGACTGTAGAGATAAACATGACAAATATGTGTTTAGAGAACCTTCAGCTTTAGAGAATGTGCAATTTTCCTTACATGACAAATTATTTTGTGTTGGAATAAATAGACCTGATAGAGATAAACATGATAAATGTGTGATATAGAGAATCTTTAGTTTCAAAGAACTCTCAATTTTCCTTGCAAGACAAATTATTTAGTTTCGGTGTACCTGATAGAGTTGAATAAATATAGGTGATTCATGGAGATGATCTCAGCTAGTCTGAGATTGTAGCTTAGTTGATTGAGCAAAAGTGATTTATATTTGAGCCTTCAGTGATTGGATTTGCTAGGAAGGAAAGTGTAGTAGGCTGATTGTATGTTCTATGTTGGAGTTTTGTACCCTTTTTTACCATCTTGATACCCTTTCAATTTTTTTGCCTTATCAAAAGAAAAAAAGTCGCAATAATCATGGATGGAGAAAAAATTCGACCTCTTTCGCTCCGTACTTCAGGTTAAGTGACAAATTGCATTCTCATTCTCGTCATTGCTCTACAGTAAAGTTGTCATGGTGTTTGCAAAATTCTTGTGTATAGCAGCTTCCTTTTCCTGAGCAAAGTAGGATCCTTTTGTCATCATATACGCTAAGCTCTTCCTGTCCATAGCATCTTCTCCTTTTCTTTCACAAGGTAGGATGAACTTCTCTCATTTATAGCAGTCTTAAATTTGGTGCTGTTTTTGTATAGCCTTGTTTGTCCTGCTAAACGATTGAAGGTTTAGTGGTTTACTCTGTTGCATGAGGAACAACTAAATGAGTTGAGCTATCCAGAAAGCATAAAATTTGTGTCTTACTTGGAAAGTAAAAAAGTTGGCCTTAGTGTGATTGTGATAAATTTTTTGGAAGGTGCAAAAGGAGTCAGGTAGCTTCTTTTGGCTGCCAGAGATGAGGTCAATGGACTTGTGAAATTTTCTTGTGCTTTAACTACTTCTGGGGTGTTCTTGCATGATATGGGTAGACCCATAGCGGACCTTTGACCCAGCCTCTCTGCAGTTTCAACTAGTTGCATTCTTAACTACAAGAATGAAATAACTGCAAAGATTTCTGTTGAAAGTCATTATATTGTTAGATAATTATGCAAATATTTCACTAGTGAAGTTTTTTGTTGATAGCTAGCTGTCTTTAAATTGTTCGAAATTACTTCCCTGCATGTCAGTCTGCTTGTTTATAACATATCCTTGTTGTCTTGCCAGATCGATATTCGAGTAGCACCTGGGACTCATGCTACGGAAGCTGCAGGTATCTATCTGTCTCTCTATATCTATCATACTCAACTCATACAACATCCAATATTTAGCCACCAATTACCCTCTAACCACGAACCAGAGCAAATCTGGAGCTACAATTCTTTAGCTGTCGCGGTGCTGGACCTGCATTTGTCACTTCCTCTTTACTTTCACGAAAGAGCACCTTCCTTTCCCCCGCGAATATCATGAACTTTTTTTTGTTACATTCTCCCTTTTGAACATAGCACACGGGTTTTGGTATCCTTTTTCCATTATAACATAACCCAGTTGAAAAGAGATGGGAAAAAAGAAAACCATGCCAACCTTCTTGTTTATCATAAAGCATTAGTTTTTTCAAGAGTAGTCCGCGCTTGCTTTATTATATCCGGCAACTGATAATTCGTTATCTGCCTGCAGTAAATAAGCAGTTGAATGATAAAGAACGCGTAGCTGCAGCATTGGAGAACCCTAACCTCGTCGACATGGTTGACGAATGCCTTGCTCCCTCTTATGCATGAGGAAGCTTTTGTTTAGTACATGGAAGATCCAACCCGGTCAAAGGCTTTTCCTCAAGCATGTTATATTGCCTGTTGAGTGTTGTGATTGTTTTTAGACCTCTTTTTGTTGGTTTTTAATAATTCAATTATTAATTTCATTGATACATATGATCATTTTTATTGTATTTTTCTTTTACACGTCCCTTCATAAAATATTAATTAAGCGGTTTTTTTTTTGCCTATTCTACCCTCATTTATGTTTTAAGGTAAGATATAATTTTTCTTATTTGAATATTGTCTATTGAGGTGTGTAGTCTTTAAGAACAATTTCTACTATGGATAAGATGAGAAAGAAATAATTAACTTTTGTCTTGAACTTTTTAAATGCAACGCGGGATGACGTCATGCTGACGTCAACGTCCACCCTTTTTTCCCTCTTTTGATACCATCAGAGTATATATATATACTCTGATGGTATCAAAGATTAACTGGATAGTGTCTTTATTGAAGGATTACTTCTTCCTCCTTGATACCACCAAAGTATATTATACTTTGATGGTATCAAAGAGTAACTGAACAATGTTTCATTGAGGTTTGCTTCAGTCCTTCGATGAAATTACTCAATCATTCATGATACCATTACGGTATATCTATATACTGTCATGGTATCGTTGAGGTATGTTTCAGTTCTTCAATATTTTAATTTAAAAACAGTTAAAAAAGAATCATAATTTAGATACAATTTTTTTTTAATTTGCAAAAAGAGAATATAAAAATATATTTTTACTAATTTTGAGTTCAATAAATAAGCTTGTGACTTTAATAATTTTCTCTTAATTGTTTCTTATTTATTTCTTAAAAAAAAAGCTCAGTCCTATATGATGCCGACATGGTATCAATATACCGATGGAGTATCACTGAGGATTAAACTCAGTCCTATATGATACCGACAGGGTATCAATATACCGATGGAGTATCATAGAGGATTAAACTCAGTCCTATATGATACCAATAGAATATCAATATACCGACAGAGTATCACAGAGGATTAATTTAAGATAGTGATACTGACGTCATGCTGACGTCATGCGCGAAATAAGAAAAAGAAAAAGTGGGTAATTAGTTTGGGTTGAAGATCTATTAAGGATAAATACTTTGGATTGAGTCTATTTTGAGTAAATAATTTCACAATTAAATTCAATTTGTGTTGTTTTCCCTAAATAAAATTGTAAAAGTGCAGCTTATAATAATTCCCCGCGTTGATCGAGGTGTATCACTTAGTATTCATCATTTATCATCTTCCAAAGTTATTCATAGTTAGTAATCTAATACTTAATTGGAAAAAAGGTCAGATTTATTCTCCACTTTCGAAAATTGGTCAATTTTATCTTTTTTTATATTTGCGGTTATATTTATTCCTGCTGTCAACAAAATTGTCACATGTACCCTCCATTAAACGAAACTACCCAAATCATAAAAGAAAAACTCCTTTTTAAAAAATAATTCATGACTCCGAATATACTCGACTCGACCCAATTTTATTAACCCAAAAAGATCCAAACAAATATACCACGCTATTTGTTTCTGATTATCGTCTATTGTAAATTTGCTACCTGCTTACGAATTTGGGGCAAGCATAATAATCTCATTTTTTGCGTTACCAATCTGCCGGCCACTCTAAAAATCTCGATCTTTATGGCAATTTTGTGAGGTTTCTGAAATTTATCATCTATTTTGAATTTGTTGCTTACAAGTATTTGTGGGTTAGTAAAAAAATCTCATTTTTTTGACGATTTTTTTGAGTTTTTTGATTATTTATTTCTCTCTAGTCTGCTTTGAGAATTTTAGTCATTTGTTTGTTTTGTACCCTAAGAGAAGTTGGTAGTATGAATCATGTGTGCAAAATTAAAAAAAACGTGTAGTGGAAGATGCAGTATGATTAAAAAGTATGTTGAAAATGTAGCCAACACAGTTCAATAATGTCCGGAGGCTTTTGAACTTGAGAGTTATCTTCGTATTGAGTTGGCTAAGCACAATTCAACAAATAGTGTGATATATTTGTTTGGATTTATTTTGGGTTAATTCAGTTGGATTAGGTCGGGTATATTAGGGGACATGGGTACTTTTTAAAAATGGGTTATTTTTTTTTTATAATTTGAATATTTTCGTTTAATGAAGGATACAAGTGATGACTTTATTGACGGTGGGGGCAAATACAATCACAAAGTATGATAAAAAGTAAAGTTGACCAATTTTCAAAAGTAAAAGGATAAATTTATCCCATTTCCCTACTTAAATAACTTTTCAGCCCAAAAAAAATTAATTACCTTTAATTGGATTTAAATAACTTGTCTAGCATTTAGGGTATAAATGAAGTTGCTTTTGAATTTTGTGAATGATCCACATTTTTCTTTGAACTGACAAATGATCTAAATTTATTCTTTATTATTATGATAAGTCCAAAAGAGCAAAATTGATCTATTTTGATAATAATAAGAGTAAAAACGAGACACTTTTAATTAGGAATAAATTTACTCTAAATCACACAATTCAAAAATATATTTAATCCTTTTTGCTTTTAATAAAATAACCATTTGGGGATGCATGTAATCAATGGAACCCATAGGGTCACCACTTACCATTTCTATTCCTCTATATAGGATTTAGACTTTCTCAATTACTTTACTTCATATTTTTTAGTTTGTCCACTTTAATTGGTAGTACCTACAAATCATCTAAAAGAAGAATAAAAGCAAACAAAATAGGGTTGTAAGTTTAGCTGTTAGTTTTTCGACAGAAACTAATGAAAGGATGAATTTTGTCATTTTAAAAATAATTGAGGGATATTTTCTATTTATTATAACAGCACAAGGATGTAAATTTAAATTTGACGTATAATTGAAAAATATTTTTAACCAAAAAAAGACATTCTTTCTTAAAAAAAAAAATATATACCAAATTAATTAACTTCCTAAAAAAGGGTGAGGATGCCGTTTTCATAGATTTTGATAATGACACCAAGTAATATAGACGCAGTTTTAACAACTAGCATCTTTTTTAGGAATTTATTTAAGTATCTTTTCTTTTAAAATTGTGACAAATTAATTGTGTGTGTGAATTTGGATTTTTAAAATGGTGTAGGTGAAAATTGACACCTCAACTGATAGGCCTTTGCTATTTATGTGTCTTAATATAACATAAAATGATGTATTTTGCTTTAAGATTTTGTACTTTCATAAAAGTATACAAGGAACATATGAAAAATTAGTTGTGTCCTAATACAACATAAAAGGTGTTGTAAAATATATTTACTAGATGTCCATTACACAAATGTGATTAACTGCCACTACTTATCCTCATTACTTTCATTCATTATGAAGATAATCTCCCTATTTATCACCATTAATCTTGTAACCTTCCACCTCCATAACCTCCTCCTTTATATCAATGGTTAATGTCATATTAGTGACAATCTTTTGTATGCCTCTATGAACACTATAAATAGAGGCATAATGGTTCATATTGTATACACTTAAAAATCTTGAGAAACACTTTGATACTTGGAAGAATAAGAAAAGCTCTCCTCTCTTGATCTCTCATATCTTCTCTATATTTCTTGTTTATATTATTGTTCTTTTGTTCTTGATTTTACAACATGTTATTAACACGAGGCTCAGAGATTAAAGGTAAAAATACAGTCAATGAAATAGTTTTGGAAGAAAGCTTGAACAGGTAATTCTCCTTAGCTTACATTCAAGGTATGAATTCATTTTTTTAATTGTTTCTGCTATATATATTTGGACTTGGCCATAACGGTTTTATATGTGATGTTATGTTTGATTTTGTCTAACTCATCAAAATTTAGGAAAGTGAAAATAATTCTATTGGTAATTATTGGCATGTCAAGAAATATTCAGTGAATGAATTATATTTGTTTGGATAATCAGTGAGTGATTTGATGACAAATGCAGAGTCATGTTTTCGTCTTTGTTTGTCTTTCTTTTCTGCTCAATTTTGTTTTCAATCTTCTGGTTTATCTGCATAGTTCCTCTTCTCTGTTGGTTTTCGTTTTGAATTTCTCTTCTTACTTTAAGGTTTCTTCGTTTCTTTCCTTAATAAGTGTGTTATCTAATTTTTTGGTTTTATGGGTTTCTCTTTCTGTTTCCTATGTTCTCTAATATTTTGATGTGAAACTTACAACTGTTTGAGAAGCTTTTCATTGTGGAATCTTTCTCCTGAAGGTTCCATTCTCAGAAATTTATCAATAAAAAATTATCTTCCCTCTTCGGCTTCATAAATTACCTTATTTTTTTAGATTTTTGCTTTCGTTTGATTTGAATGCTATTTTTTGTCAATACTTTGTTTTTCACGTTTTGAGTTATGACATGACTATAAATAAAGCATAAGGTCAAACAGTCAATTTTGTTAAAATTCTGGTAAATTCTACTTCAGTTCTCGAGCTTTTAAGTTGCTTTGTATATCTTTGTTTGTCTTTGACTGAGGCCTTTGCTTAGTAAATCATCCAAAGGTCCTTAATTATTTCCCTAAAATGGTTTAGCTATATGTCTCCATACCGCAGATCCCCAGTGCTGCTCGTGGTTGACGTGTGGTAATAAAATCTAACTTCTGCTACTGCGATGTGCTATCTAAGATATTTCTCATCCTCATCAATTTGTTTGTTCTCTTTCTGTGAAAATTTCTACAGTGTCTCAAATTCATGTTTTGTTTTGGCGCTAAGATTTGCTTCTTCTTAAGTGAGTTTGTTCTGTGCTCTTCTTTTCCTTCCGTTTTCACGCCTTGAAGTTCTTTCATTAAAATTTTACAGTAATTTTTGATACTTCATAATTTCTTACGCAATTTAATTTAGGGCTCGAACTTGGGTATTTCGATATTCAATGGAAGTTCTATCTCAGAGTTGGACCAAACATATGAGAGTCTTCACTTTTTAATGCCAATTTTTCTAGGTATTTTTATTTCCTACTGTTTTAGATATTTGTTACTTTTGTATATGAATGCCAATAAATTATAGTATCCGCTTTCAAAGGAACAGAAAAATAAGTTAGCAACAATTAAATTTAGGATTTCGCAACGATTCCTGAATAGTTACAAATTACAATGAGATAGTTACTTGCTATATGTTAATAAAAAACATAAAACTATCCTACTTCTTGCTTTTCCATTTTATCAAGTTTGTTTGTTCTCTCCCTGAGACAGAATCATACTATGTATTCTTCTGTCTATCGTCGTCCAGGATAGTAAACAAAGAATATAAAGCAAAGCTTGATAAGAGATTACTTCTCTCGGGATTTATTTGGTCTAATTTCTTAATTTGTCATATTTGAATTCTCTGCAACTCTTCATTTTCTTCGTCCTCGGGCAGACCACATATGCCCGGATAAAGTCAAAGAGGCTATCTATGTCCCGCTCACGCAAATCCCCATGCCAGACAGGCTTCCCAGTGGGCATGATGTTTTCCATCATTACAAAAGGATAAAGCGAGTTTACATCATAGTAGTGGAGGGAGATTTCTGTGATAAGCAAGAGGCCCCACTCCTAACCAATCATCCCACCAAAAACTGCAGGTACCAGACTTTAAAGACCACTGTTTTTTCTTTACGTCCTGCTCTTTCATTCAATATAATATGAAGAAAGATAGTCTGTTCCCAACTCCACATCTCTTACATTATTGTGCTTATTATGAAAACTAACCAACATGATTAAAAAATTACATTCTTTTTCAGGTAACAAAGCACCTTCACTGTGGGACAATTTACTTTTGTCAACTCATTACGCATGTGTGTTATAATCTTAATGTCTATATTTTATCCTTTCTAGCAAATTCCCTGTATAACGTTCCACAAAAATTCATGTAACATATAATATATACGTAGATATTTACTTAAATTATGCTTTCTTTGTTTAGTCTCAATACAACAACACGGGCACTACCCATCTAGTAATAGTATATAAGATACATACATAAACATGTGAAAAATTAGTGTAACCATTTTTTGCTACTTGTTTATAGTGTGGTGTTCTACAATTAACTTTATGTAGTAATTTTATGATTTATATATAGATAATAGTTAATTCAAGTTATAAATAAGATTCATCCAGCAATTTGTAATACATTATTTTGGATCTTGTTATAAGAAAACTTATTTACCAATTTAAATAGTTTAATTTAAAGTTTTAAAATATTTCTTCTAATGTTGTTCTTTCTTTCTCTTTTATATAAAAACTTTGTAACTTTTTTTACTAACTTTAGATTCAGTATTCTACGCGAAACTAAAAATCATAAAATCCAGTATTGACTTCAATATTTTTAATGTTGCATGTTCGATCGTAGGATGATTCGTACAGTGCAATCAAATTATTAACATGTCAATTTTGACAAAAGACAATTGTGTAAAACTGAATCTGATCACAAGCATCGCATCAATGGCTTGTTAATTCTTAGAAATATTTTTTTTGGCTTTTTCTTTAATTTTTTTATTACGCTGGGGTAGGGAAAAGAAAAATGAGAACAACTTCTCTAGAACATTTTTTTTTAAATTATAATACAAAAACATTCTTAATTATGAGTTAAATACCTAAATTTAGATGGAAAAAGGCAAATTCATACCCTAATTATGAAGTTAAATTCCTAAATTAAGAGGCAAATGGTGATGCTATTGCTACCTAAAATTTCTCAATTGCTAGTGTGATTCTATCTCAATTAAGGCGACAAAGAAGGAATCCTTTATGCTCAATTAGTTGAGGATGCATAAATAAAAACTATCAAAATGCAGTGTGCAATAGACGATTTAGAAGAGAATAAAACAAGCATCGAATATTAATATCGGTTTTTTGTTATCGTAGAATTGTCATGGATCGCTCTCACGTACAGGTAATCTTTTTTTGCAGTGTTATTTAAAGTTGGATTAGTATTTTAGGGACGTTAGAATTTTTTCCCACAAAAAGATTATCTTTTATAAGAAATTTTTTAGCTTTCAAAGGACATAAAAGTCTTCAATATTACGAAAATACTTTTGTCAATCAACATTTTGCATTATTTTATAATTAACCTTTTTTTTTATATAACTAACTTGGATATAGATTGAGTCGCTTCAAAATTAAATAAAACATAAAATTTTGGAAACAATTTTCATATTTGGCGCATCATTCAAAAAGCTTTACAAATAGAGTTGAAGTTTGGCAACTAGATAGTGCAAATTAAAATTCTATCAAGGAGCTTTTTTTTACTGTAATAGGGAGGTGTAAGCCTCGAAAGCCTTTGGTACTTCCTTCTTCCTTAAAAGGGCCGCGTAGTCCGTAAAGTCACGATTTTGGTCATGTTATCAATACACTTTTGATCGATCGATTCATACATATAGCATGATGACTCGTCAACATTTTATATATATGATTACTACTTTCAGTCTATATTATTTATTCTTTTATACTTTTTGCACGCCCCTTATGAAAGATATTTGATAGCTTTAATTGAAAGTCGATTTGTTTATAGTTTCTTTCACTAATTGAAATAGTAAAAGGTAGGTCTTAAGAAAAACAAATACTTTAAAACAAGACAAAACAACTGATATTTGAGGCTAGATGCAGCACTACATAAGAAGAGAATTGGAAGATTTGTGCAAATTCTACTTCCAAAATTTTACATATGATTCTGCACAACAAAACTTAGTCAAGTAAGAATTCAATATTCATTCTACTTGGAATCAAAATAGTACAGTAAGGTATCTGTATCATAACATGAAACCATTTTATCCACAGTTTCACTCCATAAAGTATTTCACAAGTGCTCGTAGATACGAACTTTGTTGCTCATTGTACACCAAAATATAATCCAACAAGGTGGTTTACAGAGAAAATTTGACACCTTCATCATCAGCTGAAGTTCCCTTAAATATTGCAAGCTTCCCTTTATGTTCGAGCAGCTTCAAAGCTCGCATAAGAACTGTACGGTCTATCCCATGAAGTTCTGAACAATAAAACACCAAAGAAACGAATAAAAAAAAAGATCCCATAAGTCCATGAAGTTTGTCGGAGAATAAAACCTAGTTAAACCATGTACGGGAATTCAGTACTAAACATAATGTACATACAGAATAGTGTGATCATAAACGTAAAATACTTGATATAACGATTCACTAATATTTCCATTACATGTTTATAACCGAGTAGTTCAAGATGAAAACAAGCATATGATCATATTAGAAAGGAATAACACAATAAACGTGTCCTTTCACTTGGCATCTACGCCCTCCAACTTTGGGTGCGCACAAATAGGCACTTAAACTATCATTAACTTAAACAAGTAGACACACGCGTCCTACATGTCAAATCACGTGAAATTTGCCATGTAGGACGCATGTGTCTACTTGTTCAACTTAATGATAGTTTAAGTGCCTACTTGTGCACAAAGTTGGAGGGCATAGATGCCAACAGAGGCCAAGTTAAAGGTTAAAGGGCATTATGCCTATTAGAAAAGAAAAAAATTGAAAGCATTAACTCTTCTCAGTCAAAATATGCTTTGTGCATATAGGCAAGTGAAATGCCAATACCCAAGCAAACATATGCAAAAAATTCAAAGAAAAAAGACGAAAACAGTAACCAATATGTGGTACCTAACATTTTCTATATTCTAAAACCCAAACTTTACCTGTTCCACGGGACTCTGTTCCGGAACGTATTTCTTCAATTGTCATAACACTGTCCTCCAGCCCATACTCCTTCACCTAATCAGATAGATAATACTTCCATAAGAAATCCGATAAGGCTCGAGAATGGCAGTAGATTGCCAATAGAAGTACAATGTGAACAAGGTTAAATAATACTTCAGTTCATCAAACATCTCCACTGTCAGAACCATGTCTTTATGTATCCATCCCCAAATAGGGTATAGCAGTGTTTCAACAAGGAACCTAATTGTTAAACACTAAAATCGTATCTTTTATAGGATCATACTCCCAGAACCCTTTATATAAATGAATAACCCAAGGAGAAGCACAATGGTTCTGTACAAAGATAGTTAGATGAGGCAGTAGGTATGGAGTGAGGGAGAGCATGAGGAACATGGATGATTGGGATTATAAAACTAATAAAGAAGGGGAAATAGGGAAAGGAAATTAGGTTTTCCCATTTGCCCAAACTTTCTTCACTTCATAATCTCAATTCCAATTCAGATGTTTACTATCTGCTATCTTCAACAAGCTAATGGATGTGGAACTGTCTGAAAATGTATTCAAGAAACGACTCGTGAATTAAACAACAGACATGCAACTCATAAGGTGACTACATGATTCTCTACTCCTTTTCTTTCTTTTTCATGATTCTCTTCTCCTTTTCTTTCTCTTTTTTCTTTTTCTTTTTCTTTTGTGGGGGGTTAGTGACCAGGCAAAAGAGAACACCTATTTTCTGCCTTTATGCCCAAAATGCGGTAAAATTTCAAAAAACATTTGTGAAACCATTCAACACATGGTTTGACAGTAAAAGAGGCTCTTTCAGATATTCTCTATCCTTTTTTGCTAGTACAATAACAGCATATGATATTTAAGTATGATAGCCAAGAATGAATCCTATATCCACTCAACTAATCATAGTATAGTCCCCTCAAATGCAGACGACTAGCATGTTGAGTTAGGACAATGCTAAATTGGAAACAGACAGCAATAAATGTAAGGTTGCAAGACTCACAAAGTTTACAATCAAGTCTGCCCAGTCTTGGATACGATGCCATAGGACTAGACATTTTCTATGACCTTTATCCATCCATTCTGCACGACCTGTAAAATAGATCAGGGTCAGAGATCTAGCCTTCTGCAGCATAGTAGACTCTCATACCAATAATTAGGCAATACAATTATTAAAATGACAAGATCACTTACCATCAGAAACCAAAGCAGAGAGAAATGCTTCCCTAGCTTCATGACTCAGAGATCCTGCACTATCAGAGATCACCTGTATTCAGCCGCGGCATACTAAAATTGCCACCATTCCAGATTAACAAAAGATATTCATCCAGTCAGAGGCAAGCTATACCACATAAAGAGAGAAGCATATTTTCTTTTAGCTAAAAAGATGCAAGGGTTTTGCAAATTTTAGAAACTTGGCAAGTTTTACCACCTAATACTATTACAATTCATAATTTCTTTTGGTTAATATGGTCTGTGAACAGACATGCATACTTCAATGCATAGAAGGACTGAAGAAATCTCTTCAGAAACCTTGTGCTGGAACGAACAAGTATTAAAAATGCAAACCATTAAGCTTTAGAATCCATAAAATTTAACTGTTTAATCATTTATATGAATTTCTTACTTCCCTTAAAAACATTTTGCAGAGGAAAAGAGATCTGTTGGAGGCAATGCACATGTGGTTTAAGGACAATTTCATGTTGCTAGATAAGCTAACATGAATTACTCCCTGGCATGTGAAAGTAAGACAATTCCATGAAATTTTGATAATATAGCAGAAACTTCCTCAATGGATCTGAAACTTTAGGCCATTTTATATTCAGCTTTAATGGCATTTACTTTTTGTTCTTTTTCTGTTTTGCAGCTGTTTCTTATTACTTTCATAAACCATCCAGTCCACCACTTCCTTGGAAATAAGATAGGTAACCTACTGATGCACATGTAATTAATCCATTTTCTTTCCTGATAGTAGTATCATTGGTTATTTCAACAACAAACTGAGAAAATCAGCATAAATATACAAAAATGAAGGTACTTGCATACAGAAAGCTGAAAAGACGCGATATCTTCCCTGTTCCTTAATCATCTTAGTTCAAATTTGTGTGCGGGCATGAGAAAATCTGTTCTGTTTCTGCTTCCTCGATTAATGTCAAGTACAGATTCAGTTTTGACAATCTTGTAAGAACAACTATCTACCACTTCTACAAGGATGCAAGCATCATCAAACAAAAGGAGACAACTCCAGAGGGTGATAGTTACTCCCTGCTTTCAAATTTAAATGGAACTCTTCCCTTTGGGACGTTCCAAAATGTTGACACAATTTCATTTCTATACAACTTTCAAGAACTTTAAGAATTCAAATTCGTAACATATGCATTTCTAAACTTTGACGTAATATTTTCTCTACAAAATATCACAACTTTTCAAACTATTACTTCAGTTTTTTTCATCCATTATCACTACTATAATATAAGTCAAATTAACATCTTAAATTGCACATAAGCTGGAATGGATAATAAGAAGAAGCACTCACTTTCAATAGCAGGATTACTGAACAATGGAAAGTCTTCCTCCAGCCCAATTACAAAGATCTTTTGGGTTCGACAGAAATCAATTATGAGCTCCTTCCATAGCTGTATCTGCTTCTCCCTAGTTTCCCTCACAGGCTGCAAACTAGGAAATAGCAAAAGTTATCCTATGTGCAAAACAAAAATTCCACATCAGAAATCTTCTAATATCGCTCGAAGAGAAGTCTAATTTCAAACGCAACAAATAAAGATAATAATTATTTTTGTGATCTTAAATCCCCTGTAAAGATATCTTACCACCAGGCCTAAAGCTACAAGTCAAACATTTCACATATAAATGTCAATTTCTTTTGCTTGTATACCATCAAATGTAAGAACAAAATTCTCCACTTTAGAGAAAAGAATCCTACGGTGTTAGCTTTCTTACGTTCTAATAATGGGATCTACAATCAAAGATTTAAAATTCCAACCGAGTTCTTAGACCATGATATAACTGCAGTATTTATCATTTCTTTGCCTTAAACTCACCGAATATTCTGAAAATTTTGAAATTTTACATATCAAAAGCAGATTGCGGTTGATAAGTCATTACTATATAACAATATTAAATAGTAAAAACAAGCTTGTCCCACAAGAATGAAGACTATATTACAAGATCCAAGAATAGAAGAAAATAATTGTTTTCAATTACTATATAGAACATTGACTGATTAAAGATTTGTGATTGCACAATGGCTCGAGTAAGTGGCAATAACTTCTACTCCCTCCATTTTAATTTGTTTGTCTTACTTTCTTTTTTAGTCCATTTAAAAAAAATGTCTCTTCCTTTTTTGACAACTATTTTAACTCCAACTTCCACCTGGCATGTTTAAGACCACAAGAGTAAAGGGCATTTTGGTAATTTTACATATCTTTAGTTTAAGACCACAAGATTCAAAAGTCTTCTTTACTTCTTAAACTCCATGTCAAGTCAAAACCAGACATACATATTGAAATGGAGGGAGTATATCATTTCTATTTGCCTTTTTTCTTTCTTTTGATAAGTAAGATTGGTTTTGTCAATAAATATATGATAAACCAAGAGCAGAGCTATGCGATTCGATTCGATAGACAAAAGGATAGACCACAAAACTGTCAAATGATTATCACTAGGGTTCATGTTGAGGTGGCAAGATAAAGTTAAACTAGATAAAATTGCCAGTAGTTCTGCAACTCTACTTATAAAACTAAAAACAACCTTCCCAACATGATAAAAGGTTGGACACTTGGACTTACACATGAAAGTGAAGCAATACAGAATAAGATGTGTATATAAATATGAAAATCTTACATGTTACATTAAAAGGACAAAAGTGTTTTCATCTGCCCAATAAAAGACTAGACAGTAGATGAATGGAACAGGTACTAGAAGTGCTTAGTGATTACTTGATACTCCTTACAGTCCATATTATATGGTGTTTTTAACTTTTACATTAGTCCAAAATTAATGGTTTTTTACATAGTCAAGAAGGTATTATTTTTTCCCATCCAAATTTACCCTTATTTACATAAGTGGGTTTTTACGTAACCAAAAAATAATACTCCCCCCGTCCTATTTTATGTGGCACACTTTCCTTTTTAGTCCGTCCCAAAAAGAATGTCATCTTTCTATAATTAGAAAAAATTTAATTTTGAAATTTCTTTTTTACCTTTAATGAAATGATATACATCCACACAAATGTTCAAGGATTATTTTGGACCACAAGTTTCAAAAGTATTCCTTTTTTTCTTAAACACCGTGCCAAGTCAAAGGGTGCCACATAAAATGGGACGGAGGGAGTATCAAATAGGTACTTAATAATTAAAGCTAATTTAGTGAAAGCACCTCTTACCTTTTAGTGGTGAGTGCCCAAGCTAAAAACACCATATAATATGGAACGGCGGGAGTAACAACCATTAGCTTATCAGAAATCCATAAAAATAAATGGTGCTTGGAACTTCCCAATTATAAGATACAGCAATGAGAAAGCAATCCAAACTAAATTTCTGCAGGTAGTTCTAACTGATTTTGTCATCCTAATGGTGAGACTATGACTCCCATGTCCTAAATAGAACCTTTCTCTAGCAATCATTCTCTTTACTTTCTCATTAGCAAATGACTACATGCCTACATCCATCATGCACCCATAACAAATTTAGTTTTGGAGTGGGATAGATAAGAGGACTCATACAGCCGTTCTCCATTGATTTGGGAAATTGGGATTGAGGCCCAGTTGATTGATATCAACTGCTGTCAAATGCAGGTTCACCACACCGTCCAAGAAAAAGGTTTTCCATGCATATTGACCCGACAAGTTCAAATACTAAAAACCAAAAACTGAAATTTGTAGCCAAATATTTATACATATAGAGACATGGAAATAAGGGCGGCAGGAGTGAATTACCTGAAGTACAACAACAACAACAACAACAACAACATACCCAGTGTATTCCCACAACGTGGGGTCTGGGGAGGGTAGAGTGTACGCAGTCCGTACCACTACCTCAGAGGTGAGGTAGAAAGTGAATTACCTGAAGTAAGGTGGATAATTAAAGAAGTTAGGCAGCTTGAATTCTCCCAGCTTCTGCATCTCTCTTGAACTACTTCCTTCTTTGTTTTACCCCTGCTCATTCAAAAATACTCCTTGTAACAAATAAAGATGTAAAATTAAGGACAGAAAGAGAATAATATCACCAAAATAGTGGTGGTAAATGGCTGGTTGGGTCGGATTTGGACAGGTTGAAAATGAGTTAAATAGAAAAAGGGTTATAACCCAACCCGTCCACATCTACATGGGGTTGGTTTGTGAGTAATTCTGGTCCAACCAACATTTTAAAGAATACATTTACCCCAAAAAGAAAATAACAAGTCTGAATTCTTAAAAGCATATACACTGTGGGCTATTCCATTTCCTATAAGAACATAATACTTTTGGCTTGACATTGTCAAAATGGCATCATAAGCACCTACATAGAAGGTTTAGTTATATAGGAAGTTCTTTTTTCCTGCATATCAGATATCAATTCGTTGTCAGGAACTGGCTTATTTGCATGAAGAATCGGAAACGAAGTTCAGGAGATATTTCGTGATTTCAAGTCATCAAATGTGCTTTTGGGTGATGACTTCAAGCCAAAAAGAGAGAGGCGGGTCACGGGAGAGGAAGCGTCCAAAGAGAGGAGATAGAGAGAGTATTTTGGTCCAAGAAAAAGTAGTTACCAAACCCAAAAGGAGCTGAAGAACAAAGATTAAGAATACTCTACGAAGGTGAAGAAAAATCAAAAGCGAGGTTGGACCTGTATAAAATATGGAAGACTATGGCTGCTCCTGGACTCTTGGAGTTAAAAATTCAGTTCTGAAAGCTCATGAGCACATCTGTAAAGGGCGGGAAATGAAGTGTTTCTTTTACTTCAAGGATAGAACAAGGAATAGGGAAAGGAAATCAGCACCAGCGGTACTTGATGATTATAGCAACTAATAATTTTAATAGGTTACTTAAGACTGGATAACATTTTGGATGTCTATATAAGGGTACCATTAAGCTGGCTGGTGAATTAACTGTTGTTGCCATTAAAAAATCCAATAGAGATGGTTATCATGGTCGTAAGCAATGGGCCCCAGAAGTGTGATTTCTGGGAGTGGTAGGTCATCCATATCTTGTCAAACTAATTGGATATTGTACCTATGATGCAGAAAGAGATATTCAGAGGCTACTGGTGTATGAATCTATGTCAATACTCAATAGAAGCCCAGAAAATCATCTCTTCAATAGCACCTTTCCTATTATTTCTTGGCAAAGAAGACGCAAATGATGCTTGGAGCAGCTCAGGGACTGGCTTATTTGGATGAACAATTGGAGGTTCAGGTGATATATCATGATTTCAAGTCATCAAATGTTATTTTGGATAATGACTTCAAGTCAAAGCTTTCAGACTTCGAGCTTGCCAGAGAGGGCCCAACTGGCATAACACAACCATGTTTCCACAGTGATTGTGGGGAGATGGGGGCATATGCAGCCCCTGATTACATGGAAACAGGACATGTCAGAAAAAAGAGTGATTTGTGGAATTTTGGTGTTGTATTGGATGAGATTCTAACAGGTGGACGGTTTCTAAAAAGCAACAGACCAGATCAGAAAAGAAACTTCAGCAGGTTATTTGGTATGGTCAAGTCGAATTGCAAATTAACTGACACGTGTTCATTAGAAACTGCAAAAGATCGACCTAAGATTGAGTCAGGTAATAGAAACTCTACAACAGATCATTCACCCACAGACACAAATTCCAGAATGTTGAAGATGATCCTGTTGCAGACAAAAGACAAAGCAGATGGGAGCCTCAGAATTAGCCAAAAGGGGAATGTCTCACTTGGCTAAAATTAATGAATATTGGTGGAATAAGCAGAAGAAAATTTCTAATCATGCAGAAGACTAAAGTTACACGAAAGGTTTTCTCTTCCTGCATATCAGATACTATCAATTTGT
This sequence comes from Jaltomata sinuosa, assembly GCA_003996215.1. Classification (NCBI taxonomy): domain Eukaryota; kingdom Viridiplantae; phylum Streptophyta; class Magnoliopsida; order Solanales; family Solanaceae; genus Jaltomata; species Jaltomata sinuosa. The sequence continues at coordinate 814,127 of QJPP01000354.1, read as the reverse complement.
TGAGAGTCTGGTTACTGAATGACAGAATATAGTAATCAGCTTGATGAGTAAATGAGGCATTACAATTTCAACTCATTAGTGGCCACAACTAGAGGCACCCATCAGTAGCCTGGAGTTTTTGCATGCATCAGATTATGCATTTGCAGAGTAGGCCACTACTCTTACTTATCAGAAGAAGAAAAACAACAACTGTAAAACACTACTATCATTAAGCAAACAACAGTGTTTCAGAAACTCCCACTCCAGAGCTCCACGAGTCAGAATAGTATCAGATATTATCTTGAGATATGAAAATGCAGGCGTGGTAAACCCAAATAAGAAAAATGGAGAAGAATGAATCACATGAAACTTGGGCACTGTCCCTTCAAATTACCAAATTCAATCGGCTAAAAATTTTGCAAGTGAAGAAGAAAAAATCTAGAATTCAAAGTGAACAAAACATAAATTCAGTAAAATTCGAAGGAGGAAATAAATCCAATCACGATTTCTATCAAGTTGCTGAACTGGACCACAGAGAAGCATATATGACATGTGTTCAGTACAATGCTTTCCGCCAAAACGGGAAAATTAGTTCCTACATTTATTCCAACTCCTAATCAATCCAACACCTCCTCATAGTTATCAACCTTTAATACCCAAAAGTATCACCAATACATAATCCCTGTAGTACCTTATTGGCTTTATTATACACCTCGTCTACTACTAACTGTATGTCACCTAAAATACAGGAAAACGATTTCTCAAGAGAAAAACAGTTTCCACTTCCTCAATACACATCAAGAAAAAGTAAAAAACAAAACTTTTTTTTATAAAATTTGCATCTTGGGTGTCTTTAATAATGGAAAAGGAAAACAAATACAAAAAGAACATACTTCAGATTGCACTTGAAGAAATTCAGTAATTCCCAAAAAAAGGTCGGCCGGGAATGACCCTGAAATTAAAAATATCAGAAAAATCAAAAGAATTTAAAGAATAATCAAATTCTCAATTGTAGTTAGATATTTCACAAAAACAAAATATCCCATTATAAAGCATGGAGGAATTAATAACCTGAATGAGAGAGCTGAGAGGACGACTCGGTGATGAAGAGACCAGTCAATTCAAGGGGGAAAAAGTTAAAAGAAATGTAAAGTTTGGAGTTTGGTAGCAATAATGAGAAAAAAGTTTGGAACTTGTCTAAGAAAATTGTGAAAATGCAAATAAGTCCCAGTAGTATAATTGATGGACTAACTAGCCCCTTAACTTTTATTCAGTTCTCATGGAAATAAAAAAATACTCCCATTCAAGTCTACTTCTGCATTCAAGACTGCCAATCGCAGTAGCCCCCCACCACCACTACGAACCCAACAAAAGCATCTTCTTCTCTCTCTTTATAGCTGAAAATTTATATCTTTGTGACAGAATATGAATGATTATTTGTCAATCTTGAAAATTCTCAACTTTCTTGAAATTGTCAAGTGGACTTAGCGCTTTTGACTTTATTTGAAATTTTGAAGTGTAAAAGATTTGCCCTTTTTTCGTTTTCCCTCTATTTATCTATTTCGTAGTTTGTTCTCCTATTCTTTGAGTGTGGCCTATATGATTGGTGTGATGGATGATTTTGAGTTTAGCTTGTTGAAATATTTTGTTTGAGGATTTTAAAGGAACCCCAAGTTGGATCATATCAGCATAGATGTTTTATCTTCAGTTTAACAAGTTATTGTAGTGAAATCAAAGATCTCCCTTTTCTTTGATTTTAGATGATACTAGTTGGGATTTAAGGTTTTGTGTGATAGTACACTTACGTCTAGTTCAGTGTTTGCTTACTCCTCCAGCTCCAATCTACGCGGCATTGTTTGACTAGGTACGGAGTTTAAGAAAGAATGGAGGTCTTTTGAACTTGTGATCTAGAATAAGCGTTAAAACATTTGTTTGATTATAAATCATCTCATTAAGGGTAATAAAGAATTATACTTAAATTGTCTATAAATATAAAAAGTGACATTCTTTTTGGGATAGAGGAAGTAGTAATCTTTGTCGTTTGGTTAGAAATAGGAATGGGACAGTGTTATCAAAGGTGTGCTTAAGCCCTGAAGCGAGGCTCAAAACGTGTTGAGCGCTTCACCTCGCTTTATGTGCGCTTCAGTGTCGTCATCAAGTTTCTAAGGCATACTTTTCCTTGCCAGTGAGCCTCTTCTGAAGAGAGGACACTAAACAATTGATATTTTCACTTTATCATAATTTTCTTCAATTTCTTTGTTCATATATTTTTCATTCATGCTTGTAATTATTAGTCTTGGACTAAACATAAATATTTGTAATTTTTCTCCCTTTGCGCCTTTTTTCATTAAAGCCCACGTTTTTATTTGCGCTTTGCGCTTAAAGCCCCAATAGACCTTAGAGTTTTTTTGCGCTTTTCGCTTTTGATAACAGTGGAATGGAATAGGTTGAGATGGAGCAGAATGGAGGATTGATGATATAGCTGATCCCAGCTAGTTGGGGATTAAGGCATATTTGTTACTTTTGTTGTTGTTGCATCAAATTGAAGGGGGTTTTGTTCTATATTATGCTTCATTTTGCCTCTTTGTATTTTGCGCAAGAAAAACAAGTATGTAATTGGGTACTTCGCCTCTGCAGCTTATCTGTCTTGGATTGCACTTTTCAAGCTTCAAAAAGTGAGAATTCTTAAATAATGGCAGTGTAAGTTTGGGATGTTTATCATTTGTATTTTTCCATTTTATGTTACTTTAATAATCCAGTAACTTTTGTATTAATATGTTGATTTACGGCTTATTGATGGCTAAACAGAGTTGCCTCTGCTCCTGGAAAGGTTTTGATGACTGGAGGTTATCTTGTTTTAGAGAGGCCTAATGCTGGTATTGTACTGAGCACAAACGCTCGTTTTTATGCTATTGTGAAGCCACTTTATGAGGAAATTAAACCTGAAAGTTGGGCATGGGTGAGTGATATTTGCTGCACTTAACTGAATGATCATTTATCTGAAGTATGTATGACCATTTCTTTTTTTCCTTTTCTTTTCTAGAGAAGCACCATTTTTATGTATTTCCTATGCTTTATTCCCACTGTAAGGTAGTGTTTCTTATTCCTTTTCAGGCTTGGACAGATGTTAAATTGACTTCTCCCCAGATGGCAAGAGAAACCATGTATAAACTGTCTCTTAAACACCTAAAGCTTCAGCCTGTTTCTTCAAGGCAAGTAGTTTAAGTCTCGTTAGTGAAAATAATACTTTTCTTTTTTATGTTTGTGAATTTGCAAACTATTCTCTTGTTTCTAGTTTCTTTTTGGTGTCCTATGGGCTATGAGGTCCTTACGCGTATTGATGTTGGGTTTCTTTTGTAGCGAACCGTATTTGGTGTAGGTTTTCTGCTTTTTGGTATACGGCTTCTATACGGGAGTTTACTCCATCACTAATAAAATTATTTATTTTATCAAAAAATGTTTGTGAATTTGCTGAAATTTAATTTTTGAAGTAATAAATGTAACCTGGCTCCTGTATTCTTGATTAATTTGATCGGTTTTGTTATAACGTGAAGATGTAGTCATCTAAATGGCAAGCAATGTAGTAACTTATATTTTTAGTCGAACATCAGTGGATCAAGAAACCCCTTTGTAGAACATGCGGTGCAGTATGCCGTTGCAGCAGCCCATTCAACACTTGACAAAGATAAGGACACATTGCAGAAACTACTTCTGCAGGGTAATGTCTGACACTCTCGCCTTTCTTGTCCGAGGATGATGACATTTCTTTAATATGTGACTTTACCTCATAATTTTTTGTTAAAGAAATTAAAAAAATATCTCAAACTGCATTATCCATGCAGGTCTTGACATAACTATCTTGGGTTGCAATGAGTTCTATTCGTATCGGAATCAGGTGCTTTTGCAGCTTACTTTATATTTCTGATATGACATGTAGTTTAGTGATAGATAATTTACCTGTAAGTCCAGCTTGTTGGCATGAAATGAAATTTGATATTCAGTAATAACCATACCCGAAGTTGATTAACTTAATATTTTCTAATTTGTGGCAGCTGTTTCAAGACTTACAGTTGGGGCAGGAAAAATAATCATCCGAGACTATATATTGCCCTCCCAGTTTTTTAATTTAGGTTTTGCCAATTAGTTGATGGTTTAATGGGAAATAGTATCGAGTACTACCTCAATCCCAGAAAGTGAATTAAGTTGGCTTAATAATCAATCTGACCAATTGATGGGCTAATGTTTGACTAAATCTTTTCTTAAGTTCAGGAGATAACACTGGACAATAATATATAATTCTTATTGGAAATACTGTGAAATAGTGAAAAATTGATTATGCTACACCAAGTTGATTAAAATAGTTGATGTTCAAATTCGTAGGTTTAAGACAGTACTTGATTGGAAAAAAAAACTTGAAGACAAAGTAAAACTAGGGTAGACAACTTGAATAAAAGTCACAGCTGCAGAAGTTGTAAAAAGGAGTGGCTAGTCATGCACCAAGTGAGCACAACATTTGTAAGATTTACTTCACCCATGGAAACAGATCTCTGTAATTAGATTATTAATCAAGTTATAGGATTTTGTATAGAACATAAACACAATTCTACAAAAATTTGTATGGAATATCAAAACAAAATTGACACAAGCTTTCAATTATCCTGGTCATTTTATTGCTTAGACATATATCTTGATCATGTTAACTTAGTGCTGGAAGCCTGGACTATGGGGACAAGAAATTGCAATGACATCGATACGGGGATTTTGTGTGGCTGGAACTGGTCAACTCGGATCACTCCTGTATAATATTCATTGACTGAAATATTTAACTTTCTATCAAATTACATTGTGTAACAGATGCATAAGCTAAGATGCAGTCCAAGATGTTATGCTAGAAGCTAGTTTGCCTGTATTCTCTTGTTTGATAATAATTGACACCTCTCTGTTAATTATTTATGTAGATTGAAGCACGCGGGCTCCCTCTTACACCTGAGTCATTGGCTTCCCTTCCACCTTTCGCTTCAATCACCTTTAATGCAGAAGAATCAACTGGAGAAAATCGCAAGCCTGAAGTTGCAAAAACTGGATTAGGGTCATCAGCAGCTATGACAACTGCAGTTGTTGCCGCCTTGCTTCATTATCTTGGCATTGTGAACCTCTCCTCTTTGGCTGCGGACCAACTCCAAGGAAAGAAAGATGTCACTGATCTTGATGTAGTTCATGTGATAGCACAAACTGCTCATTGCATTGCACAGGGTAAAGTTGGCAGTGGGTTTGATGTTAGTTCTGCAGTTTATGGCAGTCAGCGCTATATACGGTTTTCGCCTGAAGTGCTCTCTTCTGCGCAGGTCTTCTTCACTTTCCATCTATTTGATTAATTTGTTGGCATAGTTTTGCTCATAGATATAGTAGTCTGTTAAGTTTTCTCAGGGGCTCTCAGTTCTGGGAAAAATAGCCTGAACGGCTTCAGTATATATATTTTATAATTTAATCTGCCAAAGACTTGCTCTTTGAAGCTCATTTATAGTCCATGTTTGAATTACATAGTTTTTGTCCTAAGAGGTGATAGTAGAGTTAATGTACTCTTTCTTAATTGGGATAGCTTCATATGAAGATGATGAATATATCGCATCATTCAAGCCCCTGTGAATTACATAGCTTTTGTCCTAAGAGGTGATAATAAAGTTAATGTACTCTTTCCAAATTGAGATAACTTCATATGAAGATGATGAATATATCACATCATTCAAGCCCCTGGGGCTTTGGTTAAGTGGTAAGAGTCTGTGTGTGATGTGTGGATTATGTTGATTAGGCATGCGAGTTCGAACCATGTGACGGACCAAAAGCGTAGCATTTAAGAATGGTAGAGGGGCGGGTCTTTATCCAACAAGTTCTGGACCATGTGCCAACTGACCCTCATGAATTTTTCAGTGACTGAAAAATAGAAGAAAAGAAGAATGTATGTCATCACTCAAATGTTGTTTCCATCACTATGAGGTGCTATTATTTAGGTGATATTAACTTTATACAATCTCTCTGGAATTAAAAAGGTCAGCGAGGTAGAAAATACATGCTGCTTACTGGACATTCTAGGCTTAGAGAGTAGTATAGAGTTACGAACTGAATATAGCCTTTTCATGGTGAAGTAAAGTATTCCTTTTCATGGTGAAGTAAATTATTGGACGAGCGCATGTTGTAGATCCTTTTGTCATATAATTTTAGGAATGCATCAATTTAGTTGGCATGGACGCATGACTTTGGTGCAAGTAGTTTGTACACAGTCAGTGGGTTCTGCAGGGATATAAGTCTTCAACTCAGAGGCTCTATAACACATGCTTCAGTGGTGCTAAAATCTAGCTTGTCACCCAAGACCCAGTTTATGCCAGGAATTGTAGTTATCTGTTGGCATTTTTCCGAAGAATGAAGAGCGGAAGTGGTACTCGAGGGAGTGGTAAGTGAGGTTTGATGCTCGTCAATCTTCAGAAGGTCAATTTTACATGCAAAGAAATTGCATCAGAACCTATTCCTAGGAGATTTGTCAGAGAAATAGTTATGCTATAACCACCTCTAACCTAAACTGTCACCCAGATCTTAGATTTGGTCTCTAGAAAATTACCTAAGGGTTAAACATTTTTCCTCCAGTCTAAAGTCATGTTGCTGGATTGAGAAGTGCATGACACGTCAACACCAAGTGAGCTGTTGAGCTTTGCTAATTATCAGACGAATTTTGATTATCTGTGTAAATTTAATTCTTTGTCAAAAAATAATAGAGCTATTTCACCTTTAGGTGGATACTTCATCTTCTCTTTATCATTATTGTTTGGCATATCAAACTTGATGTTGGTCTTGACTAAGGTTTGGAAAAACTTCATTCTTGAATCTATGATTACTTTTATGAAAGCCTTGACTTAATCAAAATTCTTTTATGTTAGTTCTTTTCCTGAGCTCTATCTGTATAAGATTAAGGGGAATGATGCCAGGGATTGTATTATCAATTATGTGTCAGGTAATCTTATGGAACATTCGATGCCTGTTTATATCAATTCTTCAGTTAACGTGAAGGAATAGTTTAACTTCAAACGATCAATCAACTATACCTTATTTACCAAACTAGTTGGTATCGGCTATATAAATCCTCTATATCCAGTACACTGTATTCGGCTTTCATCCCAATCACATCTGCTAATTACTATGCGGAATGATGATTGTGGATTTGCATCTAAATCTTATCGAATCTAGCTTCCCAACTGTTCTGACATTCCTTGGATTATCAGAATGCAGGTATGGCAACACCATTAACAGAAGTCATTGATGATGTCCTAAAAGCGAAGTGGGACCATGAAAGGACCAAGTTTTCATTGCCTCCTTTGATGACATTAGTGAGTCTGATATACAATATTATGCTGCAACTTTATGAATGTTTATCTGGTTAAGAATAATGGATTGCTCATCTGCTATATGCTGAATGATCAGAAGTACTGTTTTTCTGTTAAGCGACCTTTAATGACACATCTTCACATCCTCTTTTGATCTCCATACTCTTAGCTGACTGCCCAGCTGATTGACTATCATACTGTCAAATAGAACTGTAAAACTTATTGCAGCTTCAATTGCTGAATATTGACGTCAAGTGAATTTATCCACCTGGTGCTTGGGCTAAAAACACAATTTATTTTCCAGAAGATACTTAACTGTAACGTATGATGAAAATGATAATTAACTTTCACATAGGTCAATGATGCAACCTAGCATGTGTTTGCTGGCCCTCTTTGATTGGATCCGCTGATTAGCTGTATAAACATTATAACTAAAGATGTTGCGTGACTGAAATTTTTTACCTTATACTTGCCACTTTAATGGATCCATTCTTGCTCTTCCAAGGTATCCTACTCCAGCAGAAGTTGTCTCAAGATTGAAGTGTTAATTATATGTGGTACACATAGTTTCTTCTTTTAAGTTGCTGGAGCTAATAGCTGAGCACTTGCAGTTACTTGGAGAACCGGGCAGTGGAGGATCTTCGACACCATCAATGGTTGGGGCTGTTAAGAAATGGCAGAGGTCTGACCCTCAGGATTCTCTAGAAACATGGAGAAGGCTGTCAGAAGGAAACTCTGCTCTTGAAGCGCACCTTAATACCTTAAGTAAACTGGCAGAGAGACATTACAATGCTTATGAATGCATCATCAATGCCTGCAGCCTGCTTCCTGCTGAAAAGGTAAAACTCTTGCGGAACTAGAACGGAGCTCAAAAGCTTGTGCGATCTTGAATGGAGGTTTTGCCTTGTTTTATCATAAATGGCAGGTGGTAACTACCCTTACGCCTCTTAGATGCTAATATGTTCTGTGAAGGTTTAATCTAATATAAATGCCCGGGTGTTGAAGATGGTAATATGTATGGGAAGGTTTAATATTTTTTATGAAGCATACAAAAAAATCTACCTAATAGATGAAAATTCATTTCCCACAGCTAATTAAACCAGATAGCTAATGCGATTCAAAGACATGGATTGAAAGAAAAAAATTTCCTCCTGGTTCTTGTTTTCCTTTTCATTTTTACAGTTGCTTTTATTGTCATGTATAGAACTCCTAACCTTTGTAAGTTCATGGCTTCCCTCTTTCTGCCACCCTGTTTTTTTTTGTGCCCTTTCTACCTCTAGTCATGCCAACACCAATTTTCAGCTTTTCTTGGTCTTGCTCAAAATTAACAACAAAACGTTCTGAAAACTCTTTGCAGTTCTACCTATCTTTGTCCCAAGTTCAAGGAGCAATGGATGAGGTTTTGGTTCAAAAATTACAGATTGCTAAGCGTTTCTGAGGCTGGAACTTTCATCCCAACAATTTTTGTGTCCTCCATCTTTCTGTCTATATTCATAGTCCTCCTTGGGCATTTTTATGCGAGTCCTGATCTTGCATTACATTTGATGGACGATTTATGTCTTCTCCATTAAGATTTTACTATCTCGTTCTGATTAGAGAGGCAGTCCCTCTGATGTCTCACACGGTGAACTCCTTCCTACAATTACCTGGCAGAAGTATGCATCCAAGGGCTAATATAGTTACTCAATTTGCATTTAGTCCTGCCTGTCACAAGGATCATACTTGAGATCAACTAATTACCTTTCTTCTAATTCAATTAACAGAATACCAATAAAATAACTTTTCAAAGGTCGTATTTATAGCCAGTATTTCAAATGTAAATATTCAAAATATTTACAGCAATTGAATTCTCATTAATTTTGGTATAATTGTGGAATTTCTATCCATAGAATATTATGCCAAAGTTTAGAGATTCCTTTTTCATTTCGAATTTTGAGTTCTTCTGCTTTTAACCATGAACAGTGGTTGGAGAGAGCAAGTGAACCAACTCAAGCAGAAATTGTTAAAGAATTATTAGGAGCTCGAGATGCTATGCTTCGGATTAGGTATCAGATGCGCAAGATGGGAGAAGCTGCTGGAATTCCAGTAAGTTCTCCAGTACCATGTAACTAGATTGTTTCTTCTCTTTTTTTTTCACTTCTCACTCCTCACCTATGTATGAATTACTTCAGATGAAAATTTATCAAGACATTCAAATGATGGTTTCTTAATTTAACTTTCTTTTTCCTACATCTGTTGAAATGTTTAGGAATGTTGTAGCCTTGTAGGAAGATGGTTTCTTAATTTAAACTTTCTTTTTCCTTTCAACAGACGCAAGAAAATTACTTTTTTCTTACTGCAATTTTCCCAAGGAACATATTTCAACGACCTTGACATTCAAACGATGTCTGTAAGGTCAAAAAACTCTTAAAGAGTCCGGTTCCCTGCTGCCTTGTTCCAGGTTTATAACCATTTCTTTCACCTTGTACACAATTCACAGATAGAACCAGAATCGCAATCTCAGCTTCTAGATGCTACAATGAATATGGAGGGAGTCTTGTTGGTTGGCATTCCTGGTGCTGGTGGATTTGATGCGGTTTTTGCAGTCACCATGGGTGCTTCAAGCAAAAATGTGACTCAAGCTTGGAGTTCACTTAATGTTCTTGCAATGCTAGTAAGAGAAGATCCTCATGGAGTGTCCTTGGAAAACAATGATCCTCGAGCAACGGAAGTTATTACAGCTGTTTCTTCAATTCAGCTCGAATAATGATCTGGAAAGTGGAGATCACTTGCAGTGTTTTAATAGTGCTATATGACTATAACATGAAATCTTAAAACATTAGAATGTATAGATTACCTTTCGAGTTCAGGTAGGATTTATCCGGGAGGTTAAAGTTTCAAAACGGTAAGGTCAAAATGACCTTTTCTATTGTTTGAAGAGGGCAAATATTTGCCACGAAAAAATAAGCGCCAATGAGAGCCTGATCTGGTCTAATGGATCATTGAATCAAAAACAGATCTTGCTGGAATTAAATTTCTCTAGTACTTCATTATTCAAAGTGATTGTTGTCAAGTTTTGTGGATCAAATATTTAGCTCCAGCAGTGAGCGTGCCTAACAGGATTATATGATATCTTGTCGATTTCTTATGGATCTCCAAGATTGGCATGATTCTGAATGTAGGTGCTAATATTGTTTACGTCTTTGAACTGCAGAAAGTATGATTATAATTATGAAAGGTAAGTTCGAAGGGAAAAAAAATATGTATTCACCAGTAGTCTTTACAAGAGCAAGTTCCATCTTTGAAATGGTGGAACCTATTTCTGTCCCTAACAACAATATCTCTTTCATAAATCATGGAAATTAGTTTAGTGTATGTGTGACAATCACTACACATTCTCACATTTCTCACTATCCTTATAGGAGAACCTTGAGATGTATTTATAAGTGCAAATGCAATTGCCAGCTTTTGACAATGAGTGCTCAATCTTTGCCTCTTCTCTTCTTCATCTACATCAAACAATACCAATGAGGTATCTGGTGAATATCCTTCAAATTTCAGTTGCCATTCCATTTGGTGAAGCATCTCATACACCTCATCACTGCAGGTATGTGACCTATCTTGTGACACAAACTTGTAGAGCTTTCTGTTTGCTTCGACCAAGCAAGAACCAGGTACTTGACTTATCCCTTCATTAACCATTTTTGTCCGAATTGCAGCCATCTTTTCCCACATTTTAGCTTGTGCATACATATTGCAGAGCATCACATAGTCACTAGCATTTCTTGATTTCAACTGGAAAAGATTCTCGGCTGCTACTTCTCCCAACTCAACATTCTGATGAACTCTGCAAGCACTTAGCAGACTTCTCCACAATACGTCGTTTGGCTCCATTGGCATGCCTTTGATGAGCTCCAAAGCTTCCTCGAGCCTCCCAGCTCGCCCCAAGAGATCAACCATGCATCCATAATGCTGAATCGTTGGCTCTATCCGATGCTCCAGTCTCATCCTGTCGAAACATTTTAGCCCTTCTTCAACCAGTCCGGCATGACTACAAGCACTCAAAACCCCTACATAAATAACATCATCTGGTTCCAATCTTTCTTTGAGCATTTCATGGTAGATCCTTAGAGCTTCCTCCCCACGACCGTGCAAGGCCAGCCCCGAGATTATGGCACTATAGGACATCTGATTCTTGTTTGCCATTCCTTGAAAGAGAAAAAATCCTTTCTCTAGACATCCACATTTAACATACATGTCTATTAAGGATGTCTCTACTATAACATTCAGACCAGTCATGTTCCTTAAAAGATACCCATGTGTGGCTTTCCCAAAATCAAGGGCATCCAAATGAGTACAAGCAGAAACCACACTCACCAATGTACTTTCCTCTGCCCTCCAACATCCCTCAGAGTTCATTTCACCAAAAACTTTGAGGCACTGAGACCATAGTCCCAAATTAGCATTAGCTGCAATAAGTGCACTCCAAGAAGCTATAGTTCTTTGATCCATTTGCTCAAACACAATGCAAGATTGCCTAATTTCTCCACACTTCCCATACATATTGATCAAACTGTTCTGCACAAATACATCATCCACATGTCCAAACTTGACAATTTGCACATGAATCTGCTTTCCTGCTTTGATTTCACGAAATCGTGCACATACCTTAAGAAGTGCAGGATATGAGAAATTATCTGGTTCAACCCCATCTTCAATCATATGAATATACCAAAGTAGAGCTTCTTCCAAGTTCATATCCTTGACATGTCCTCTTATTACAGTATTGTATTCAAATGAACCTGGATCACTGATCTCCCCGAAAATCGAACAAGCATACTCCATGCTACCCCATTCTGAAAGTGCACAAGTGGATAAAAGATTGCTTGCACAGAAAGAGCTACAAATGAATCCAAGTTTCAAGATTTGGCCATGGACTTGCTTCAATTCCTTCATGCTGTTGCATTTCTTGATCATAGAAATCCATTCTTGTTCCTTCAAGCTGAAGTTGAATTCTTGGGCTTTTGCATAATTTTCTTGTGGTATCAGGAATGGAGTCTGATAAAGGACTGAAGTCCTCCCCATCCTGTATTACACCATCATTTAATTTCAAGAATTTCTAAGCTTGATGAACTGATAAACTCACTAGTGTAGTAGTATCAAGATTAGAAGTTTGTGCTATGAAAATATTAATTTTTTGCAAAAGAAAATGGACTTGGAAAAGAATTGAAAGTAGTTTGGAATCTTGAACATTTTCTTGATTGGGACATTTGGAAATGTGCTCTCATCCATGAGATTTGGAAAGTGAATTTGAACCAGAAAAATCTGCCAAGTCATGAGACATGTGGAAGTTTGATAAATGATAGGATAATGTTTTTGAGTAGAAGGGGTCCACAGAGTATGGAATTAAAATATATGTAGCCACTCATATAGTCCTATTGCACTTTTGGTAAATGTTCTACCATTTTCATTGGTTAGGGGTAAAATGTCACTCGAACCCAGAGCTAGGCGGTTCTCCCGAAAATTGCATTGAAGAACAGCAGTTGACTGGACATTTAGGGGTAAAACACTGTTTCAGCGTGGGTCGCGAGAGCGGATACCAAATCGAGGCAAACTCTGACTACTAGATATGAACTCAAAATAACAGGGATCAAAGTCAACGAATTATGACACATAAATAGAGTAAATATTCAATAAAGAGAGATTATATATTAAGACATAAATAAGAATAAAATAATTAAAACCCCTCCTAATTAATATTCTTTTAAAGGGCTTATAAAAGAGTAACACACATAATTTGAGAGAGGGAGTAATAATGTTATACTTAGTTAAATTAAAATGAAATTAAAGTTGATGTATTTATAAAGTTCTTAATTTTGGGTGGCCTAAATGTACTCCCCCACCGCCCCCCATATCCTTGGTTACCTTCATATAGCATTCTTCTTCTTCCTCTTCCTCTTCTTTTCTTTTAATTTTCCAATTTTAAATGTAGAATGTTGATGCTCCCAGAAACCCAGGTCTTTTTTATCAGGCATGAGGCCCCATATTCATTTTGGAGCAGGAAATTACATGGATTGTTCTCAAAAGTGAGTGATCTTCAATTTATGTCCCCCATAAGAAAAATCTTTAAAAAATATCCTTCTTTCCTTTTTATGTATAGAACAAATACATTTTTGCCCCTCTACACCACAACTCTCCATGTTTATTTGTCTCTCAACTTTTAATTTTCATTTTTCCTTTTTCTTTTATCTTTTTAATTTTTTTTCTTTTTTCTCTTTTTTATTAATTCTCATTTTTTTTGCTCAACCTTTATTTTTATTTTTTATTTTTCTCTCAACTTTTCTTTTTGTTCTTTTTTTTGTCAACCTTTATTTTTTTTATTCTTTTTTTTTCTCTTTTTTCTTTTTTTTAATCTTTATTTTTTTCCTTTTAATCTTTATAAAACATCTCATAAATCAAGACACAATGTATGTGTCAAGTCTTGCTCAAGGGGCGTAATTTGTTGTTTGGACTCCTTAGGCTAAGTCTTGCTCTAAGCAAGAGTTATAGAACATCTCATAAAAAAAAATAAGGTCGAGAAAAATGACTAAAAAAAAAGAAAATAAGAAAAACTTAAAATCAAAGTAAAAATAAAAAAAATAGAAGTTGAGAGAAAAAAAAAATAAAAATTGAGAAAAAAAAGGAAAAAATGAAGAAAAAAAAAAGATAAAACAAAAATAAATGAAAAAATAAAGGTTGAGAAAAATAAAAACAATTAAAAAATAAGGAGAAAAAAATAGAATTAAGAGGAGAAAAGGAAAAAAAATAAAGATTGAGAAAAAAAAATGTAGAAGAAAGAATAAAAGAAAAAATAAAAGAAAAATAAAGGTTGAGAAAAAAAAAAGAAAAAAAAAAGAAAAAAATAAAAAAGAGAAAAAGAAATAAATATAAAAGTTGAGAGACAAATGAGCATGGAGAGTTGTTTAAAATTATTTGAGGTATAGAGGGGGAAAAAAGTAGTTGTTCTATACATAAAAAATAATGAAGGCTATTTTTGTAAGACCTTTCTTATGGAGGACAAAAATACAAAGCCACTCCCTTTAAGGAGTAGGTGTGTAGTTGTCCCATTTTGGAGCCCAATTCTCTTTTTAGTTAGGCTTAACTCAAATCTTTTGGGTCCCTAAGCCCAATGCCGTTTGGACCTTCTATTTTATTTTGGAAAAACTACATAAATAATCAAACATCCTTACCCTAATTACTAAATATCCCAATACTTTAAAATAATTACATTTATCCCATTAAATTGAAATTACATGATTAAAAAACTGTATCCACCACAATCCCTAAAAAAGGGCCTAAAATCACTCAACTTGTATCTAAAGGCAACGATTGTTCTCTCTCTATAATCGTTTTCGAATCTAATCCTTTCTCCAGTAATATTATTATTCATAGACCTCAATTTCTCTCTCAATTTTTCTCCCACCGGAATCGACAAAAACTCCGGCAGTCTCGCCGCTTGATTGATTTCTCTCCTCTGGATGAAGAAATCACCATTGACGAAATCCGGTGGAGTCGCCGGAACTGGCGGATTTTTTCGAATTTTTTCTAGAACCGTAACCGGCGGAAGCGGATCTAGTTTTAAGCGTTTAGATAGTATCCGACGAAGCGCCATTGATGATTTTGAGCAGTGAAGAGCAAACCCAGATGTTATTTTCCAGTGTTACCAAACTCCAGTGTTACCATGTATCCAGTGTTATTTTCCATGTATCCAAGTATACATATATCTATCTGAGTTGTAAATGTGTAACTTTTGTAAATTTAAAGTTTCAAATCAAAACAAAGCAATACGTATCCAGGGATAACATTGTAAGCAAATCTTGTGTTACATGTATCCAGGATTAATTCATGTTAACATGTATCTCAATACTACTGCAACCTGCTATTTGAGATGTTGGTAACATGTATCCTTAACACTGTTACAATGTATCCAAGCTTACAAACTTGTATCCAATATTAACATGTATCCAAGTATACCTATATCTTTTTGCTGTTTAGATGGGTATCCTTAGATATTGGGAAGTATCCTTAACACTGTTATAATGTATCCAAGCTTATAATCTTGGATACAGTGTTAACAGTGTATCCAAGTATACCTATTGTTGTTTGCTGTTTAAATGTGTATCCTTAGATATTTGAGATCTATTATTACTTGTATCCTGTATAATGGAGTTACTTGCTGGTTTGATGTGTATCCAAGTAATTTTAAATTGAAATTTGAATTCTCCAGTTGTTTGTGGAGATGAGGATACTGCAGATGCATTTTAAAGTGAATGACGCGTGATTTACTCCTCATTAATTGTAAATCTGTTATTTTCTTTTAAAGCGCCCTAATAGTAATAGATTTACAATTAATGATTTACTCCTCATTAATTGTAAATCTGTTATTTCCTTTTAAAGCGCCCTAATAGTAATAGATTTACAATTAATGATTTACTCCTCATTAATTGTAAATCTGTTATTTCCTTTTAAAGCGCCCTAATAGTAATAGATTTACAATTAATGATTTACTCCTTATTAATTGTAAATATTTTATTTCCTTTTAAAGCACCATAATAGAAATAGATTTACCATTAATGAAGAGGTTATATGCCAGGATACACGAAAATACAAAGGATACACGTCTTTCTTTTTTTAAACTACCGGAAAAAATGTAATATTTTAAAATAGTGGGATAAAACGTAATTAGGGACCAAACTACTGTGTTTTATGTTGTTTACACTTTTATTTTTCCAAGTTCCAATTCTATGAAAGTTGCCTATCTAAGTAACATAACCACTATATCTATTTAGGGTTATACATAGCTATAATTTTAAAATATTATCTAACACGATTATACTTAGGATTTTATAACAAATCTATAATCTTTTCACTCTCTCGCTCGCCTCTCTCGCTCCTCTTCCTCTCTCTGTCCCATATCTCTCTTCCTCTCTCCATCTCTTTACGAAAGACAATTATAACATGTTGAAATTGTAACTTTTCCAATCCTTCTCTCTTTTCAGTCACATGAGAAATTTGTAACAGTTTGAAGTTTCTTTGGCATTCTCATTAATATTTTCAGTCTCAGAGGATCCTTGGAGTGAAGATGAATCATCAATAAAGACTAAGAAAACAAAGAATAGAAAATGAGATTGTATCAAACTCTTCTTCTTCGATTGGTACAACAATTATATCTATGTATCAAAAAAAAAATGATACAGTTATAATTATTATCAGACTGGATCTGTGTATTGGAAAAAACTTATACAACTATTATTAGAAAAAATTGTATATGTGTGTATTTATTTTAGGGGCGATACAATAATTCAAACACTGCATCAATGGTTTATTTGATCGGTGATCTTTTTCATCTATGTGATAGAAAAAAATTATATAATTATTATCATATTGTATCTGTGTATTAGAAAAACTAGTACAAGTATTATCAAAAAAATTGTATTTGTGTATTTATTTTGGGGTGATACAATTGGTAGAGAGATAAAAGAGGCGGACGAGATTTGAGAGAGAGAGAGACAAAGAGAGAGGAGATTGTGTATATGTGTATCTGTGATCTGTATACCTCAGTTTCAATTGAGATACAATTTGTATCTGAGATATAACTTGTATCTAGCATCTCTCATTTATCTCTCCAAACTCTCGCTCGACTCTCTATTATCTCTCTCGATTTCTCTTGCATCTCTCCTCTCTAAAATTATTGCTGTTGACACCAAATTTTGACCTCCGTATACCTCTCACGAGCTGTTATTTTACTAGTTATTCTTATTTTTTAAGCTTAATTTTCCTCGCGTATTGCTTTTACTTACTAAATAAATCACGTGTTCTATCGACGTCTTGACACTTTTTAAATTCGTATGCAATTTATAAATATATAATTTATTTCTTAATTATTACTATTTTATCATAAATTTTGTATAATATTACATGTCATTAATTTTACGTACAATATATATACGTAATTAACTTTAAATAAAATTCTTCACTTGATAATTATCGTTAGTTATTATTTTATCTATTAAATTTTATTAAATAGCAGCTCAATTGCAATTTCATTCCCAATTTATTTAAATTCTAGCCTCCTTTTATCTAATTTATTTCAATTCTAGCCTAAAATTGAGTCAATTTGAACTCAATTTTAAATGCTCCATTTCAATTTCAATTCGGGTACCTACTGACCCGTCTGACCCGCTCCAGAACCCATTCATATTCAGAATCAAATATCAACCGTTGATCTAAAATGATCAACGGCTGAGATTAAACCCCCCATCCCTTTCTTTTTAATTACTCACACCCCCCAACCCTAACCCCATTCTCCTCCACCGCCACCCTCACCCTTTTCAGCTCTCTCTCCTCTCTTTCTCCCTCCTCACCGCCGCCACCGTCGCCGCTGAGCCTCGGCGGTCAAACAACAACGCCGGCACCACCTTCTCCCCTCTCCTCAACGCCTCCGCCAGCCACCACCAAAACCTCACCAGCAGCGGTGAAACCCCAACGCCACCGCCGCCTGTCCCCTCCTCTCTTGCTCTCCATCATCTCCTCCGCTCCTCCGCCCTTCCGGCGAACCAAATAGCCACCCTTCCTAGCCAGAAAACCACCATCGTCCACCCGTCCTCCCCTCTCTTCTCCTCTTTACCGCTACTCCGCCCGTCACCACCATAAACACCGGCTGGCAAAAACACCCCCACAACCCCACAGCTGCCTCAACTCTCTCACTCCCTCATCTTCTCCAACCACCAAAATAGCCACTCTCACTGCCTCAACACCGTCGCCACACTCCGAGAACCACCAGTTAAGAAAAACCACCAAACTGGACCATCCCATTTCTGATACCCTCCTCTCCATTGCATCTGTTAAAACCCCAAAACCCCCAAGGCTCCTTCTTCTCTGATGGATAGCGGGAGGCTCCGACGAAGGTTCTAATTTGCCATTTTCTAGAACGTGTTCGAAGATGTGGAAAGCTCATCCATCAATCTCCGTTCTTTTGCATCAAAAAGTTATTTTAATAATGAATTCCTTCGAATTTATGTCCGGTATATCTCTTCTGCGCTCATTCTTTTAATCCTGTTGCTCTTTGTTTGTATCGATTTGTGAATTTTCATTTCAACTATTTGTAATTCTTATTTGCTTAACCCCACAAACATTGGGATTTTTGTGATTTAGTATCGTAGTTGGTTTGGCAGCTTTGTTTGTGAAATTAAGAGTTTATGGTCATCATCTACATGCTTTGCATATGTTGAGCCACTTTAGTTTCAGACCTCCATATATTATGATCTTAATTGAAATCTCGTTGGCGAAAATTTGTGTTAAGTTGCTTGTCATTTAAGTTCGTGCCTTTTAATGGTAAATTAACAGATTTTGTGGTATGAGTGTGACAAGTTTGACATGTGAATATTTATGATTATACTTTGATAACCTTGAACGATTTTGGATGACCTTTTTGAGCTTGATTTATGTTTTCCTTTTCTTTTGAATTTTAATTGTGATAGCTTAGTATTCGTTTATATTTGGTAAGCATTGATTCATGAATCATATCAATGATTGACTTTAGTTGCTAGTAACCCCCACCCTTATTGTTTTATTTATAAGGAAAATCCATTTATGGCAAATTCTCCCCTTTAAAGTTTAGAACAGCCTTGGTGTTTACTTGATTATGGAAAGCTTTAGCATTGATTTTCTTGCCTTTAACAGAGTATGTAATAGCCTTGGTACTTGACTAATTTGGGTAAATATTAATTTGTTATGCTCCTTGCTTATTTTCACTACTCTCCTTAATGAAAAGGTCTCCATGATTGCCTCCCTTTTTCTTCCTAAAATTGATCTGTAAGAGCCTCCATATGCTTATTTCTTTTAATATTTTTTACTAGTGAAATCCCTTTAATCTTTTGACAGCTTGATTACTTGTTTGTTTATGGTAAATTTGAACTTGATTATACCAAATTGGTTCAACTTTTCTGTTAAAAGAAAGAATCCCCTTAATTCCCTCTTTAAAAATTATTTCCTTCCTTAATTCAAATCCTATTTTTCACTATGAAAACACTCTTCTTTTTCATTCATCAGAGACTTTTACTCATGACTACTCTCATATCTTAAGAATTCTCTTCTCTGTGGTCAAGCTTACTGATTGCTAAGTATTGGACTTTGGCTATTTTCTTATTGTTTGCGGCCAACTGGTTAGTCTCTATTGATGTAGATTCCAATTCATATATGATCACTTGTAACCTAAATGTGTGCTTTAGTCGATCTATGTTGTTACTTGCGATTATTCTATGTACGTCATTGTATTTGTGAGTCATTAGAGAGCATGTATATAGGATGTCTAAACTTTACTTCTTGTTGGCTTGATCTGATCTGTTTCCTTTTGTGCTTTAGTCATGAACCAGTGTTACTTGTTAAAAGATTAGATATTGCTTGTCGCATAGTGACTGCTCGATTATATTTGGTTATGTCTTGGCTGCTCGATTATGTTTGGTTATGTCTTGGTTGGTTTTCGTGGTATTTGGAGGAATACGGAGACCCTAATGCATTCATGCTCCTTGACATAATCACTGCCTAGGGTCCTTGAGATCCTCAGGAACTCTGACATGTCAAGGCGTGGTTTAAGGGTTGTATTAAGGTTCTCCGAGTCCTATGTTCTACATGTTTGACAGGTTCTTGTTGGCTGTGAAGAGTTGTTCGGGATTGGGATTTCTGAGTATCGGGACAGCCTGTTCTTTAGCTTTAAATTCTGTTCATTATTTCAGTTTGTAATAATTTATTGTAAAACTCTGACGACAAATGAAATACTTTAGGGGACTGCTATGGGGGGAAGGGCAAACTACGTGCTATTTGCCTTAGTTGTTTGAAAACACCTAGAAAACATGCCTATAGGTAAGTTCGTTTCAGCTTTAAAATTAATTAGCATGCTCTATGGCTTAAAGTCAGTTTTCAGTTCTGTTTAGTTGCCATGTTTATAAGTTAAATATGTTTCAGCATTTATGATAGTTAGCTACCATGTTTTAAGTTGTAAAAAATCAGTTTCAGCATATAAATAACAAAGCTAGTTACCATGTTTAAAATCAGCTTCAACTTTTAAATAAAATCAGAATCATGTCTAGTTTAAAATCGATTTCAGCATCAGTGTTCTGTGTATTTTAGATAGCATGCCTATAGGGTTAATTCAGTTTCTGCATATACCACGACTAGAAATCATGCCTATAGGATTTAAATTTGTTTCAGTACATTATTTCATTTAGATATCATACTCATAAGATTTAATTAATAAATTTTCTGCACATCTATACTACTAGAAATCAAGTTATAGTTTATTAAGGCGTTAATTTCTGAAGAATAGTTTATCACCTTGTACCTTCATTAAATGATTAAGAGGCATGTTTGAGACTGTTACGTGCTACTTGTTTAAAAGTCTCTTCTTGTTTTGCTTGACGCTTTTCCGTGTCTAATTAGGAAATCTAGGATTTTATTTGTCTAGTCCCATACCCAAATAGTAAGTCCAAACGCCTCTTGGACGTTAAGTTGGGACGGGTAAGCATCTTAAGACGCGTTAGTATTTTTCATTTGTTTAGCGCGCTTTTAGAATAATAATCTTAATAACCAACTTAGGTGGGTAGATAGACGATATGATGGAAATTGACCCGAGCAGAATACGACAATGTCTTTGGAATTGTCTCCGATAATAAGCCGGGCGCTGATCCGAATAGGTTAGAATTAACCTAAGTTTGTTTCTCTCCATCTGTTTGGGGTAGTTAACTAAGTCACTTAGTAATTAAGTTATCTTCTTTATACCATTGTGTAAATTCTATTCTCTCGCTTATCTCTTCTTATTTACTTGTTCATGTATTTTAATTGTGATTCACGCCTATTTCTTTCTTACTTAGATTTATTAATAATCTAATTAGAGCCTAACTTATATGTTTCTTTCGAAAATAAGATTTTCACTTTAATTTATTAACCGACCTTTATTTATCACATAATTCCCCACATAAATAACGAATCCGGCAGGGACTCACATTTGTGGACCTCGAAAGGTGCCTAACACCTTCCTTTCGAGGTAACTTGAACGATTTCTGGTAACGTAGACTTAAAATTTAATTTAATTGTAATTAGTTAGTATGGTGCCCTAACGCGCCTTAAATTCGTTAGGTGGCGACTCTTCACTCTTTTTCATCCAAAAAAGAGTTGTCACGTCGAATCCCGATTTTCGCGAGAAAAATGGGTGGCGACAGAATGGCGACTCTGCTGGGGATCACTCTCATATTATTAAGACTATCTTTTGTGAAAAAGGTTGTTGATTGCTAAGTGTCTGGTTTCGAGCTTCTCCTATTTGTTTACTACAACTGGTTGTTGATTGCTAATTGTCTAGTTTCGAGCTTCTCCTATTTGTTTACTACAACTGGTATGTATCCTTATTTGTGTATATAAATTATGAGTATAATAGAAATCATGACTATAGGGGTTTAAAGTTAATAATCGCTGCCTATTTGATTATGTGATACAACTGCCATTATTTGTTACTTGTGTGTTATTTATCTTACTGTATGAATTTGTCTTTGTGGCGTCTGGGCACGCATTGTATTGAATAGGGGGCCTTGATGCATCCTATACTCCCTGACATGGGCAATGCCTAGGACCCTTGAGGTCCTCATGAAACTTTGCAATGTCGGGGATAAGTATCAAGGGTAGCTATAAGTCCCTCTGTATTCTGTATCTTTGTTTGGCATGTTTGACAGGTTTTCTATTTGAAGATGGGTTTTACAATGAAGAGTTGTCCGGGATTCGGAAGCCTCCAGAGACTTGGCTTCTTTTACTTTCTTTTTATTTCCTTTCTCATTCATTCGTTTGGTTTATAATATTATTGTATAAACTTCGACGATATAATAAATAATTTAGGAGACTGCTATGGGGGAGGGGCAAACTACGTGTTAATTGTCTTATTTAAATTGAAACGTAGAAAACATGCTTATAGGATTTAAATCAATCTTTAACGTTCGAATTAATTAGTCACCATGCCTATAGGACTAAAGTCGTATAGCATGTTGAGTATAATAATATCTGCCTAGAAATCATGTCTATAGGATCGTAAACTGGTTTAGCATGTTTTATTCTTTTCTATTCGTCGATTTCTTTTGCAAATCTCAGATAATAATTTCAGCATGTATAAAACAGATTAAATATTTAAAGATCATGCTTTTAGTGCTTGTAATCTATTCATAATATTTAGATACGATGCACATAGGTAAATCTGTTTTAACCTTTAAATTATTAGTTATCTTTCTTCTAAGTCTAAATCATGCTGGTAGAATTTGTTAGAAACCATGTCTATAGGATTCAAATTTGTTTCAGCATAAACTGCTAGACATTATGCTTATAGGACAATCAATTTTCTGTACATCCAACTTAGGTAACCGGCTTATAGGATTCAAACCTATTTTTCGCATTAAATAACTAGATAGTCAAATAATATGGCTATAGTATTCAAAGCAGTTTCACTGTTTAAATTGGAAACCCCGCTTATAAGTCAAAAACTGTTTCCAGCATATTAATTCATCTGATCGTTAATTTCAGCATGTCAAAACCAATTTCAGCATGATAAACTGCTAGATATTATGCTCATAGGACTTAATTAATAAATTTCTGCATTAGGGATCATGCCTATAGGTTTAATCATACGAAAGTGTTAATGTTTGAAGTATGTTAATCACTCAGTTATTTTTTAATTAATTAAGAGGCTTCTATGAAACCATTATGTGCTACTTGATTTAAAGTCTCTATATGTTTTGCTTGACGCTAAATTCGAGTCTAATTAAATAACCTTAGGATCTTATGGTCTAGACCCACATCTAAATTAGTAAGTCCAATGCCTCTTGGACATTAAGTCGGGACGGGTAGGCATAATAAGGTACATTAGATTTTTTTCATTTCTTTAGTACGCGCTTTAGGTTAATAACAATCTTAATAACCAACTTAGGTGGGTAGATAGACGGACATGATGGAAATTGACCCGAGCAGAATACGACAATGTCTTCGGAATTGTCTTCGATAAATAAGCCGGGCGCTGATCCGAATAGGTTAGAATTAACCTAAGTTTGTTTTTTTCCATCTGTTTGGGGTAGTCAACTAAGTCACTTAGTAATTAAGTTATCTTCTTTATATCATTGTGTCAATTCTATTCTCTCGCTTATCTCTTCTTATTTACTTGTTCATGTATTTTAATTGTGATTCACGCCTATTTCTTTCTCACTTAGATTTATTAATAATTTAATTAGAGCCTAACTTATCTGTTTCTTTTGAAAATAAGATTTTTACTTTAATTTATTAACCGACCTTTGTTTATCACATAATTCCCCACATAAATAACGAATCCGGCAGGGACCCACATTTGTGGACCTCGAAAGGTGCTTAACACCTTCCTTTCGAGGTAACTTGAACCCTTACCCGATTCTCTGGTTGCGTAGACTTAAAATTTAATTTAATTGTAATTAGTTAGAACGGTGCCCTAACGCGCCTTAAATTCATTAGGTGGCGACTCTTCACCCTTTTTCATCCTAAAAGAGAGTTGTCACGTCGAATCCCGCTTTTCGCGAGAAAAATGGGGCGCGACAGAATGGCGACTCTGCTGGGGAATACTTAGGTTCTAACCATTACGAATTTTTATGTTATGTGGGAATTTGTGTTATCTTATTTTATTTAAAGAATATTTTCTCTTCCTAATTAATTTCGTTATTTCCATTTTTTTCATGTTTAGCTTGCTCTTTTGTCAAATTACTTGTGATTCTTTATTAATTTGTTTACTTGCTTTTTTTTTCTTTACTGCTCTCATTAACTGTTCAATACGTTACTTTCCTTTTTTTTATATGCTACATGTTATCGGTTTTCATAACTGACATTCCGTTCATACTTCCCCCACTTGGGAGCTTCACACTTTCACACACTATACACGTGAGTTGTGCCTTTGCACTACTCCAAAATTCTTTCAAAAACCCATTGTAGAGAGTTGTCATAGACGTGGGGTGAGCGGATAGTTTTGCTACCGTGTGACCACGTGCCTCCTCGCATAGGAAAACCTTGAGTCTGTGTCCATCCAAATCTTGGAAACTAAGATAGTGTTGTGCCCACCCCTTATACTTAACTCATGCATGTATTAACTATAAAAGCGTGTTCGTGACACAAAAATGATGCATATATTTATTTGCTATGTGCTAATCTTTTATGTTTACGTTATCATTCTTGTCTTAGCCTATCCCTTAGAATTTCAAGCTTTAGGCGACGTCAAAATTCATTTATTTGCACTTAATGCAAGTAATTTTATAGTACCATACCTTTTTCCTTTAGGCCCAAATCAGACAATCTTAGGGCCTAGTCAAATCCTCCTTTATTCTAACGTTATGATTTGAGCTTGTCCTCTAGAAATCTTCTTTTGACATACAAATCATCTTTTGATTTGATCTATTCCTTGATAGGATATCCTAGACCCCTTTCTAACCTCTTAGGGTAATTTGTTACCTTTACAATATCATTGACTCCTCGCGTTCTACTTGGACATATTATTTTCTCTGTCAAAATCCTATTTATTTGGGTCCATATTTCATCGTAAGTTTGACTTTCAATCGTCAACATTCGATGTTTGTATCATCTTTCAACTCTCGCAACTTTTGAGTTGTATAGATCCCTCATAACCTTAATTCAATTATGAATAAATCGTAATCTTTTACTCAGATAAATAAGGCATTCCACTCTATGACTCCATAATATTGTTCTTCATAAAATATTTTCTTTCGCGCATTCCTCCTTCGTTAATCATGAATCTACTTATCCTAAGGTTGACTAAAGTTGAACGTTAGATGAAAAAGAATAATGTGGAGAGAGCTCTAGTGTTCAACAATAATCGACCTTGTTCATCCTACGACTCCCTTGTCTCTTAAGTTTGCATCCTAGTATCGTGCCGAACCTTCGAAATCATAAGTTTTGTTACTATCATAAATTTCGTGCAAAGCTCAAATCTCTGCGTTTAAATCACTCTTTAAATCTTAATTCTCGTCCGTTTTGGGCGTCTTTTATTTTTAAGTATCATTATCATTATTATTATTCAATGTTTCAAGCTTATGTATGCTACATGATAATTTTATTTGTGTTTAATTTTGCTCAAAGGTTGTCTAGCGTTTGAACATCGATTCGACTAAGAATCTGCAATATGACAAATATGCTCAGTATTCAAAAGAAAGCTAGTCTTCTTCCTTCTAGCTCCAGGCAAAACACTTTTTGGACTATATCTCCTCTCTCCGTCCCTACTCATACACTCCCTGAACAAATATCTTCAGCCCACATTGATCGCGGTACTTTACCGAGCATGATTATATCTGGCAAAAATGAGAACAACAAGCTAGGTGCATTGCAAAAAAGGATTCATGATTTAGAGGAGAGGGTGGATGCAAATTACGCTCTGAAAATGTTTATGACCTGAGGTATAAGAAGTTATGTCTACATCCAGGAATTGAATTGCCGCTAGGGTACAATGTTCCAAGATTCAAAGTGTTTGATGGGCATGGAGATCCAATCACACATCTTAAGGATTATTGCAGCAGATTGGTTGGAACAGGACATAACGAGGCTCTTCTTATGAGGTTATTTATTCAGAGTTTATCGGGAATAGCACTCACATGGTATGTCAAACAAGACTTTGACAAATGGTATTCGTGGGAAGATATGGCTCGAGACTTTGTAGAACAATATAAGTTCAACATTAAGGCCGATGCAACTATGCTAAATTTGCTCGGATTAAGAAAATTGAATCACGAGTCTTTTGAGGAATATGTAACACGATGGAGATTAGAAGCTTCTAAAGTGCGTCCTTCAGTACCTGAAGAAGAATTGGTACAAACCTTCATAAGGTCACTCGATGGTGTATATTATGAATCATTATACTTCGCAAGTATTCAAAGCTTTGATAATATGATTCGAATTGGGAAAGAATTAGAATATGGCATTCAAACGGGGAGAATCAATGATGTTTCTACAATACAAGCCACCTTTCAAACATTGAAGAGCTCACAGGATGAAAAAGGAAATAAGATATTGACCCCTATACCTCAAACACAATATCATCAAAATTCTGAACAAGTCCACGCCATTTTTGATGAACGTCCCCAGTCGTATAACCCACAAAGTTCTCCAGAGGTGTATCAGGCACCCGATTCTTCTCCACAAAAAGGGAGAAAACCTCGCACCTTTACTCCTTTAACGGAAACTTTGTCGAGTATATTTCAAAGATTGTGGGCTCAAGGAGTGTTGAAACCAATAAGAGGATGGATTCCTAGGTACTCATCTCCGTGTTTTGATCCGTTCAAAAGTTGTGTTTATCACTCAAATGTTCAAGGTCATGATATCGAGGAATGTTCAGCATTGAGGCACAAAATTCAGACTCTGATTGAGAAGGGCAAAATAAAAGTGCAAAGATCACCAAACAGTAATTCTGTCATAATAAATGCAGTCATTGTTCAAGGTGATCCAACAAAAATATTTCCAAGACATTTAACAAGGAAGCGCAGGCTACATCAAAGGAATTGACGAGAACAAGACTCTCATATGCAAAGTGTTACTATCCTCTATTTGTCCATCTTATGATCAATAAACTTCTTCTGCTTTTATTCACTCTCTTTTGTATTCCTGAACTACATTTGACCTGATTTCCATTTGGATATGTAGGCAGCTCATTATTGGGTTCGGTCTTAATCTAATAAAAATTTCTTCTCCTTTCACTTTCAAATCGAATTGGCCTTGACCAAGCTATCCACTCATTAAGCCTAAATTCTTTTAATCTGTCAAGTGGCCAATAATATCATAATGCAGATTCAAAATTAGGATCGTGATGGTCAAGCGCAAGGCAACCATATCTTTTGTGCTAATATTCTTCTTTGAGTGAAGCAGGAATACAGGACTCTTTACACGAAAATATTGTCTGAGTTTGGAGAAACCTTAAAAATTTTACAAGGAGGCAATCTTTCGATATGGGAAGACCTACATAAA
Source organism: Jaltomata sinuosa (assembly GCA_003996215.1). NCBI lineage: Eukaryota > Viridiplantae > Streptophyta > Magnoliopsida > Solanales > Solanaceae > Jaltomata > Jaltomata sinuosa. The sequence goes on along the minus strand of QJPP01000354.1, from coordinate 786,744 downwards.
GTATTTTATTTTAAACTGGGGCAGAAATTTTTGAGAAGTCCTCAAGAATTTTACCAAAATACATGGCGAGCTCGAATTCACAGAATCAAAACAATGCAAAGAAACAAAGACAAGTTAAGGTACGTATCAATCTCGCCTTTTAAAACTTACAGCTTTTCTTTGAATGCAGGAATAACAAGTGTAAATCACGAAATTATTTTTTTCGCAATCAAGAAAAATCGTCACCAAGAGATGCTTCGCTTCCTCTCGCATCTGACGCAAAGGCTAAGATGTTCTATCCTTATACTTCCGAATTATGCTACTTTTGGCCACTAAATACTTGAATTGAGCCACTAGCATTTAGTTAAGCTACTTTTGATCCGTTGAATATGGAAATCAGATTATTATTGCTACTAAGTAATTAAATTGTGTTATTACTGAGCTACTAACATTCAGGCTCGTTCGCCTTACAAAGGAACACTTAGGCTTGTTCGCCTTACAAATGAACATTCAGGCTCGTTCGCCTTACAAAGGAACACTTCAGGCTTGTTTGCCTTACAAATGAACACTCAGGCTCGTTCGCCTTACAAAGGGACATTCAGGCTTGTTCGCCTTACAAATGAACATTCAGGCTCGTTCGCCTTACAAAGGAACACTTCAGGCTTGTTCACCTTATAAATGAACATTCAAGCTCGTTCGCCTTACAAAGGAACACTTCAGGCTTGTTCGCCTTACAAATGAACATTCGGGCTCGTTCGCCTTAGAAAGGAACAGTTCAGGCTTGTTCGCCTTACAAATGAACATTCGGGCTCGTTCGCCTTACAAAGGAACACTTCAGGCTTGTTCGCCTTACAAATGAACATTCGGGCTCGTTCGCTTTACAAAGGAACACTTCAGGCTTATTCGCCTTACAAACATACACTTAGGCTCGTTCGCCTTACAATAAGACATCTTCTTTTGGCCCTACAAAATATATAAATTATTTTTTTTCCTTACGTACTAACATCCACATGTTTAACAACTGATGATTTCTCTTTAAAGGTTTAAACTGGGGCAGAATTTTTGAGGTTCCTCAAAAATACTGCAACAACATAAAGCGATAAGCTTTCTCACCTCTTCTCTTCATTATTATTATTTATTACTATTTTGCGCCACATTAGTCAATACTTCTCTATATTAATGAGCTAACAATTTTATCTAGTTGTGTAGGCAAGACAAGAAACGGCTAAGAGAAATTCTTCAAAGCATAATTCTTTATTCGTAAATCATATTCACATTCCATTTTGCTCATACTCTAACCTTGTCAACTCGTGCCAACTACGTCTTCGTCCAGAAGTTCGATTGTATATCTTCTCTAGAAGCCTCGTTCTTTTCTAAATCTAGAACAACACATGGCCTGATTCCCGTAAAAACAGGGATATGTAGGCGATTTGAAAAATGAACTCTCGGCCGCAACTTCTTTATAATTCCCCCTTGTTTCTCCGATTTCGAAGAACTACGCCTCCGATCGGACAAAATTGGCTACTAAGTCAATGTTCCTTGCCCGATAATTCATCCTTCATTCTCGAGCAAGGAAGGGGCAGCTGTTGACACCCAATTTTGACCTCCGTATACCTCTCACGAGCTGTTATTTTACTAGTTATTCTTATTTTTTAAGCTTAATTTTCCTCGCGTATTGCTTTTACTTACTAAATAAATCACGTGTTCTATCGACGTCTTGACACTTTTTAAATTCGTATGCAATTTATAAATATATAATTTATTTCTTAATTATTACTATTTTATCATAAATTTTGTATAATATTACATGTCATTAATTTTACGTACAATATATATACGCAATTAACTTTAAATAAAATTCTTCACTTGATAATTATCGTTAGTTATTATTTTATCTATTAAATTTTATTAAATAGCAGCTCAATTGTAATTTCATTCCCAATTTATATAAATTCTAGCCTCCTTTTATCTAATTTATTTCAATTCTAGCCTAAAATTGAGTCAATTTGAACTCAATTTTAAATGCTCCATTTCAATTTCAATTCGGGTACCTACTGACCCGTCTGACCCGCTCCAGAACCCATTCATATTCAGAATCAAATATCAACCGTTGATCTAAAATGATCAACGGCTGAGATTAAACCCCTCATCCCTTCCTTTTTAATTACTCACACCCCCAACCCTAACCCCATTCTCCTCCACCGCCACCCTCACCCTTTTCAGCTCTCTCTCCTCTCTTTCTCCCTCCTCACCGCCGCCACCGTCGCCGCTGAGCCTCGGCGGTCAAACAACAACGTCGGCACCACCTTCTCCCCTCTCCTCAACGCCTCCGCCAGCCACCACCAAAACCCCACCAGCAGTGGTGAAACCCCAACGCCACCGCCGCCTGTCCCCTCCTCTCTTGCTCTCCATCATCTCCTCCGCTCCTCTACCCTTCCGGCGAACCAAATAGCCACCCTTCCTAGCCAGAAAACCACCATCGTCCACCCGTCCTCCCCTCTCTTCTCCTCTTTACCGCTACTCCGCCCGTCACCACCATAAACACCGGCTGGCAAAAACACCCCCACAACCCCACAGCTGCCTCAACTCTCTCACTCCCTCATCTTCTCCAACCACCAAAATAGCCACTCTCACTGCCTCAACACCGTCGCCACACTCCGAGAACCACCAGTTAAAAAAAACCACCAAACTGGACCATCCCATTTCTGATACCCTCCTCTCCATTGCATCTGTTAAAACCCCAAAACCCCCAAGGCTCCTTCTTCTCTGATGGATAGCGGGAGGCTCCGACGAAGGTGTCTAATTTGCCATTTTCTAGAACGTGTTCGAAGATGTGGAAAGCTCATCCATCAATCTCCGTTCTTTTGCATCGAAAAGTTATTTTAATAATGAATTCCTTCGAATTTATGTCCGGTATATCTCTTCTGCGCTCATTCTTTTAATCCTGTTGCTCTTTGTTTGTATCGATTTGTGAATTTTCATTTCAACTATTTGTAATTCTTATTTGCTTAACCTCACAAACATTGGGATTTTTGTGATTTAGTATCGTAGTTGGTTTGGCAGCTTTGTTTGTGAAATTAAGAGTTTATGGTCATCATCTACATGCTTTGCATATGTTGAGCCACTTTAGTTTCAGACCTCCATATATTATGATCTTAATTGAAATCTCGTTGGCGAAAATTTGTGTTAAGTTGCTTGTCATTTAAGTTCGTGCCTTTTAATGGTAAATTAACAGATTTTGTGGTATGAGTGTGACAAGTTTGACATGTGAATATTTATGATTATACTTTGATAACCTTGAACGATTTTGGATGACCTTTTTGAGCTTGATTTATGTTTTCCTTTTCTTTTGAATTTTAATTGTGATAGCTTAGTATTCGTTTATATTTGGTAAGCATTGATTCATGAATCATATCAGTGATTGACTTTAGTTGCTAGTAACCCCCACCCTTATTGTTTTATTTATAAGAAAAATCCATTTATGGCAAATTCTCCCCTTTAATGTTTAGAACAGCCTTGGTGTTTACTTGATTATGGAAAGCTTTAGCATTGATTTTCTTGCCTTTAACAGAGTATGTAATAGTCTTGGTACTTGACTAATTTGGGTAAATATTAATTTGTTATGCTCCTTGCTTATTTTCACTACTCTCCTTAATGAAAAGGTCTCCATGATTGCCTCCCTTTTTCTTCCTAAAATTGATCTGTAAGAGCCTCCATATGCTTATTTCTTTTAATATTTTTTACTAGTGAAATCCCTTTAATCTTTTGACAGCTTGATTACTTGTTTGTTTATGGTAAATTTGAACTTGATTATACCAAATTGGTTCAACTTTTCTGTTGAAAGAAAGAATCCCCTTAATTCCCTCTTTAAAAATTATTTCCTTCCTTAATTCAAATCCTATTTTTCACTATGAAAACACTCTTCTTTTTCATTCATCAGAGACTTTTACTCATGACTACTCTCATATCTTAAGAATTCTCTTCTTTGTGGTCAAGCTTACTGATTGCTAAGTATTGGACTTTGGCTATTTTCTTATTGTTTGCGGCCAATTGGTTAGTCTCTATTGATGTAGATTCCAATTCATATATGATCACTTGTAACCTAAATGTGTGCTTTAGTCGATCTATGTTGTTACTTGCGATTATTCTATGTACGTCATTGTATTTGTGAGTCATTAGAGAGCATGTATATAGGATGTCTAAACTTTACTTCTTGTTGGCTTGATCTGATTTGTTTCCTTTTGTGCTTTAGTCATGAACCAGTGTTACTTGTTAAAAGATTAGATATTGCTTGTCGCATAGTGACTGCTCGATTATATTTTGTTATGTCTTGGCTGCTCGATTATGTTTGGTTATGTCTTGGTTGGTTTTCGTGGTATTTGGAGGAATACGGAGACCCTAATGCATTCATGCTCCTTGACATAAGCACTGCCTAGGGTCCTTGAGATCCTCAGGAACTCTGACATGTCAAGGCGTGGTTTAAGGGTTGTATTAAGGTTCTCCGAGTCCTATGTTCTAAATGTTTGACAGGTTCTTGTTGGCTGTGAAGAGTTGTTCGGGATCGGGATTTCTGAGTATCGGGACAGCCTGTTCTTTAGCTTTAAATTCTGTTCATTATTTTGGTTTGTAATAATTTATTGTAAAACTCTGACGACAAATGAAATACTTTAGGGGACTGCTATGGGGGGAAGGGCAAACTACGTGCTATTTGCCTTAGTTGTTTGAAAACACCTAGAAAACATGCCTATAGGTAAGTTCGTTTCAGCTTTAAAATTAATTAGCATGCTCTATGGCTTAAAGTCAGTTTTCAGTTCTGTTTAGTTGCCATATTTATAAGTTAAATATGTTTCAGCATTTATGATAGTTAGCTACCATGTTTTAAGTTGTAAAAAATCAGTTTCAGCATATAAATAACAAAGCTAGTTACCATGTTTAAAATCAGCTTCAACTTTTAAATAAAATCAGAATCATGTCTAGTTTAAAATCGATTTCAGCATCAGTGTTCTGTGTATTTTAGATAGCATGCCTATAGTGTTAATTCAGTTTCTGCATATACCACGACTAGAAATCATGCCTATAGGATTTAAATTTGTTTCAGTACATTATTTCATTTAGATATCATGCTCATAAGATTTAATTAATAAATTTTCTGCACATCTATACTACTAGAAATCAAGTTGTAGTTTATTAAGGCGTTAATTTCTGAAGAATAGTTTATCACCTTGTACCTTCATTAAATGATTAAGAGGCATGTTTGAGACTGTTACGTGCTACTTGTTTAAAAGTCCCTTCTTGTTTTGCTTGACGCTTTTCCGTGTCTAATTAGGAAACCTAGGATTTTATTTGTCTAGTCCCATACCCAAATAGTAAGTCCAAACGCCTCTTGGACGTTAAGTTGGGACGGGTAAGCATCTTAAGACGCGTTAGTATTTTTCATTTGTTTAGCGCGCTTTTAGAATAATAATCTTAATAACCAACTTAGGTGGGTAGATAGACGGATATGATGGAAATCGACCCGAGCAGAATACGACAATGTCTTTGGAATTGTCTCCGATAATAAGCCGGGCGCTGATCCGAATAGGTTAGAATTAACCTAAGTTTGTTTCTCTCCATCTGTTTGGGGTAGTTAACTAAGTCACTTAGTAATTAAGTTATCTTCTTTATACCATTGTGTAAATTCTATTCTCTCGCTTATCTCTTCTTATTTACTTGTTCATGTATTTTAATTGTGATTCACGCCTATTTCTTTCTCACTTAGATTTATTAATAATCTAATTAGAGCCTAACTTATATGTTTCTTTCGAAAATAAGATTTTCACTTTAATTTATTAACCGACCTTTGTTTATCACATAATTCCCCACATAAATAACGAATCCGGCAGGGACTCACATTTGTGGACCTCGAAAGGTGCCTAACACCTTCCTTTCGAGGTAACTTGAACGATTTCTGGTAACGTAGACTTAAAATTTAATTTAATTGTAATTAGTTAGTATGGTGCCCTAACGCGCCTTAAATTCGTTAGGTGGCGACTCTTCACTCTTTTTCATCCAAAAAAGAGTTGTCACGTCGAATCCCGATTTTCGCGAGAAAAATGGGGCGCGACAGTTGCTATGAATTGTAATTAAGCAAACTATAGCTATTATTCATAATTATAATCTAAATTGTAGTTATTTATGAAATTCCTCTTCCAACATTCATAGGGGCGAAGTACACAAATAACACTTTTAAGGTCCCTATTTAAATAATAGTCTAAATTTATAAATTTTTTAAAAGTTTGACCACTGTAAAATAAACTTCAGGCATGCATATCTAAAGTTTAAACCACTTTGAAAAGTCAAAATTTAAATTCAGATTGAAGGTTTGAATTTCGGCTATAACAAATGCTAAATTCGAATCTTAATTTAAAATTCTATTTATCAAACTTCAAATATTTGGATATGAGAGTTATTTTATACTAGAAGATTTGAAGAAGATAATGGCAGACTAGAATTTTTATTAATGTGATAGTTTGTAAGTTAATTAAGCAAAAATACTAAAGAAAAAAATATTTCTTACAAAAAAACTACCAAAGATAATAATGTTTTTTCTGCTAAGCAACTAAAAACCTATCGAACATATAATATTATCTTATATGATAAGAGGGAGTTGAAGTAGCTGAAGCAGGCACGAGATCAACGTGTCTGCTTCAGTAGGTAGGAGTATTTTAGTCATTTTTTTATTGATTTTTTTTGTTTTAATTGATTTTTTTTATTTATTATAAATTTAAAAATTAGGTAAAAAGATAAATCAGAATAATTAACAATTAATATATTTGAAAGACATAAAAAGTTAGGTTGACTCTAAAAATTTTATCAGTGCCACATAAATTGCAACAGAGGAAGTAATATATATGATTTGAAAATGACGTAAAAAGTACTATAAATTACAATATTAACAATTTAAAAGACATATAAAATATTTAATTGACTCTCCAAGTTCCATCAATGTCATATAAATTGGAGTAGAGAGAATAACATATATTATTTGAAAATTACGTATAAAGTACTATAAATCACAATAATAAACAACTTAAAATATCTAAAAACTATATAAAAAAATTGGGTCGACTCTCCAAATCCACCAAAGCCACATAAATTTGGGACAAAGAGAGTAATATATATTATCTAAAAATTATATAAGAAATATTATAAATTACAGTAATTAACAACTTAAAATACTTAAAAATCATATAAAAATTTACTTGACTCGCCAAATTCTATTTATGCACATAAATTGAGATTTAAAAAAAACATATATAGGGCCCCTGCTTGCATGGGCTTTTTGTATCTAGTATTTATTTAGGAAAAATTACACAAATTGGACTCAATTGTGAAATTATTTACCCAAAATGGACTCCGCCTAATCTAATTAGGCTTAATGGACTAGCAGCCCAAACTATTTACCCGCTTGCCCATTTTCTCCTTTTCTTATTTCGCACATGATGTCAGCATCACATCAGCGTCACTACCATGAATTAATCCTCTTTGATACTCCGCCGGTATATTGATATTCTATCGGTATCATATATGACTGAGCTTAATCCTCTGTGATACTCCATCGGTTTATTGATACTATGTCGGTATCATATAGGACCGAACTCTTTTTTTAAGAAATAAAAAAGAAACAACTAAGAGAAAATTATTAAAGTCGCAAGCTTATTTATTGAACTCTGAATTAGTAGAAATATACTTTTATAATTTTTTTCTCTTTTTGCAAATTAAAAAAAAAAATTATATCTCAATTATGACTCTTTTTTAACTATCTTTAAACTAAAATATTGAAGAACTGAAACATACCTCAATGATACTATGACATTATATAGATATACAGTAATGGTATCATGGATGATTGAGTAATTTCATGGAAGGACTGAAGCAAACATCAATGAAATACTGCCCAGTTACTCTTTGATACCACAAGAGTATATTATACTTTGGTGGTATCAAGAAGAAAGAAATAGTCCTTCAATGAAAACACTGCTCAGTTATTCTTTGATACCATCAGACTATATTCATATATTGTAATATAATGTGATGGTATCAAAGAGAAAAAAAAGGATGAATGTTGACGTCAGCATGACGTCAGCCCGCATTTTTTTTAATCGATAAATGTCATTTTAGAATAAAAAGAGGCATGAAAGTAATGGGGCATTTGAGGATAAATAATTTTCTTTTTGGAGTACAAGTGTTCTTTTCCCTATTTTTTATAAGGCCTAGGGGGCGCGGCGCATGTGGCAAATTTTAAAAATTATATTGTATCACTATAATAGTAAGAAGTAAAAGACTAACACTTCAAAAACAGATTTAACCACTTTTTATAGAGCAATATACTTTCTTCGTCTCAAATTGTCTGTCCTAGTTTCTAAAAATATTTTTCTCAAATTATTTATTATTTTAAAAATTTAAGATAAATAATTATCCTTTTTCTATTTTATTCTTAATAGTGATCTTTTTGGAAGACTATATATAAACACTTTAATTATAATGAGATGATAACACACACAATAGAGAAAAATTGTTCTTTAAGACATAAATAAGGATAGTAAGGAAGTCAAAGCCCTTCTTAATTACTTCCTCTTTCATTTTAACTTTGAAAGAGTTGAAGTAATATTGTTTCTCTCCCCTTTTCTTTCTTTCTTTTTTTTTCCAAAATCACTTTTTATGTGTTTATAGTAGATATTGTATCTCCTTGTTTTTTTCATGCGTTAACTTCTTTATATTTTGAATTCTAATACTGAAAATCCTAACTTCGGCACTGTCGTCCGTTGGTACTGACAGGTTAGTCATACTCGAATGTTAAAATATAAACTCAGAAGAGGTGCGCACACATTGTAAGTCTCATCATTGAACTTCAAGTGATTTTCCAAAGGGAAAAAACTAATTACATAGAGGAAATGGATGTGGAAATCTCTATTTGCTTAGAAATATGTGGCTTTTTCATGTAATGTTAAGAAGATACATCTCAAAAGAAATTTAAGCACAAAAATGAAGGAGCGATTGGAAAGCTGCAGGAACTTCTAAGAAAGTCCTTTAGTTAGCTAGCTTAATTTAAGATGCTATTGCTCAACTCTACTTTATACTTATGGAATGGAACATATTATAAGGCTATATATGATCCAATTCTTAGTCAAGAACCTCATGTAAAGAACCTTAGGCTTTGATCCAATTCTTACATATTGTTGATGGGAAGATTTTTTGAGTTTTGGCTTTGAAGATTGTTAGTAACATGGTTGTCGTTTGTCCTGCTGATGAATCTCTTGACAATAATGTTATGGATAGCTTTTGATCTGTAGGTGATGTGTTCAAGCATGCTCTTGAGGTTGTTGGATATGTGCTAAAAGGATATCTATTTTGGTGTTGTTTGATCATAGCTAACTTTTAACCGATACAGTCTTTACGCCCATAATTTCTTGTTGACAATGAAAAACTTATGCAACAGTGCCGTATAGCATGCTCATAGAATTCTCTTGTGAACAAAGCTACTACTTATCAACTCATGCAATATAATTTCTTGGTAACTTCATGTTCTCGAAGATATATGCTGCCATGTTTCCAGTTTCTTTTGTATAACACTTTTTGCTCTTTCTTTCCTGTCAACATTTGATTTTTCATATATCCAATTCTATGTTCAATTTGTTTAGTTGGCGGATGTGAACTGGATGAAGAGCAATTACTGTTTCTAAAAGTTTGAAAGTAAAAAATAATGCAATCAAATAATACAAAATGAGATCAAAATCAACCACGTTAGTTCAAAAGTTGATGAATGGCGTTATAAAGACAAAAGCTTTCAACAGATAAGCTCTTCCAAAAGTTCTTTATGCTCTTTTAGACATGATTAGAGTGTCTATTAGACTTGCGATATTTAAAAGGTTCAGTTAAATGTAACTTTGGTTCTTTTTGTTATGAGATTATGCGCAAACTTAAAAGTACATCATTTTTCGGTAAGCTTTGACAAATTTACGGAGATTGTTGAGACATTTTTGATGGGGAATAACTAGGTAGTTTATGATTTGGAATTTTGAGAATTTGATGTTTTCACATAATAGATGTCAAACATTGATGTGAATTGAATTTTTTGTTTCCCGATAAATTTTAAAATATTGAGGCAATTGTTTTCTTTTTTCATCCAGAGGCCCAAGCAAAGAAAGTCCGCGCATATTAAAAATAAATATTGTTGGCCTCAAATTCAAGGTACTTGCAGCTTTGAACCCTGTTTCGTTTTCTTCTCAAGGTTCTATCTTCAGAAAACTCATCTTTTCTCTTCAGTTTCCATGAACCACAAGATATGTTCATTTTTATTACTGATTTTATCATTCATTTCATAATTTATGTTTGATTGCAGATTCAAAATTATGAATTTCACATACAAAAATTACCGATTTATGGAATCGTCTCTCTAAGAAAGAGCAGAAATTTGCTAAAAGGTAAAGCTATTTTTCTTAATTCTAAGTTTTTAATACATACCAAGTTTATAATATTAATTACATGGGATGATTAGGTGTATTGACGACATGGAGATGTTTGCAACATCTAGAATAATTTGTTCTCTCAAAGTTGCCTCGCGACTTCAGGTACCACTTGAAGCAATCTTCAAGTGTGGAAGAATGATATGGGTAAGGTTGCCATAGTTCGTATAAGTTTATTGAGTTATATTTATTTATCTGCTTGTTTATGCATTTCTGTGTGTGTTTCACGTTATCTATGTCGTTATAGAGATAAAAGAGTTTGTGGAGTCCCATATTAATGGTTATATATTAGGCACGGCATCTTGAAATAATAAAAGGTCTGTTGCTAAATCTATTCAGTAAAAAATTTCAAATTTTATTTTAGTGCGAAAGATATGTGCCTCTTTCTGTCTCAGATCTACTATGTTAAGTTACTGAAAGGAGAATTTATGATTTCTTGAGGACGAGAATAATTTTGGACGGGGGTGCGAACCACACCATTAGGAGGTAGTCATTCTCATTGCATCCCTAGGTTTGTAATTACTCTTCGTATTAGAGATTTCTCATGAATTCTCAACAGCTTAATGTACACCCCACAAGAGTTTCATGCAATTTGTTAGATTCTCAAAATTGATACGACGACTTAGATAGATGGGATTGAGAAATAGAGAACAGAGAAATAGAGGAATGAGATAGTATGACTCATATTATAATTCCCTATTTCATTATTGGGAGTTATCTTTTTGTTTCTTTTTTCATCTGCAGATTACTTAATTACCATTGAAAAGCATCTTCGTGAAAGGTGTATCTTGCAATATTCACATTAGATTGATACTTACTATTTTAGGTATATTATCAAGTTGTCTTGAGAATAAGGTGCAACTGAAGTGTACGTATCTGAAAATGAGGATTCACAGCAATTGCGTTTGGTGCTAAATATATAGCATTAATGATATTCTTCATCTTGTGAAAATATGCATTTATTGTTATACTTGGTGGTGCACGGGAGAAGAGTAAATTTGATTATTTTTTTCATAAAATATCAACTCAATTTTCTACCACTCAAAGAAAATTTTATTTTCTATTTGCAAAATAACATACCACGTTGGAAGTAGGTTTTGTATGGCGTAGATCCAGATTATTCATGTGTTCCTTCTGCCCTTTTGTGACTCAAATATTCACTCCATTTTACAGTGTTTGATTTATTCTACAGATCTGTCCCATTTGAAGCCATCGAAGTATATCATGTAGCATGTGCCCGTTTAGTGGGATCCCTTGGAAGCACAAAATATTTGTCTACCTTGTATATAGGTCTCTCAGCTAGGCAGGGTGAACGATGACCTCTGAGGAAAAAGAACATGTTCTCCATAGGTTCGAAAAGGTCTTTGAAAGTTAGGATTGTTGCATATAAGTTATCAGTTAGTCCATATTTTAAGTGACATTTTATAATATTTTGAATATCTTTGTAGGACTTTGTTCTCAATTCGGGAAAACATCATGGAAACGTTAATATATTGTAAACATTAATTTAACTCTTGACAATGCCGCTTCCTTTTTTATTGTTTTCATATTGAATTTCCTTTTAGCAATCTTGTGTGCTACAAATAGAAAGAATAGTGTCAGAGGGCACCACTCATCTAGTCCTTTTTAATAAGTGTCTTTTGAACTACCAAACTGATCTTGACCGTTCGTTCTTTGATCGGACGGACCTTATTCATTCTTTAGCCTCAAGGGTATTTACGGTATTTTGTATTAATGGCACTTTAAAGATATTGTACAACATTACTCTATAGATGTACTTTTGCAATTTTGGACAAAAAACCCAGTCCATCTTCTATATTATTACGTGGGCAGCCAAAATGATAGCCGCATTTTTCTGTCTTGTGGGTCCCATCGTATCTTTCCTTCATTTGTTTGAACTTTCTTAACACTTTGTGGATTCCATTGATTACCTGAGTATGCAAAATCTCCTACTACTGTTTGTATAGCAAATATTAGAACTTAAAACACAAATTGAAAAAAAGTTATCACATAATGTGACGTCTTTGTTTTTTTTATTTCTCCTAATTAAATTTTTCTATTTTTATTTATTTGTTTTATTTTTCTTTTTAGCATGTTATATATTTGAAATCATTTTAAAAATTACGTAAAAAGATATTACGTTAGTTGATACTCAAATTTTATCTGTGCCATATAAATTGAGATATATTATATTAGTTAATTCTTAAAACTTTATTTGTGCCATATAAATTGGAATATATTACGTTTGTTGAGTCTCAAAATTTCATATGTACCACATAAATTGAGATATATTACGTGAAGATTACATAAAAAGTACTATAAGTCACAATAATAAACAACTTATTTATTTCTTATATTTTTTAGCCAAGCCTATTTTCGATATTATATTAATTTTGTGCTATAAGAACATTGTACCTAGCTGTTTTGCATGTGTACTTTTTAAATTTTGGACATAAAAATCTGACTATGTTAATGTTGTTTACCTGTACTTTCACCGTAACTTTCTCATGCATGTGGGCTCATTTACTTTTATTGCTTCACATCATTTTGATTTTATTTGTATTTGTTGAATACAATGGACCCCACGTCCTTATCGGTTAATTTTGAATGCATTTCTTTTTACCTATGCCCACGATTTTCTGCATCTAGCTTTTGTTCATTTCGTGGTAAATTACTTTTGTATTTAAGGCATTGATTTTTCATTTAATTATTTCAAGTGTTAATTACTTTATTTTTAAAGTAATATTTTATCTATAAAATATATTTTCCTTGGACAATTTTGTTTGTCCATAATATATGTTATTTTAAAAAATTAAGATATAATTAATTATTTATTTTTACTTTTATCTTAAATTATAAACATGAAAAGATATTAATATAGTGCAAAATTTTAAGTTGAACATATGTATGAAGTTTCAAAGATTTTAACGTTTTTGTTTAGGTATATGGATATGACCGTTCAAGTGATGTATTAGAGTTTAAAAATTAATTTAAATTCAATTAACTTGAAATATTGATTAAAGTTTGATTAATGATTTAAAAATTGGCAATTAACCAATTTCTTTCATAGAAAAAATAAGGTCATATAAACTAAAACAAGAAAATATCATATGATAAAAGGGATTATTCGGATGATAAGCATTCTCCACCTTCAACTATGAAGAAAAATCATAATAACACAAATTATTAAACCTGTGCTTCAAAAACTTCTATATGTTCACATATGACTTTCAAAAATATCGTAGAATATATTTTAAAATTTCTTAGATCCTGCCCGTCTTTTGATCAGATGGACCTTATTCATTCGAAGGGTATTTTCATTATTTACCTCCTTTGCAGACCTAATAATATTCTCCACATGTGTGCCTCTTTTGTTTTCACGTGGTTTCAGACATAAAGACTGATTAACGCGCGGCCTTTAATCCTTTGTGCTTCCTTCTTTGTTTTTTTTCTTTCTGTATTTTACTGTTGTGTTTTGTCAATTTATTTGGAGGTATTTTTTGGGTTAGTGAATCTCAATCTATTAGTTCTAATTTTTCTTCAGTTGTTGTTTGTGTTGCATGTTGCTTCTTCTTCTTCTTCCTTTTTTTAAGCGACTTTATTATTATCTTTTCATAATTTGTAAGTGTTTTATCGACAAGATTAATATTGAAAATTTTTGAATTTCATAATTTTGTTAGGTTGCTTTCAGCTAAAAGATAAAATTATAGCACTTACGCAGGGAGAATTTGATGATGAGTTCTCAAGGTTCAGAAAATCATCATCAATAAATATAAAAAATAAAATCATCAGAAAGAAAATTAGTTGTCTGGAAGGAAAAAGGAAATTTTTTTGAGTGAGAGAAGAAATGTACTAATTTTATACTTTTCTTGATCAGTTATTACTTTCAAAATTCATTATTAATGTTGTGCATTTTTCAGCTCAGGTGCTTATGACTTCTTTTAAAATTTGACGATGCTTATGAATTCTTTTTAAAGGTATGCTCCTTTTTTAATATTTTGCTGAAATGTGATGCTCGCACAATATATGACTTACAAATTTAATATTGTCAATGATATTTGATCGAACAAAATATATTGTCATCTTTTTAAGGTGGTGTAATATGTTAGACACTGTAAATTTTATACACGTGCTTCATTTGCTTGATGATACTGATAAACAGGATTTCAGAATGGAGTGCTCCAAAAACTCCATCCTATTACTATAGAGAGGATTATATTCTTGATTTAAAGATGCATGAATCACATCTCACAACTCCTTTTATAAATTTTCTTTGAAGAAGTTAGATAGTTATGTTATGTTCTTTGTTATTTCTGCGGATAGTGGATATGTTGCTTGAAATCTTCAAAAATATTATCACACCTATATATGTTGAATTTCGATATGCACCCATCGAAATTTTTAAAGAGTCTGATCAACATAAGTCGATGGTTGATCGCAAATACAACTGTCAGGTAGATCACGAGAATATTTATATGGGGGTTGATATTTGCAGCGTGTTTTGATATTCTTAAGGAGTGGAGTAGGATGCTTTTAAATATAATTATTTTTTTGAGTAGACAATATTCTGGAAAACAAAGAAATTGCAGGACCTTTATGATGGTAGATTAGACCCGATTGTAAATACTCTCTTAGTGAACTTATTGGTGAGAAAAAGTCATCAGGCCAGCTCAGATAGCTTGAGAAGTGTTGCACCCTATTGAAATGAGTACATGGTTCGGATATGGTAATTTGACTTTAAATAAGCAGTTGATTCTAGATAAGCATCTCTTAAATATTATTGGGGTCGTCTATATGAATTTTCTGTTTAATCCATTTTATTTGAGCCCCTCTCATTTCAATACGATTAAAAAGGTTCAATATAATTTATTTATTTTAGCGTAATTATTAGTGTGGACTAACAGTAACTGAGGTAGCGTGCCAAAGAATGCAAACAAACTGAAATGCTTAAGATGGATTTCTGTTTCATTTGATAATTAATACATAGATTATTTTTAAAGATTTTGATGTCATTTCAGTTCTGTTTACTGCTAATTCATCTAAACATAAGGTGCATCATGTTTCCTCTATTGCGACCAGAGCATCATCAGATAAGTACTTGAATTAATATGATTTTATTGTTTATAGGATCTTCTTATATTTACACAAAAGTTTGGATGTGATAAATGAACAAGTGAAAGTGAAAATTTATTTTTAATATAGTGGATAAATAAAATATCACAATTTATTCAATTTCTTCATTAATTTTTTAAAGGTAAATATTTTAAGAAAAATATATATAGGTCCAAAACTAAAACCTACCAAATTTCTATGAAATTATAAAACAATGGACTTACAATTGTATTATTAATTCCATTGTCTGTTATACGGTCAAACATTCTCCTTCTCCTTTTTCCCTTCTATTTTCAAAATTTCTTTTTTTTTTTGGTTAAATTTTTCAAAATTTCAATAAGTTGTTGTATCCACTTTATTAGTATTTTTCTTGAGAATTTACTTACAGTTACAAATTACAATATTATAGACTGCCAATATAAAGTTTCAAGACTTTGAAAATGTAAGAATATGAGAAATTTGTGGATGTTTACGTGCATATTATATGGTGATGAATATAAATAATATTGACGCAAGCACTTACGCAAATGTCCACAGGGAATGACCAAGATGTGGATAAAATTATATTGTGGCCTTCATTCCTGCACATTCAAGCAACAAGTTTGAAATGAATAGTATTGGCATGAGTGTGAAGAGTTGGATGGACATGACAGAGGAGGGGGGAGGGGGAGGAGGGCAAGCCTCATTCTTAATGCGCAACAAGTTGAGTCCAGTAGTCCCAACATTTGTGCCAAGTCGTGACATGGTTCTCTCATCTTTAGCTGAGGAGCAACTTGTGCGTCAAACGAGTGCATCTTTGAATTAATGCTATGGATAATCCTACTAAAAGAGAAAGCCTATTGAAATAATAGCCAATAGGTATGAGCTATGAACTTTAGTGGGAGATCCATTAGAAGCTTTTGGTGGTTATTTGGGCTTTAACATATTTGATGAAAAAGATGAGAATGAAGTATTAGATGAATGCTTTGCTAAAGTGATTGGGGATGGAGATCTTTTCCCTAGGCAACAAAGGAAAGGATTCAAGACAAAGAAAAAGACCAGTGGAAGAAATCATAGTTGAATGGTAAAGTGTTTGAGGAGGTTGTTCTAAAGCAACTACCAATGAGATCTAGTGACAAAATAGAAGGAGACACAATTCAACTACATCCACAAGAAGTCCAATAATCCAACAAGAATTGATGATGTATCAAAAGATCTTGGAGTGGTTGGAGGAAAAAGACAAGGTGAAGAATCAAATTTTTACCGGGCTATATCTTCTTTAAGATTTCACAATTTCAAAGAAATAATGGTCTGACTGTACATTCTTGCTTATTTTAATTTTCACTGCTTAAATATTATCATAAAGTGTGTTATAAACTATCTAAGAGCATAAGCAACCTCAAGACTGCAGTTGGTACTGAAAAAAACTGAATTCATTGAAGGAAGGTATGAAAGCATGGTACACTCAGGGGAGATACAACCTAACAGTCAGAGGGGATTATTACATCACAAGAAGTTATATGGCACTTATGGGTACTTAGAGGAAAATGGATATTGCTTCATTAATCTGGAATACTCATTAATCTGGAATACAATAGCACAATTAAAGCACGGATTTATTGTAAGGCTAGCCGCTAAAGAGAGATTGCTAACTAAGGGGAGGTTGATTCAGCTGAACATTCATGTAGATGAGCTGCAGTATTGCCTATGTGATTCTAATGCACTGGAAACATCTCAACATCTTTTTGTTGAGTGTGCTTGGTTCAAAACAGTTAGGCAAGCAATAGTACAATGGTGTGGAATTCAGCTACAACATGGTAATGTGAACCAAATTTACACAAGTATTAGAAGGAAGCATTGAAAAGGCACTCTGAAGGAGATAATAACAGCCATGTTAGGAGCAATAGTATACCATATATGGAGGGCTCGCAATTGGAAGATCTTCATCAAAGGACAATATGTTTATACAGAAAGAGTCATTAGTCAGATAAAAAAAGAGCTAATAGATAGGATTAACATTCCTTGTATATACAAGAAGAGGTCGTGTAGGTGTAGAGGATTAATACATAGAATATTTTTGTGACTAGTTCTTATTTGAGGCTTTTGTTTATCCATCCTGCTAGAGGAAGGGGACGGAGGTGCTCTTAGTTTATTTTTTTCAGAAGATTTTGTTGGTCAATGGTAATATTCACAGTGTTACCAAAAAGAAAACTATGTGATGATAATAGAATATTTAATTCTTCTTCTTCTTATTTTTTACATGCATATTAATTAGTAGATATTTTTTTATGTCTCAATAGGATTAGTAAGGTAAGACATAACCCATCTTGCTTGTACTTTTTCCTCTAGTTCCGCTTTTATTATATATCTGTATATTTATATATATAAAAAAAAACTAGTCCTAGACACCTTGCCTAAAGAATTTAGTTATTTTCGCTTGATTATTAGTTATTTTGTTATTATTTCGTTACTTTCTTATCATCTTTATGTTATCAGAGAATCAACTAGCTTTGATATAATCATATTGTTTATAATTTGTTTTATAAATTCAATTATTTGGCTTCGTAATAAATTTTAGGTTAAACAATATCAACACACAAATTTTCTTAATTTTTTTTAAAGAATGATAACCAAGTTAATTTGCACGCACTTCAACAAATCTATCAAGCATATTATTACATTCCATAAAAATATAGAGTATAAGATGCAAACTAAGGTAGCTTAGGAGCATCGATGATACGTAAATATGCACATTAAAGTTGGACCAAATAAAGTCATGTAATTGTAGTTGAAATTTCAACTTGAATTTTTCAATTAAGGATTCTCCTGGATAAGTATTTTTATTCTCTTAACTCAAACTTAAAATTTTTGAATTCTTGATGATTAAATATGTAATCGTAGATCTATCTAAGTTAGATAAAAGAAAGTTACAACTTTGGATTAAATAAGATTTTATATCTTGAAGTTCCACATTACCATTCATTCATCTTTTTACCTAAAAAACTTGACCTAGCACCGTGTCCAAAAGGACCAAAATCTAGTCAACAAACATCTTCATGTTGGATTATAAAAATTGAATGTGAAAGACATCATGGGTACAACAACGTTGACATAATGCCAACTCAGCATTATGGGTCCCACCAAATAGGTCCCAAGTCGTACTTTGTGTTTGACACGCGCTAACAAGACCGTGTGCTTCAGGTTTAAAAATCTTTTCAACTTGCAAAGGAAAATCTGCCTTTACCGTTTTACAATTCACCAAACTCCCACTCGCTTCCGCTAACGCGTGCATCACGCGCCTCTATTACAAATTACAATTCTTGATTATCTTCATGGTTCTTGAGCGCGAGTCTATTGAAAATAGTCTTTCTACTCCATACAGTACATACAGCCCATTCCCCTGAACTTCACTTATTGAATAACATTAGTTGTTGTTTGATCATCTTCATTGTCACCACTTCCTTTTTCACGATCAGAAAGTTTCAAAATCAATTAAAATTATAATAAAATGATACGTATTTTCTCATATTTTTATCCTTTATTAAGGTTGTTCGAGGTCTAGTTACAAAATAACTTTTATTAGAGGACGTTTTACTTTCAACGTTGAACTATTTTAACATGAACTTGGTGCATACTAGACACCGAGTGAGAAATTAAAAAGAAAAAAAAAAAGTCCCCCAACCCTGTACACCTTCATATGGACCCCACTTACCCACCCACCCTTTTCTCTCCATCACATCATCTGTTAATAGTACAATTTCTCTCTCTCTCACTATATACAGCTTTTACATAGTACATGTAATATTATGTATATCTATCTTTTAGCACCTTCTTCTCCTCCTCCTTCAAAAGGGTAGATTCCCCAAAAGATTAGCCTTTTATACCCTTTTGGTTTTTTCTTTTTTCACTTTCATAGAGCTTTGGAGCTTGAAAAAGGTGAAGCCAATTTTTTTTTTACCTCAGCTCCATGTTCTCAGCTTTGCTTGTCACTTTCTAAGGTACAAATATTCAACCCCCCCCCCCCCTTTTTTTTTTTTTTGTGTGTGTGTGTTTTTTGTATCTCAGTTTAAAACTTTTTATTCCTTTTAACTCTTTTCTTGGACATTTCTATAAAAGACACTTTTTTTTAACATTAATTTTATCTCTCTGTGTACAAGTGTTTTGGTTGAAGTTGAAATGTCTCGAAGTATTACAGGTTTGGGAACCTAGGAATATCTTTGTTTGTTTAAGTTTGACTAATAAACTTTTGGAACACTTCAACCTTCAAAGTTGTTGATTCCCATTTCAAGCTGCCAACTTTGGCTTTATTTTCTCTCTCTCTCTCTGATGTGTATTTGTCAGCGTTTTGTATCTGTTTGGGTTGAAAATTTTGTGCTTGGACTCTTGAATTTTCAGATTTTAAAGCTTTGATCAGCTGAGATAATTGAATCATTCCAAATTGAGGGGTTTTGTGGGTTGTGACTTTGCTGAAAAAGGGCCTTCTTTTGTGGCAATTCTTGGTCTTCATTTGGATGGTTTTTGGTTTATGTTAAGAAGTTTTTGTTTTCCACATAGATGGTTTTGGCAGTATCAAGAAATTGTAAGTAGTGAAATTGAGGCTAAAACTGAGTAAGCAGGAAAAGATTGAGAATTTTTGGGTGAGAGACATGGAGAAAAAAGAGGGAGAGCGAGAGCATTGGAGGGAGATGGTGAAGAGAATGCTTCCTCAGGGAGAGGATGGGGAAAATATAGAATATTCAATAGCAATGGAGTATACTGGTCCTTTGTTATCATATGAGGCTCCTAAAGTAGAGCCTCTTGATATGAATTCTAGTGCAATTCCAATAGCGGAACCTCTTTCAGAATCAAGAAGATCATTGAGCAGTGGTGTTGCCCCGGTTATAGAACCTATTCCGTTGCCAGTATCTCGTATTGCTGGTGTAACAAGTCCCCCTAGTCATAGTCCAAGGGTGTCTTATAGTTCTGAGTCCCAAGTGTCTGTCTTGCAGAACCCTGATTCTTCTTCAGGTTCCCCCTCAGCATCACCGGGTTCAGTGCTGAATCACCAGGGGAGAAGAGCCCCAGTAGTCACCTTTGTCGATAGATCTGAAAGAAAACCGGTGGAAATTGAGAATCAAGTCTTTCCAGAATATGTTGGAGTTTCTAAGGAAAGGAAGAAGAAAAAGAAGTCAAGAATCTGTTATAGGTGTGGAAAAGGGAAGTGGGAAAGTAAAGAGTCTTGCTTGGTTTGTGATGCAAAGTATTGTAGCAATTGTGTGCTCAGAGCAATGGGTTCAATGCCTGAAGGGCGCAAATGTGTTAGTTGCATTAGCCAGCCAATTGATGAGTCGAAGAGGTCCAAACTTGGTAAAAATTCTAGAGTATTATCACGTTTGCTTAGTCCTTTGGAAGTCAAGCAGATAATGAAAGCAGAAAAAGAATGTGCTGCTAATCAGCTCCGGCCAGAGCAGCTGATTGTGAACGGATTTCCTTTGAAGCCAGATGAGATGGCAGAACTCTTTGGGTGCCCTTTACCTCCTAGGAAGTTGAAGCCTGGGAGGTATTGGTATGATAAGGAATCTGGACTATGGGGAAAGGTAATTTTTTCTGTTGAGTTAAATCAAATTCATTTCCTATGTTAGAAAGAAGATGCTAATATAGTTTTGACTTAATTAAACAGGAAGGAGAAAAACCAGACAGAGTTGTTAGTTCAAATCTAAATTTTACGGGAAAACTTAATGCTCATGCCAGCAATGGAAGTACTCAGGTTTACATTAACGGCCGAGAGATAACAAGACGTGAACTCAGAGTGCTGAAGGTTTGTTCTTTTCATTACAAATTAATCGCGCATATGCCAAAACAAATATGTTAGGAAATATATTTAATTCTAGAACCGTTGTTATCCACATTTTAAAGGCCACCTTCAATTTACTAACCTGTCGTTATGTGTTCATGACAGCTTGTATGTTTGAATTTGGTGAATAACTCCCCATTCTTTGGTATAGTTTTGTCATTTATTGAGATTCTATAAATGTTTTTGCTTTTTTTCCACCCAGTATTGATGCTGGATTAACTTTTTCTTTCCCTATTTATGCTCCAATTATGTGTTTTGTCCCGTCCCTCCCAGTCTGTCGTCGTTTGGTACGTGGGATAAGGATAATAATCCTAGGATAAAATTTGGGATTTAACTTTATCCCATGTTTGGTTTGAGGTATTAGCTAAACCCGTGATTATTTTAACCCACCATTTGTACTAAAATGGTAGGATTACTATCTCATATAGAAGGTGGGATAAAATAATCCCATGGAATATCCTTGCTTATCTCATATCGCGTACCAAACGGGAATTTCACTGATGGTAGATATTAATAACGTCCGTCCATATAATCATTTATAGGTCTTAGATTCTTTCCTGTTAATCTGTTCATGAGATGAGTTTTCTTGGTTGAAAGTAGCGAGTCATACCTCCCAATTCTTCTCTTAAATTTGTCTCATATGGAGATACCATAACTTTTACAGCTTTCATTCACCCAATCTATACATCTTTCTCAATCTATTATTGATACACTCATTTGTTTCTGCTCTGTCCTCCTAAGCTGTCAAATTATTTTAAGATTTCACTAATACTGGAAGTTAATAATGTACGTCCGAAAACTCATTTCTAGCTCGGAGTATCCTTACTTTCATCTTAGATGATCGTGAAAAGTAACATTTTTTCCCTTATATTAGTAAATTTTAATTGTCGTTTACTAGAGCTAGTGCATCAAGTAACTTTGATATCTTTAAACTTGCATTTTGCTTTTAACTATCCGAGCTAGTTATTTGACTGATTGTCATTCTACAATCTACAATTTTGGATCTAAACAGATTTTCCCTGTACCTTCTCACAAAAGGAAACAAATGTATTCCGGGTGACCTTTAACCTTTTTCAAGCACTTCTATTATTCCCTTCAGCTTCTCTCTCTTTTTTTTTGGCTAAAATAATAGAATCTCAAATATCCTGGTGATGTTCAAAGTCTGTAACTTCCCAAAATGAACCTTTCCTTGTCAATTACCGCAACAAAATCAATCAGCCAGGTTTGTCATTATTACACGCAGACTTAAGTGGTTCCAGAAATTGAACCTTTCCTTGTCAATTACCGCAACAAAATCAATCATCCAGGTTTGTCATTATTGCACGCAGACTTAAGTGGTTCCAGAAATTACAGTTAGGCGTGGTTCATAATTACCCAGTATGCAAAGAAAAGTCTAAAAGTATCTGAAGAGATGATGAAAGTATTTGTGAGTTTTACCGTTGTGGTACTTCAAACCAATGAGTGCATGAGATATGTTGGAACATACACTACTATCACATAACCATGGTTAATTAATGTATATTTTCATTTATTAAATCACTTAACTATGGTAAGTTGCATCAGTTTGGTGTAAACACCCGGTGCGGGTAAGTTTTTACCCTTCCTCTCCCTTAATCATCCAACATCTAAAAAAGTATCTCCAGAGTGTAGTTACCGGCACAGAAAAGCTAATGCACCATATATGTAAAAAACCAATGGAACAACCTAATTACCATTATTTTTCAGCCTGTTTGAAACAACCACCTATTGAGAAGAAAAAGTGTCACTGAACCACTTAATTCCATTCTGTGACAGCCTCTTGCATCTTTAACATATGGAACCTTGACAACAGGCATTACCCGAAATTGCTTCCCTCACTCTAGTCATAATCTTCCATGTTCTTATAGAAATCAACTCTTCAAAGCCTAGTTCTGGCAGTTTCGATCAAACCTGCGCACCACACATGGACTTCATTGGTTCCAGAGATTTCAGTGATATCCAATTCAAGATGATCCAGTGTCGATGTTACATGACTGCCTGATCCAAACTAGCGCATACGTTGTTATAGCATTCAACTTAAGGCCCTTGGGTTGGCCTTTCTGCAAATGATTCTCTTCCTAGAATGAAACTCTGTGCATGCTTATTTGTTTCCTCATCCCTTTATGTACAATGAGTCCTGACATAAGTTTTATTTCAGTTTGCAAAAGTGCAATGCCCTCGTGACACTCACTTTTGGGTATATGATGATGGTCGTTACGAGGAAGAAGGGCAAAACAACATTCGGGGTAACATATGGGAAAAGGTAGCGACATAGAATTGATTGTAGGGTATGATTTCAACTATGTTACTCAAATAAGTTTTTGATTTAATATCTAATATATTATATTGACATGCAGGCAACAACACGGTTTGTTTCCTCTCTGTTCTCCTTGCCTGTACCACATGGTCAACCCTATGGACAGAGAGACGAGCCTAGCAATTATACTACTGTTCCAAATTACTTAGAGCAGAAAAGGGTTCAAAAGCTACTTTTACTTGGGCTTGAAGGTTCTGGAACAAGCACTATTTTCAAACAGGTAGTGGCCTTATGCAGCTTTCCTTTTTTCAGGAAAAAGGGTTATATTTTTCTTGATTAATTATTAAACTAATTGAACTTAAGCTTCTTTCTATATATAGCTCAAATCTCTAAGATTTTTTATTAGAGGTTTTATCTTCTTTCTGCATAACGATAACTGTTTTCAAATATCTGTAGTATAGCTTAGCTAAGTTGCCTGTTGATTTGTTCATTTGTTCTATGGACTTGAATCTGCTAGCATCCACGTAGTTCTTTTTTCTGCCAGAAAATTTTCTAGCATCATGTTGCAGCCCAATTCCCCAATCAGTTTGAGATTCGAGGCTTGGTTAATTGATTGATTGATATATTGCAGCTGTGCTGTATGGCACTGCTTATGACTCAAACTAGCTGGCTGGCTATAACAACAAGAACAACGGTATCCTATCATTTTCTGGTTAAAGGTCACCATTGATATTAGCCATCATAAACGAGGTACAAATGGGGCCATTTGATAGTCATAAATTTAAATGGGGTAAATTATAATATGAGGATTGACAAGAGAGAGAGAGCTCGGTTTGAGTCGCCTAGGGAGTTCAGTGGGAAAACCACCGATCGTCTCCTTGGTAAGGGGTTTCAGCCTTTCGGGTAGGGTGGGGTAGGGTTTACCATATAAAAATATTTTGTAATTTGTGGATTTTGAGTTAGATTTCTATTTACAGTCGTGTTTAGTTGATTGTATTAAAACATAGGATGTTGTGCTATACTTGGAGCTAGATCCACATTTTCCCGAACAGTTTTCTTGGACTCAAACAAATCCTTCACAATTGATGAAAAACTGTCTTGTGGAGCATTGCACAGTGGATCGGTGGTATCAGGCTATCAGCAGTGTCCTCTCTGTTTGAACAATAGGCTCACCCGTGGTATTGCAAAATATGTTGTATGATGTATTGATAATATATTCAGTTCTTAACTCTGTATGCGTATATGAGTGACGTTCGAATGTTGAATAGATCTCTAATACCGTCCCTGATATATATATGCCGAGCCAGAAAATGTCTCCTTTAATGCTTGATTAGTAAAGCACTATTGTGTCCAGAAGCTGAGGCTCAAAATGAATGAGTGAATTCCTTCATTTATTGTGGAAACTGTGACTGGAAGTCCCGGGAATGGATGGAGCCTCTTCTTCCCTTTATGAAAAGAAACTATTCAGCACTTGGTTTAGTTGTTGTAGTTGCTAGTAAAGGGGAAAAGAGAGAGAAATACAAATTGTGTGGTTTAAAATTTCCTATCTGAAGAAGAATGCTAATAGGCTACCCCGACCAATTACTAAGTAGACACTGGATGTTATTTACTTAAAAACGCTGTCTTCAAACAACAACACACCCAGTATATTCCCACAAAGTGAGGTTTGGGGAGGGTAGAGTATACGCAGTCTGTACCACTACCTCAAAAGTGAGGTAGAGAGGTTGTTTCTGATAGACCCCCGGCTCAAGACACAAACAATCGAGAAAAATACATAATATAAGAACAAGAAAGATAGATGTGAAACGCTGTCCATAAATATAATGATCTGATTGACCATTGGAAGGGGGGTTGATGTGAAAGCAAGAAGTGGTGTGGGATGGGTAGACAACTTTTGAAGAGCAATGTAGCCTGCCTATTTGTGTTTGATAGCGTTCCTGAGCTCTGGTCAAAGACCTTAGCACTGGTATCTTGTTCTATTGCTGGATAGTGTCTATCCTCAGTTTCGATGTGCATGAAAGTCAAAAACTATTCTCATTTCAGCTTTAAACATAGAAATGATATATTTTTTTTCTCAGAAGTAGTCCGGCGGCTCCTAATAGAATGCTTGTACAGCCAAACCCAAACTTCTTTCTGTATTTGAAGAGGACCGATAATTGAGAAAATATATTGTATTGAAGAGGCTTTACTGAGAAGTATAAAAGTGGGATACATGAAAATTTGGATGTAGTATGAAAGAATTTTAATCTTTTGATTGTAGTTAAAGAGACAATTTTTAAGGCTAGAGGAAAGCAGAAAGGTTTACTGAATGTGAAGGGAAGGAGTGTCAGATTTGATGACGATGTATTGAGGGATTGACCATGTACTTGCATGTCTCTATAGTGCTATTCCCTTTTCTTCTCCTCCGTTCTTTTGTCCTTTGCTCCCTTCCTGCTCTGTGGTATAGCTTATTATTGCATTCTGAACGTGAAATGAAATGCTTGCTGAACGATGCCTTTCTTTACCATTTAAGTGTTTGTTGGTGCTCCGTTGCTGTGTATCATTTGTGTACTCATTTGCTTCTGTTTATAACTTTATTGTGTAGGCGAAATTTTTGTATGGAAACAAGTTTTCCTCTGAAGAAATTCAAGACATCAAGTTGATGATTCAAAGCAATATTTACAGGTATCTGAGCATTCTCCTTGATGGAAGGGAGCGCTTTGAGGAGGAGGCTTTAGCAAGAATGAAAGCGGAAGGTACTTTAAAATATATATTGAAAGTATTGATAGAAAGGTGCAGTGCTAATTAACAAATAGTTGCTCTAGATGCTGGACTTGCAGCTTTGGCTCCCCTCCCCCATACCTTTGAACTTCATTTCTACTAGTGTCAAATTGTGCCAAAAGTGGAGCTCTTACCCCCTCATAACTAATTGCAGAAGAAGAGAAGCTATGTTATATGCTCCAAGTTTCATCTACCCATAGTCAAATCTGCTCAACAGATATATCGATATTTTTCTTCTGTAAAATTCTCGAAATGAAATTTAGTTGGATTTATATGTATCTTGTGGATTAAGGTTTTCGTTTCAGCATCAAAAACTCATATGTTTGTCTACCCCCATTCTATGCTTTCATTTCTCTCAGATCTCCTCTGAATGTCCCTTCTACTAAAAAGGAATGAGGGAATTAGCTGTAATTGCATAAACATTCATACTAGTGGGACGTAAATTGTTTATCAGGACGTGTTTTAAATTATCATTTGGGAGAAGATTTTGCCTTGCCTTGCTACACCGGAAATGCAGCTTACACAGTTGGCATTTTGGATGTGATGACTTAGGTCCTCTTCTTGTCAATCCCTTCCTTCCAATTGTGACTAAAATTGATCCTTTGCTGTGTTCTTGTGCCTTTCTGCTGTAAATGATTTAAAGAGTGAGTGCAAGGTCTTGTCTATTCTTGATCAAGTTTTTTTCAAAGAAAAGAACCTACAAGGAGTTCAGCTAACTGGTACTTCTTCAGTTATTGATACTCCTTTTCACTTTTGATCAAATTCAAATACCGTTATGTCTCTTACAGTCTTACCCAATATCACATGGAAATTAAATACTGCATTACAGTTTCTTAACGTTTTAAGTATCCTTCTGTA
The DNA here is from genome assembly GCA_003996215.1 of Jaltomata sinuosa. NCBI lineage: Eukaryota > Viridiplantae > Streptophyta > Magnoliopsida > Solanales > Solanaceae > Jaltomata > Jaltomata sinuosa. Next base: position 759,443 of record QJPP01000354.1, on the reverse strand, counting down.
AGTTAAGGTGGGATGTCTGGTTTTCATTGTCCACTATTAGCGGCTGGCAATGGCATGGGCAAAGGACCAAGTGGATGCACTTTACTAACTGATTTCAGTTTTATAGGTTGTGACACAGAATCTGTGGAAGACGGCCAATGTGTTTATTCCTTAAATCAAAGGTTGAAGCATTTCTCTGATTGGCTACTGGATATTGTAGCCACCGGAGATTTGGATGCTTTCTTCCCTGCAGCAACACGTGAATATGCCCCGTTGGTTGAAGAGGTCTGGAAGGATCCTGCTATACAGGAAACATACAAGAGAAGAAATGAGCTTCATTTTCTTCCAGATGTGGCGGATTACTTCTTGAGCAAGGTATTTTTCATATGACTCATTTCTTGAACCAACCTATCCAATATAGTCTTTGTAATTAGTTTAGTCCACCAACATACTTTTTACTAACTGTCTCGGATGTTTATGGAGGAATTATTCAAGTATCTAGTTGATCCAGTGGAGGACCATGCATTTAACTCTTTTCACCTGCTCATTTCTTTTAACCATATTCTAGTTTCGTATATCAGTTGTGTGCTATAATAAGATCTATATCAAGATTTTTTTCTCTAGAGATTCTATTAATCTATTCTTTTGATAAGTAAGTTTGTAGTTATTTATTTTATTCCCTTATCTTTTTAAGTAATTTGCTTTTCACTATTGAGGTGAGTGCCGAGGCACCTTCGTAGACATCCTAATGTTTTGACCGCTAGAAGGTCATTCCTTTCCATGATTGTAGAATCTAGATCATTCCCCTAGGCACTATAGTTAATATCTTGCCCCACTTTTCTTTATTCTTGATTACACTTTCTTGAATGAATTGATTTTGCTCATCATTGCTGAAGGTAAAAAATGGATATTTAACTTTGTCTCTTTTTAGGCTGTGGAGGTATCAAGCAATGAGTATGAACCTTCGGAGCAAGACATTCTGTATGCAGAAGGAGTTACGCAAGGGAATGGGTTGGCCTTTATGGAGTTCCAATTGGATGATCGTAGCCCAATGTCTGAAACCTATGGAGACACTCTGGAAGCTCCTCCCCCTCTCACCAGGTAGCCATTTTCCCTGTACTATGATATTTATATTTGTTGTCTGTGAAGCAACTATCCAGTAGTATTTTTGTTCTATAAAATGTTTTGGAATTCTCTGGAGGTACTGTATGCTCATCCATAATTTGATGGGTAGTCTAATTATCTGTATTGATATAGACGGCCACCTGAGGATGATTATATCTGCAATTACTGTTGCTGTTAACTTCTGATGTTCAGTATTTCACTAGATATAGCTAGTGAATGATCATGTGATCAACATTCAAGTAAAGGAAAATAAGGCGAAAAAGGTTCATCCGGAAGGTTAGGGCAATTGTAGCTCAAATTAGGATGTTCCTTTGTGTTAAGTAGGCTAAAATATGCTGGTTAGGTTCGTAAGATCTCCAGAAGGGGACAGTGATCTAGCAAAGAGGTCATTCGTTCCTCCCCATTAAAAAGACAAAAGTACATTAGACAAACATGCGTTTATTGTATGGAAACTCGATCTTTCATCTACACTGAAAACTTGCTAAAACTTGCTAAAATTTAAATGCACCGAAGATACATACATTCACATGTCTAATAGTCTACTAGAGTCTAGGGACAGAGACTAAATTACTAATCAGCATGAGAACTATAAATAGAGAGTACAGCCTCTTCGATATAAGATGAGTGTACTTATACAAATTATGATAATCTTTGCTTGCCATGATTTTGGTAATTATGCTTTTATGTCCTTTCGAACAGGTATCAGCTAATTCGACTAAATGCCAAGGGAATGAATGAAGGATGCAAGTGGGTGGAGATGTTTGAAGATGTCCGTGTCGTAGTATTCTGTGTTTCCCTTAGTGATTATGATCAGATGTGGGTTGCTCCAGAGGAGAGTGGTAGCGGTGCACTACTTCAGAACAAGATGATGCATAACAGGGAACTTTTTGAAACAATGATCAGGCATCCTTGTTTCAAAGAGACCCCATTTGTTTTAGTATTGAACAAGTATGACATGTTCGAGGAAAAGGTCAACCGTGTGCCATTGGGCACTTGTGAATGGTTCACTGATTTCAGTCCACTGAGACCTCATAATAATAGCCAGTCACTAGCTCACCAAGCATATTACTATGTAGCAATGAAGTTCAAAGACCTCTATGCTTCCCTCACAGGTAGAAAGCTATTTGTGTGGCAAGCTCGGGCAAGGGAACGAATAACTGTTGATGAGGCATTCAAGTATATAAGGGAGGTCGTGAAGTGGGACGAGGAAAAAGAAGAGACCTACTATATTGGAGCAGAAGATTCATTTTACAGTACAACCGACATTAGCTCGTCTCCATTCATCCGGCAGGAGTGAAATACCTTAAAACGTATATTGATAATGTAGGTAGGACAAATAGAGAGAGGGATGTAATATGGAAATAAGTTGAATTTATATTTTTCGCCATCGCCTTTTCATGGTTTTTACAGAGATGGTGTTGTTTCAAGTGATTATCTGGGGTTTGTGCCATCCTAGTATATATTCTGATGCTCCTCAAAGAGATGTTGGATGGCAATGCATGGTTGAGAATAAATACTTATTTGCCTTCTACCTCATCTTTCTGTTGTAAATGCAAATATTTGCCTCATACAGCTCGGGCCGAAGACCGGGGGAAGTTTAGAAGAGATGGGGAAACCTAGCAGCTGCCGGTCGGGGCGGGGATAAGCTTGCTTCTTCACAAGCCTATCCCCCCAAAAAAACCGACCTTGTAGCGCTAGCGCTTCACGTTCTTTATATTCCATCCCATTCCATTCTGGGATAGGCAGCTAATACTAAAATAATAAGTGAAGTAGTCATCGTCTGATCAATCGGCTCTCCTTGGTACTGTCCCTGCTGAGAAAGATCCGGATCTCCCAGAGAGTGTTTTTCCGGTGCGGTGTAACCAACAACTCAAGGCTATCGAGGGAAGGAGTTGCAGGACCAGCCTAGCAGATGACTCTTAGTTAGACTGGTACTAGTTTGGATATCACATAAGGGGAATCCCATTCTAGGAGTTCTCCAAAGCGCTATCCCATATAAAAGAGAAAAGCTATATTAACGCTCTAGCCCAAGAATAGATCTTATGAAAAGAAAAGAACGATCGTCAGCGGAGATCGCAATACGCAATTTTTTAGACAGAATCCCCGCATCAGAGAATTCCAGGGATTTTCTCTATTTAAAGTAGGAGATAGCCGGTCCCACAGAGAAGTCTTGCTCTGGCTTGCCCAATTGAACATAGAGAATGTTGGTTGTCTTACATACACACTGGTGGAATTTCATTTTATTCCGCTTTTCAAAATAGTAAGAGGGGAATTGAGTAAAATATCCTTGTCCGTAGTTTTAGCGGACTCTCTTTTATCTTGCAAACCCCTTATTTTGTACTCTCCTATTCTTGAAAAGACCGCTATGCACCTTGACTTTTGACTTTTCGTTCTTTCTGCTGCAGCTGTCTGTTGCTTTTAACTGATATGAGCAGCAGGATACTTGCTTTATTTAGTGTAAACAATTTGTGCATGTGAGTATTTTGTATCACACAGCATAGAGAAACACATCCTAATTTGTCTTGATATGCTTACTATTAGAGTGACGGAGCTAAAATTATCACCAAAGAGAATCAAAATATTATTTACACCTTTTAAGGGAATTCAACATAATAGAGTATATAGGAAAAAGGGTAATTATCGGATATCCCGAAGGGACTCGAAAATATTCTTTAAGTATGTAAAATTTATTACTACTACTATCCTCCATTAATAGTTTGGCCCTATTGTTACTTTGTTTGCCAACTATGCCCTTACATAACCAAAAAAACAAAAAAAAAACTTATTTATATGACGTAATTTCGATAAAAGGGTGTCAATTAACTCTCCTTGAACAAGAGTAGTTCTGCTCCTATCTACTACCAAAATCAGTACACTCCCAAAAAAAAACCTTTTCAAGTCTCTCTGTTTCTTTTTCCTCTTCCATGTTATCGGCGTTGGATAGTCATTTACTATTTGGTAAATTAGAAGTGCTAACTAAACAACTAAACTAGGTGAAATAATGCAAAACTAAACATGTAATACAAAGAAACTTTTGCACACCTAAAAGGCTAAAACTGCTGTGGATATTAGGTGGTTATTGATTCTAAAAGTGACAAGTGCAACACATAATAAAAGCTTAGTGGATCTGACAAGGTTATTGATTGTGAAACGACTAATCCACCACTTAAGCTTAGTGGATTTTCACCTCTCTTGATTTTGACTAACTCCATCACCAAAATACTTATACAACTCTATTATATTTATCTCGTTTTATGTGACACATGCTGAGTAAAATGAAAACATATGTAAAACTTTCGCCACCACTCATTTAACATACTTTTAATACTTTACATCTATTTAATTTATACGTCAAGAAATCTCTTTTAATTTCTTAAATTACGCGCTCAAACAAACATTTCATATAAAATAGAATAGAGGATGTAATAGATTAAGAGATATCTATCCACTTGAGTGTCCCAACTAAATCATAAATGCCATTTAGCAGAATGATGATAGCAACACAAGTAAATCGTGACCAACAAAACTGTAAGTCTATAACCAAACAACTACTACAACAATTATGGAGAAGGAATAAAAAAAGAAACTACTACTCTCTCCGTTTTATTTTATTTGTCTTACTTTTCTTCTTGGTTCGTTTAAAAAAGAATTTCTTTTTCTTTTTTGGCAACTCTTTAATTTCAATTTTAACACGATATGTCTAAGATCACAAGATTAAAGAATATTTTGGTATATTTTAAACTTAAGACCATAAGATTTAAAAGTTTTCTTTATTTTCTTAAATTTCGTGTCACATTAAAATCAGACAAATAAATTGAAATGGACGGAGTACAACATTAATCATGGTCCAAGGAAAAGCAATCAATACACAGAGTGATACCTGTGAGCTAAATGTGACTTCTAAGTGAAGTAAAGACAACCCTTTTTCCCTCTATAAAAAAACAATCTTTAACTCTCACAAGAGGAAGGAATTCAATCAAAAAACATAACACAAAATGGTCTTCAAGTTGAAACCTTTTTGCACTTTCCTTCTTATTATTCTTGTCTTCATTTTTTCAAGTTCCACAGTTCATTCATCAACTGTTGTTCATAGGAAACATGGCATAAGACATGTTCATGGAGTCCATCAAAGGTGGCAAAAGGAGCCATGGATGAATCATGGAAGCAACAGAGGGCCTCCAAAACACCTCGTTAATCCAACGATTAATCATCGATTCGATATACCTGAATTGCCTGTTTAGCTCTTATCAATCTTGAATCTTGATGTTAGTTTTAGGCTTTTTACAGTTAAACATGGTGTATTTTGCAGAATCTTGTATCAAAACATGTTGAATAAATGTAGAATCTTTATCCCTTTTGTTTGGCTCATGTCTCCTAGACTCCTGCTCATTATCATATACTTCCTTCGTTTTAATTTGTTTATTTGGTTTTGACTTAGCACCAAATTTAAGAAAGTAAAGAGGACCCTTTAATCTTATAGTCGTAAAGTAAAGATACGTAGAATGTATCAAAATGCTCTTTAATCTTGTTACTTGTCATCTTAAATATATCATGTGGAAAGTTAGAATTAAAGAGTTACTAAAAGGGGAAAGTGATATTTTTTTTTGAAACAAACTGAAAAGAAAAGTAACACAAACAAATTAAAATGGGGGAATAGTTTATATGGTGTTTTTTTTTTTATTTCTGTGCTAATGAGGACTTCCTAAAATATGGATGAACATTGTTCAGATTGTAATTAGCCAAGAATTGGAGCATATGAAAAAAAAAATGAGTGAAATAGAAATGACTGAACCTTGAATTTGTGTGATAATCATTGGTCAATTCTGTGAAAGAAATGTCAAGAATTTAAATAAAAATCAATGAACTGTTACAGCATATACTAAGATTGTTTTTTTCATTCTATAATGGTGGTTATCGAGTCAGCTTTAATAAGAAAATATATTGGTCAACAAGGATTTATATAGACCCGAGTTGCTTGAGAGTTAGGATTGAGGTGTAGTTATTAGTATAATAGTGGTATTCAAGTTAAGCGCTTGTGCGCATCTTGACTATTTTATCAAATATCTACTACCTCCCGCTATTACAGATACAAAATAACTCTGCACAACAAACTGGATTCGTGAAATTAGAGGATCTCCACCGTATGTCCTGTCTTGAAGAACGTCTTTCTCGATCGGAGACAAGTCAACAATCATGAAAACTCCAAGATTATCACTATAACGTCTCTTTCGATACGATAACAAGGTCTAACGATGAATCATAATTTAGGCCGATAAAAAGATAAAAAACACCTAACTTATCTCTAATTCGGATACATGTACCAAGAGTACTCATCATTGTTTAACAAAAACTGTGATAATACCACATGGTTTCTCTCAGAAATAGTAGTCAACAATACTAATTTATATCTTGTGTGTGTTGAGAGATGAAGCTTCTTCCTGTAGGCATGCCAAAAGTGGAAGCAATTGAATTATTCCCCCTTCTTCTTGAAGCAAAGGATAATATATATTAACACTGAACACTCAGCACTCCATACATAGCAATTAGGTGCAACATACATTGTTTACAACTAATAAAAACACTCTTGGTCCACTCTTTGAATAAACTTGCCAAAAAAAATTATGGCAGAACTAGAGTGTCAAAATTTTAAGTGACTGCATTTTCAAGAAAAAAAAACTTACACGTTCTTTATGTTTCATTTGGACTAGAACATATTGTTCCATTAATTTATTTTTGTTTTCTATTAGAGGTTCGATATCCATTTCAAGCCCGACTAATTTAAATCCATGCGAAAAATCTCATGTTAGAGGTAATATGCTCCCTACCAAAGGTAATTCAATTTCCAAGGCTCGCAGGGACAATTTTATGTTACCGAATTCATTTAAACCTGTAGTTTTGAAGCAGAAAATAAATTTATGTGTAAGAAATCATTAAAATCATAATAAATAATAAATATGAACTTATAATTTTAAAAATATAATGAGTTCAATACTAAGAACCTTAAAGATTGAAATGATAAAACTTAAATTCTGAATCAACCTCTGAAGGCTTTAACTTGAGATATCTGAGCAAGGATGTTGGAAGTATTTTCCATGATAAAAATTGGATACAATTTGCCGACACATACGTAAGATATGAGGATAAAATCAAATAATTTGAGAAACAAGACATCATCCAACAGTTAAATTGCAAGTGTTGATTCTGACTTTGAGGTTAGTTTTGTTTGGATGCAATAACAAGAAGAATAAAAAGTCAACAAAATGAAGAGGATACTGAAAGGGAGATCACATAAGTTGATACTCCCTCGGTTCAAAATTACTTGTCACTATGCCAATCAAAATGTGACAAGTAATTTTGAACGGAGAGAGTAGCATTTTCTTTCTTGATCTTTCATTCTTGGATTCAAAAAGTGTTTTTTTTGGCTCTCCATCCAATTTGCGGTATCCGCTTTAGATCCATAACTTTTATTTCTAGAATTCAAATTCGAGACCTCTGATTAAGTATTGAAGCATTATTTACATCCCTCTTTATGTAGATTCCAAATTTCCTCGTCCATGCTGGATTCTTCCTTAACAATTCACATGGTAGGTAGAAGTAATTGTACCCACGGACCCCCCCCCCCCCTCCCCACCCCCCACCACACATAAACACCCTTTTCTATCACTAATAATGTCTGTGTTTTTTAAAAAAACTAATAATGTCTGTTTAATAGTACTAATTACTACACTATATTTTTAAAAAGTGCTTTAACTGTAAAAATATCCATACTATCAGTGTAAAGAATATAAAAAAATTATACTGCCAGTGTCGTAGGTTACATCCTTACTTTTAGTTACTAATCCAACTTATTACAACCAGTTTCCTTTAGTAATCTTTTATGTGACTTTGGTGGTATAAATTTTTCTTAGTGTAGAAGTTAAACTCATTTATAAAATAAGAAAGAGATAATTGTCCACTCAAAAGTCATGATTCAATCTTAAATGCATTCATTTCAGCAACACAAATCCACCAACAGAATGATGACAGCAACACAAGTAAACATGACCCCTACAATAAAACAAAACATCAATAATCACAGGCTCTAATTAACACAAGCAATCAATATTCAGAGTGTGACTTATTGTGTGATCCTAAATGATATTTCTTGTGACTTCTTTCTTAAAATGAACACGTTTTTCCTCTATAAGAAGTCCCAATTATCCAAGAAATGCATATCAATTACAAAAGCCACAACATAATGGTCCTGCAGTTTAAGCCTTTTTGCTACCTTCTTCTTTTTGTCTTCATTTTCAGCTCTTCTGCATCAGGTTATTCAGCTGATATAGGATTTGGTCATGGGAAACTTGACAAAAGCCATGTCCAAGAAATGCATCAGAGATGGCAATGGAGGTCATGGATGAATCATGGGAGCTTCCGGGGACCTCGAAAATACCTTGTGAATCCCACAGTTAGGCATCCATTTGATGTTCCCAAATTGCCCGTTTAGCTCTTCTAAATTTCTGTGTCAACTCTACGCTCTTAACAGCTGGTGCAAGAATCATGTCCTCTGTATTGTGTTCGCTCCAGTTTGAGCACATCTCTATTATTTCACAGGTACCTTGCCAGCTCCCACTAGCATAAGTACCGAATAACTTTGCTCATTAAGGTTTAGATAGATGGAAAGAAACCAACATATCATGGTGTAAAATGCATGTAAATTTCCATCAGTGAAAAGATCTTTCTTCCCCTCCCCCTTTATTTACTTTTGCCCATGCCTTTAGTGCCAACTCATTAGTATACAGCTCATACAGGGCCTCCTTCAGTTCTTTCTTAATGAAGACATATATGAAATAACCACTAGTTTCACTAACCTTACTGCCAGTATGTCAGTTTATCTTACGTCTCTCCAAGAAAATGGATATCTCCGCATTAAGCTAGGCTGTAAACTCCTAGCTTAATGTTGCTAATTTGAGAAGCAAGACCCGCTATTCTTGATAAACAAATCATACCAGCACATGGTTTCTCTAAGTAGAATTGAATTGACTTTGCTAATCAACTCCTGTATTCAGAGATGAAACTTTCAAATCAAACATGCCAAAAGAAAGTCAATGAATACCCCTTCCCTCTTCTTGTTGTGGTGGTGTTTGAACCAATTTATGTGTACCTCAACTATTCTATCAAGTATGTGTTACCTATCACCAGCACATGTATCGGTGAACTCTACTAATCAACGCTTAGATAGATGGAAAAAATCACCTAGCGTTTTCTTAACCCCGATCTCCATAGTTTTCATCACATGTCATTGACCTTAATGACCATCATGTTTCATTGACCACTAGGCCGCGCCCTTGGGTACTCAGATGCTATAGTTTTTTTCTCCACAATATACCATCAGATGTTATGCATAGTCTACAATGAAAAAGAGAGTTTACAATAAAGAGAGATCAAGTCCATTTGAAGAACTCAGCAGTATTCTTTCTACACAACCACAGTTTGAGTGCAAATGCGGAGTGAAAGAACATTCTGTCAGTTTTTCAAAACAACTGCACAATTTCAAACTCATACTAGCACATGGAAAAGAATATATAAGGGCAGCCTCTGGACCAATCAATTTGATATATATGAATTAACAATAAAGAGAGATCAAGTCCATTTGAAGAACTCAGCAGTATTCTTTCTACAGAACCACAGTTTGAGTGCAAATGCAGAGTGAAAGAACATTCTGTCAGTTTTTCAAAACAAGTGCACAATTTCAAACTCAGACTAGCACACATGGAAAAGAATATATAAGGGCAGCCTCTGGATCAATCAATTTGATATTTATGAATTAACATAGGAATTCATGTGCAGAATCTCTTTTGACCTTAAATCTAGTCTTAAATTTTAAGATCTAAGGTTTTCCACATTCCTTTCACTGGATTTGCAATTCCCTCATTTCAAATCCCCTTCAGCTACAAATTATGGAGTTCGAAAGTTTCAAATTTCAGATCCTCTCAAGATTTACAAACCCGACAGTGTATATCTAAAAGAAATTCATACTTCAGGGTGAGATCATAGACAGCTACAGGTAATACCATAAACAACACTGGAGGCTGCTTCAAATTTTCTACAGATTTGACATGCATATTTTAATTCCAATCACCACATAACTTCCTTGGTATGTCTTATGAGTAAATATATCGCAGTCCGCAGATGGTATCATTATAAAACACACCTAGAAGATACAATCAGCTAATGAAAACCATAGTGAGCAATTGGAAACTATATTTCAATCAGTATGAAAAGAAATATTTACATTCAAATGTGTGAAGTTTCCTATAAAAATAAAATTACAAACATTTCATTGAAAGCAAGAAGAGAAACTTGGAAAGAAGTAAAGTATGAAACAACAGGTTTATCTGGTATAACAAAGGTACTCTGAGACAGGTTCAGCAATGCATCAGCTAAATTCCAGATTCCTCCAGTAGTTTGAGGATACTGTGTTCAGGTGCACTGATTGATGGAAGAATAACCCGATTTATGGGTGGTCTAGATTTTGTTCCAGTTGCCTCGGGCTCTGCAGTTGTTCCTTCCTGCATAACTGGAATATCAGCCCTTCTTCGCACTGCAGACACTCGCTCCTTCCATATTCTCCCATCCTGTGAGTGACATACAAAATACATATGTTCTCAGTTTGCAGTCCGAAGAAGTAGAATAAACAGGTATCGAGAAGAGCTGGAGAGACAAAGTGACCCTATTATTTCTTGAGAAATACAAAGTGATCCCGTTATTCTCTCAAACAGGATAGTTAAATGCTTCATTGGTTTGAGAAACTGTACCACTATATCCAAGTTGAATTTAAGAACCTTATATACCAACAGAGGAAGAAAACAAGCGAAGCAGATATGCAGTAACTGGCGTGTGAGATTTTCTAATCACATTATCCTTTAGCCACAAAACTTAAGATCACTCAAACGTGACTAATCCTGTCTTATGACTTTGCCACCTCTCAAATCATTTATGTACACTCGCAAGAAAAGTAGTCTTTTTCCAGCAATTGCAGCAAACCTTTTTCTTTCTTTATTTCATTCCTTTTGTAGAACCTTTCTTTCCTTATTCATTTTGACATGCTGAAAGGAATAATCAAGGAAGGCTTTCCTTTGTTGCTCAGAATGTATTTCGTATCAGGGATATAACCCTTCCCCTAACGCAATGACAGATCTCTACTGGCAGACATATTCTAATGCTCATGATATAGTCCTAACCAACTGAAAAGCCGACATATTACAGAAGGCAAAGAAGAATTCTTCAATCTGGCATCTTTATAACAGAAATTAAAAGTTTGACTAAACGTGATGAGCATACAAGAATGTCACTTGTGTATCACAGCTACCTAACAAGGCACAGAATAGAGTGAAAAAGCAGACTAGTCTATAGATGTTTAACAATAAGACAACTGGTTACAATGTTTTGTACGGGAAAAAAGAAAAAGAAAAAAAGCAAAGAAGCTTTCCAACTGGAAATTGTCTGACACATTGATGTAAAATCTGAAACAAGAAAAAACAATTCAAAAGTTTTGACTATCTTGCTGACAGTAGGATTAGGACCAAAGGACTATCTTGCAGGCTGCAAAAGGCTTGACTGGGTAATCACCAAATTAGACAGTACCAAAGTTTTCACTTCTTAGTTGAATGACTGGCTTACATAAATACATCATACTTCACATGTCCATAGATTGAAAGGTCAGGTATTTGAGTCTCGTCTCTTAAGCACTCATAATTGCATATTGAGTCCGTTCCACATACAGAAACTACTTGTAGAAGAAAGTTTATGTGGAGAGAGGGGATGAGTAACCTCTATCACAATAACGACAATCAAATAAACATTTTTTATGGGGAAAATAACAGCATACTTGCATATCCATCTAACACAACTTCATGATACAGAATAATAGCAAACTTACATTCAGTATTGAAGGTTCTGGTAATGGACATTGAATTGGCCGGTCATTGTGTAGAGGCTCAGTCGGATGTTCAACTGGTTTGAATTCAACTGCAATTTCAATACCATGAGGGTTGATAGAGGAAGCTCCAGCTAAAGTAGCAGCACCTATTGTCTCTGTATTTGGGGGTAACACTTCTGTTTCATCCTGCATCTCCATATAGAACAGAAATTACTACAAATCAAACCAGATGCTATAGTTTCTGGTGAAATAAGTATGCCTCAGATACAATTGCGTACAACAACAACAACAACATACCCAGTGTAAACGCACAAGTGGGGTCTGGGGAGGGCAGGATGTACGAAAAACCTTACCTCTACCTTTGTGGGGTAGAGCACAGATACAATGAGTTGCAACAACAACATCTACTATACCCAGTGTAATCCCATAGGTGGGTTCTGGGAGGGTAGGTTGTATGCAGAACTTACGTCTACCTTTGCAGGGTAGAGCTCATATACAATTACTTATGCAGTAAAATTAATCTGAACTTAAAATAAAGACGGTATAGTTGATTTTCACAGTTAACAACACTAAGACAAAAATGTCAGCAGCAAAACAACATTCCATAATTAAATGTCCAAATCAAACTCAATTTAGACACTTACACACCATGAACTAGTCAATCCCACATTTCAAAAATCTAAAAAGGACCTAACTTTACAAAATTCAAAAAGCAAATTCATACCAAAACAAAAGATTAACCCATTAACAATCTAAAGCCAATAACTTTTTCTTGTGTGTGTGATCAGTCAATCAAAAGCCAATATCTTTTCAAATGAAAAGGATCAAACAACTCATATCATTACCAAATCAATATAAAAAGGAGATTAAAGAAGCAATTCTTGATTACCCAGATCGAAAAACAATCCAATTTACATAAAAGTTAAAGAATTTACTAAAAAAATAGCAAGAAAGAAAGAAGCTCACAAGTGCACTTTGAGCTCGACGATGCCCAGTTCTGCCAACAGAAAATCTAGAAAAAATTCCCACCATATTAAGCTCTTTACTATCAGAACAAAATTTCACCCAAAAGGGTGTGTTCTGATCTTATTTTCTTGACAGAAAATTCAGTTCCTCTTTCTAGAAATATAGTGAGAGAGAGAGAAAAGGAAAGATAAGTTAGCTTGTATTGATGGGTTTTGTCTGGATTCGATTTAAAAGTTTAAATAATTTAAATTCCTGAAAATTATAAAAATTTGTATTTGTAGTATTAATAAAAGAGACTTGAGTTGAATATCTTTTTTTAAATTATTATTATCATAGTATTCGGGCTAGAAATCACTTTATATTTTTTGTCTTTGTTGAAATTTAAATCTGAAACCTTGAACTTTATAATTTTTAACCCATTTTATTAATCACTAAGTCACATCATTAGATGAAATCGAACACTTTGAAAACTTCTTTTAAATGAAGTGTATTGTACTAAATCAGATGGAGGAAATAGTATTTATTTGGAAGTTGGAAGGTGCCAATAAACACAAAGGGACGGTTTGTCGAGATTCATTGATTAGACAAAGAGGGCAAATAAAAAAATCCAATTGGTTGGAGGAGAAGCAAAGAACTTAAATTAGACCTAAGTGCCATGTGAGTGTGTTCCTACCGCAAAGTATGTAGTGTTGTGAATGAGGTTGCTTTTTTTTTATTCAGAGGTCTTAAATTTGAGTCGTGGATATGAAAAAAAATTGGTAGAAAGCACTCTCCTGAATGGGCTCTAGGCGACGTAAATTTAAATTAATCGAGTTCCAATACAAACATTGAACATCGAATAAAAAATCATAAAAGGTATGTTCATAATTTATATGAGGGAATGGTCTTTTGCAGCCACTTGCAAATTAAAAAAGATCTTTTTGAAATTGTTATGTGTGTTAAAATAATTATTTGATATTTGTATAAATATAAGATAGCAAGTGCTTTCATAATTATTTTGTAATGTATGATGAAGAGTAACATGTATTTTCAAAATTTCTCAGATATATATAATGTGGGAAATAACAATTTTGTTTATAGTCATTCAGTAAATATGTGTTTTTTTTTTCTTGCCTTTTCAAATCCAGCGGAGGCTTAGCCTACATGACAAGCGACAATTTTTTTTAAAAAAAATCTTTTTTCGATTTGTTTAGTTGGAACCATTTCATTCCGTGAATTACAAAATACTAGTTATATATTGGGCAGATGATCGATCTTGTCTCATCATGATTGATGTCGAGTATGTTGTGAGAGGTATTTAAAAAATTATTAAGATATTATAAGATCAGAGGTAGATTCACAATGAAAAAGAGAAGTTGCTTTCTAAGAATAACTTATATGAAATATGTTCATGGTTATTTTGTCTATATTGGTGAAAAATAGCATCATAACTATTTGTATTTTGTGCTTTAGAAATAGCAGAATTCCAATAAAATTAATCATTCTTCGTGGTGAAAGATAGTTAATATCTCGTAAAATTAGTTAAGTTGCGTAAATTACCCCAAACACATTAAAAAAAAGTATTATGTGGTTGTCATCTTCACTGTTTCACAGTGGGGTAGACTATTGGAAGTTAGATATGCAGTCTATTTTCTACTCTTGCTATCTTTAGGCCCACTGCTTTTCTATTTAAGAAAATAATTTCTGCCGTATCCCCCAATGCAACAAATGTCACTTTTAGAAATAAAAAAAAATCTCAAATTTTAGTAAGAGTCAACAATTTTATTTTTCTTAAATAGGAGTATTAACTTTTTATAAAACTTTTCATGATTGCTTGTTCGATGCATGAACAAATGGGATTGTAATATAGAATACGTTATGCAATGATAATAATTAAGTGTGTCAATGATTTTTAAAAAATCGACATAATTTATCGAATTGAATCATACCAAATTAATTTTTAGGTTTCTTTAATAAAATTGATAGTTTTTACATAAGTTTATAATCGTACCGAATAATTGGGTATGTTTTTATTTTATAAAAATTAACCAAAAAAATATCAAACCGTACCGAATAATACATGTGCAAAATATTTATATATTAAGTTTAAAAATAATAAAATATTAAAAACTTTGCTTAGGACCCGAGGTGATGCAAAGCGGCAACATAATTGACACTCAAAGTCCTAATATTGAAACTTACTATACTACTACAGTCGAAACTAAATTTGTTCTAGGATTTTGACTCTCGATTAGTAACTAGTAAGCTACAAGATATTCCAATGATCTTGAGTGTCATGCTACATGTTATTAGATATTTTTCTCTCTTATGATTTATATTTCTCTTATTCGATAATTGATTTAAGTACGACTTAATTCTTGAGTTTCATCTTTATTGATTTCTCCCCGTTAGTGTAATCTACACTATATTTTTTTTATCTATGCTTAATATTGTTTCACTACCATAAAATAATGGGATAAATTTTTATTCTTATTTTCTTATCACCTTTTAAACAATAAAAATACCTAAAGAGTTTTTGCCAAAGTCATACACAAGTATACATGATAGAGTGTTTTAACTTCTATATGTTTTTAAGAAAAAAATACCAAAAATTAATCAAACCGTATCGATATCGAAAAAAACCGAAGTGATGAGACGGTTTTGAAAAGTTTAATTTTGGTTATATGAAATAAAATAATCAAAAAATTAGTATGATACAAAATTTATAAAATAACTGTTCGAATCGTACTATTGACATCCCTATTAATAATACTTGATTATCACGCAAAAAAAATACAAAAATATAAATATGTTATGCAGTAAATAATGCAACATTAATAATTATTATGTAGTGCTCTTGTACGAGTATATTGTAAATACACATATAATTATTCCACTTCCTATTGCATGAATATTGTGGTGGTGGTTTTTAGAGTACATATGAAGAATAATTTTAAAAGATATAACTATAATTTATTAAGTTTGAGTCGTTAAAAATAAAGATATTGATGAGCTAAAAAATTAATGTCTCGTGCATTTTTAGCTTGATAGATGGATGGAGGGAATAGCGTACCAATTTCAATAGTTCAGAGCAGTTTTGATCCTTTTGTATCAACAACTATTAAAAACAAGAGACTTTACGACCTTATTTGTTTGAACTTAATAGAGGTTTGAATCTGAATGATTCAGACTTTATGTCATTAAGTGTATTTGTTTATATTAAGATTTAAGCACTTATTCGCTCTGAATACGTCTAAATAATTTAGATATTGAACAAAGTCTTAATATTATTAAGAGGTATTTTGTATATGAATATTTTTCACTAATATTGTGTCCACAATCACCGGTCACCACCACTACTCACTTTTGACATCACAACTACCACCACCACCATTACTGTGTTCGACCATCAACCACCACTAACAATCACCATTGTCGTCAACTATTATTATCAGTCTCTATTACATCTGTTGCTTGCATCATTATAATCATATCCACTGCCACCATCACTGTCAGCCACTATCGCTACTGGGGTCAATTTTTACTACCATTCACATCCGCCAATACAACTAACATCGTCGTCAACTGTCACTAATACCGTAGTCAACCACCACACATTCTTTAGCCACCACTATCAATATCATCAACTACTAATATCAACCAACTCTAGCATCACAACTATCATCATTACCATTATCAACTCCAATCACATTCACCATCATAATTATCCCATCATCATTACAAGTCACTAACACCTATCATCACCACTGCTGCAAATCATCTCCATCATCATAGCAAACATAAATATATTTTTTTATCAAATTTATATTTTTATTATATTTAAAAATAAATAAATTTTAATCATTGAAATACTAAAAAAACAAATAATTTTAATCATTCAACGTTTAAATCTGAAAACAACATTTAATCATCCAAATGTAATGCAAACAAATGGGGCC
This sequence comes from Jaltomata sinuosa, assembly GCA_003996215.1. Classification (NCBI taxonomy): domain Eukaryota; kingdom Viridiplantae; phylum Streptophyta; class Magnoliopsida; order Solanales; family Solanaceae; genus Jaltomata; species Jaltomata sinuosa. The sequence goes on along the minus strand of QJPP01000354.1, from coordinate 742,514 downwards.
AAAATACGTAACAGAAGCAGTTGGGGGGGTAAGAAAAAGGAAATGCCAAAGAATATTGGGAGCATTTTAGCATCACTCAAATTACTGTCTCTTTTCCAATAATACCCCTGACAAAAAGGCGCGAAAATTGAGAAATATAAACTGAAAAAAAAGAAGAGAGAAATCTTTGCAGCAATGGCGAACGAGGGTTTCGACGAAGAATGGGACGCAGATTTCGTCGACCAGCTTGTCCAAGCTGAAGAGCATGCCTTATCCATCGCCACTCAGAAATCCCTTCCACCTCCTCCTCCTCCGCCGCCGCCGCCGCCGCAGCAGCAGTTATCATATCCGGCGGTGTCCTACGACGTCGGGGTTAGCTATTCGCCTCCCAGGGATTTGTCTCAGAGAGTTCCAGAATTCCCTAAAGGTTTCAATCAGTCATCCGATGTCGACGTTTTCTCCACTGCCGCTGCTCGCTCTTCTCTCCCTGTTAGCGGGTCCCACAGTGCCAAAGAACAAGAAATTGATAGTTTGAAGGTTAGAAAATGCTAAGTATGTAATTAATATTAGAGTTAATGATCAAAAATACACCTAAAATATTTCACTTTTTCGAGTTTCATACCTTTAACTATGGTGATATTCAGGTAGAAAATGAGTTATCTTTAGATAAGTATGAAATTCGAAAAACTGGAATACTTCAGGTGAATTTTTGACCCTCCACTCTTATTATTAATGTATGAATGAATGAAGTAGTCATTCTCTGACCAATTGGCTTGGCACTAGACTACTTTTGCTCGCCCATTTTTGTATTCTAGAATGTTCTTTGAATTGATTGGTTCAGTAGTCATCTTTTTTCTAAATTTGATATTGCTATTCTGGTATTTTTGATTGCAGAGGGAGCTTGATAGGATTTCAGAGCAGCGGAATCGTCTGGTACGTCGTATATCCTACCCACCAAGACCCACATGTAAATTGTCTTTCTAAGGTTTCTATATGATTTTAGAAGAACTAGGGTATTAGGTAGTTGTCTGAGTTGATTTTGATCAGTAATTGAGTTGCGGTTGCTTTTATATGTTATGGAGATAAACAAGCAGATTCACGCAAGGCAAAAATCTTGAATTTGAGTGCATGACCTTGTTGAAGAAACTTTCTAATTTGAAGCCCCCACATTGTGTTGTACTAATTGTTTTTAGTTGGTTCCATTTGGATTATGCCTGATTCATCTCACTTAACTTAGCATACTTTAAACTATAATCCTTGTTTGCGTGACATTGACATGGAGTAGATGCTGAATACTTATGTGTAGTGGTTTTATGACTTTAGTGGTCTTCAATACACTTCTGATGAAAATTCCCAGTAAGATAATGATCTTTTGCACCTCTTCAGGAGCAAGAGTGCATTGAGCTCAGAAAAGGAAGAGATAAGAAAAAGAAGGGGCTTAAGTTTGTTTCTCCGAAGATTGTGAATATGTAAGTGCCTAGTAGAATTTGTGTTTGACAGGTAGTTGCAGGAAACTTTGGTTCTGGTGCTCTTCTTCTTGGGCAAACCTATATCGTATACATAACAAAAGTTGACCACAATTTTCTAGATTTTTTTTTTTTTTTTTTTAGAAGGTAACATTTGTATTATAAACCAGCTCTTAGGTAGTGCGTAAAACCCCTTTACAAAGTGAGTATCTAGTTAGAAGAAAATAGAATAAAAGAAAAGGCTCCCCAACCTAGCAAGATTCTAAAACTTCTAGGATATCTTCAGCCTCTACAGGGGAGCTCTTTGTACACCAAAAACATAAAAGCAAAATACAATTTTCTAGATTAAGGTGTGTACCACCTAAGATAATAAGGTGATAGCCTAATCTGACAAGCAATAAATAGACATTTTCTTTAATTACTCTAATCCGCTCAAGATTCCTTTTTCCTTCTGTCAAAATTGCATGCAAAATCCTATAAGTACTCCTTAACCTATATTATTCATAATGTTATTGCTTGCAACCGTCCTTTTAGTCTCCTTTTTGTTGCAAGTCATGTTATCTTTTTGGTTGTTTCTATTTCATTGACTGTACCTAGTTAATCTGCACTATTGAGATAGTACCTAAATGGATGTGAATTCAAACTATAAAAGAAGTTAGTTTTAATAACTTCTATAATTTCGTAAAATGAAAATTTGTCATTTCTTCTCACCTTTTCATCCTGCAAAACAACCTCTTTTCATTTTGACATTATTCCGATCTCTTTACCACATTGATGGGGCATGTGACAAAGAAGTGAAATGCATGGATATATTTCAGAGGGTGGAGATTTACATATTATCTCAAATTTTAATTTAACAACACAGATGCTAAGAGCAAAGTACAAGGAAACATAGACATCAGGGGCACAATAGATCTTGAAGAATAGAATCAGTAAGAAGTTTTAAATTTCCTTTAAGAAGGTTTTGGAAGAAATGATATCAAAATTTATTTGTCAGAGTTAGCAATGTCTTTCTCTAAGGTTCTTTTAAATCGAAATTGGTACAAAGATTTTTCTTTGTAACAAACCATGCTCAAACGTGTACAACCTACTGCTAGTTGACCATTTGAGTGCCAAACCTTTTGCATCTATGCTGGTCCTTTTGAAATTCTAGGGAAAAAATGCATATATTTTGTGTTTAGGGAGGAACTTTGTGATGCAACATCATGTTCTTTCTCATGTTTTTTTGTGAAACTTATAACTTCCTAGTTGGACAATTAAAGGGAAATAGAAGAATTTTAGTTAAGGTTGCTTCTTGCAGCGCGTCAAAGTTGAAGACGTCATAACATTGAAGAAATTCTTACCTTTGCAAATATGCTTTTTCTGAGTTATATATTTTTGATTGCTAATTTTCTTATCCATTTAATTTGACTTCTGGTCATCTATGTTTTTCTGGACTGAGAATGACTAGCTTTTAACTGTCATGATTTGCTTGCACTGCAAATGAGGTTAATCTCATGTTAAAATTACTGTCTCCTCTGTGTTTACAGTAATACAGATTCGGGTATCAACATCCAAGGAGACCAAATAAATTCCCTGGAATTCCAAAACACACGCTCTATGAATGACCATATTGGCTCTAGCACAAAAGTCGGTTAGTTCAAACTGGGATGTGGAAATAAAATCAATTATTTGTTATGGTTCCTCAAAATGAGTTCCTTCCTGATCTGCTCAACCATTCTTCCTTGCATGCTGCATCTTAGGTACAATATCCTCCAAGGATGTCGGGATCCAGACTGAAAGACATGATGAATCTATCAGTTTATCAGCTGAAAGCAATTTATCTGATACTTTTTGCCGTAGAAACAAGTTGTTGGATGCATGGAGCTTGTCTAGTGGCCAAAGATTAGGAAGGATTCTCATTTCGAAGTTGTATGCAACGTGTGAAGTTGATTTTCGTGTCCTTGCTGGATACCTGAACACGAGTTTGCCCTTAAGGACAAGTATGGAGTCAAATATTTCTTTGAAGGATAATCTGCAGTATACTCATTCTGGTGAGAGTGCAAAAGTGTCTCATCTTTTCTCTGTATTAACCAAGGTATATCCATTAAGTGATATCTCTTTTCACTTTGACTACACTTCACCTTCATATTCATGCTTCCGATTAGTTTGCTTCTCTAGATGTGCATACTAACAATCATTAACCAGACGATATCTCTCTCTCTCAATGTGTTGGATTGTTCTTTTGCATGAATTTTCCTTATATCTGTTGCTCATTCACTATTTAACTTCAACTCAACCAGGAAAAAGGAAGTTAAGTGACTGGAATTTAATATTTTTAAGGATTACAACATAATTATAGGTTTACATTGTTGTAATAAGAAATATTCTAACATAAACCTTCCCATTACTTTTGAAGGTTTGATATGCTTATAATTATTAGGAATGCTTTCTATCAAGTGTTTCTCTAATACATTAAAGCAAAAGTATAAATGACTAAATGAGTTAAAATGCTTACATTTCAAATATGAGTTTCAGTAAAATTGACCTGGATGAGTTGTGAAGTCATATTTACCAATTCTGGTTTTAGTGACGATTCAAATTATTTACCCTTCCATATTGCATTTTAAGTGGCACTTTGGTTTGTTTTGAATTGACTAGTTTAGCGTATTTGAGTTATAAAGATTAACAAATAAGTTTATCTTACATCAATTTTGTTCTTTCTTTTCATTTATTTATTTTAGTTTTCTTTCTTGGAATCTTGCAGAATAACTTCTTATAAATTCCTTTTATGATGTGGGAAAAAATGGAAGAGTACCAATTAACATTTGAAGTGAGTATTATTCTCATAATGTACATATAAAACATTAGTAACAATAACAAGTATGGTTCAGTCCCTAACCAGTTGGGGTTGGCTATGTGAATTGGCACTATCAATTTCACTTTATTTGTACCCGTTTCCATTATTCAATAAATTGGTATTCACTTACATTAGAGGGTCTTTCCATTTTCTACTGACAAATTCCTTAACAATTAAAGACTTACTATATACAAGAGTACCAGCCTGATTAAGCCTTAATCCTTACTTGTTGGTATTCTTTATATGGATCTTTTGCCTCTTTTTACTGTGCTTAAATATGAAACTAGTTGGGGTTAACTATGTGAATCCTCACTATCCATTTTGCTCCACTTGAACTCGTCTTGTTCCAATATTCAATAGTTTAAGATTCTCTAGCATAAGAGTTTTTTTACATTTTTTACTGACATAAAAATCTCTAAACAGACTCTTAGTAAAAATGGAACCTAATATAAACGTACCTGACTAAGCCTTAATCCTCACTATTAAGTATCGCATATATGGATCTTTTGCTTCCATTATGTTCTATTTTTCTTTAAGTTCGCATAAATTCCAAGAAATTACAATAAACTGAGATAAATAAAGCCTTTTCCTATTACCTTTACTTCGTTAAAAAAAGGCTTTTCCTACACTTGATCTGCACCACATTTCTTTATTTTGCAAATACTATGCATGACTTATTTACCTTATTTTGTCTTTGACTCTTAATAGGGTTGAACTCTTATAATTTGTGGTCTTATTTGTATCTTGTAGATTAATGATGAAATGGTGAGATTGGAAGATTTGTTAGAAGCATTGGTTGGTCTTTGCAGACTTAAAAATGTGCGATTGTAAGCTTAGATATTATCATTTTTCCTTCTGTTTTAGTTGTTACTGTGGGGATTTACATTTCTAAACATGTAAAACTTTTTAATGGCAATATCCATTTCTCTCAGTAAAGTGTCAAGATTAATATTGCAGTTTTGTAATAAGAGCAAGGATATACCTTTTTGAATGGTAAATATGGCCTCCAGCATAGCCTTTGTGCTGATAATATTTGATTTTGTTACCAATCTCTAAGAAAAAAAGTGTCCAGGCCTGCAAAGTTGTATCCATCTCATATCCTGAAAAGAAAAGGGGAAAGTTGAGCAAGCTGGTATCTTACTAAGTACTGTCATGAACATTGGATTTAGGAATTATCGATTGAAGGCCAACAGTTTTAGACTTTTAGCAATGATTTTGAAAATTGTTTTTCAATATACACAATTGCCTAATGAACTTAAAAAGTGAAAAACCTTAGTTTAATTTGTGAAAATCTTGTGAATATTTCTTAAAATCTTAATATCACGTGATCTGATCCTTAGCTTACTAGGTGTATGAAATCTATCCCTAATTTCAAGTAGCTCTTGATTGAGGATGAACCCCAAATACATACTTTCCGGTACTATGCCTATTTCCTTTTTTTCTTTCCAATGAAGGATTAGGGCATCCTTGTTGGGCCCACTTTCACATTGAAATATGTCTTTGCACACCTATTAATTTAATATTATATACCAATTGGAAGACTGGTCCGTGGGAGTTCCCCTTCTTTGTTCTACCATCTAGGTTCTAATCTTTGTTATACACCTGCTCTCCATGCAACTGATACATACCGACAGAACCCTCACCTCCACAGGAAAATATATAGGGCGATTTGGGTGAGATGATCCATTGTAAATCCAATTTTGATTCACTCGTGAGATCCCACCCACCATGAAGATCCTCACGCTGTCTTCCATAAATAAGTTATAACTTGATAATCTTGAATTGAGGTTCAAGCCCTTCCCAAATCAACCAAAATTTCCACATAACAAAGTGACCTGTGGCAAGACCAAGAGAGTACCACAGAAATCAGAGTAGGATTAGAGGTGACTGATTGGCAAAGGAGCAGAAAACTATGCAAACAACAAAAAATCCTAAGAATAAGGGAAATGTATAAATATACGTATGCATTAATTACTATGTTTTTCCATATATTGCCTTACCAAAAATAATGAAGTACTAAGGCTTTTCCTTAATAAAAGTACTGTGTTGTTTTGGTTTATTCTTATAATTCTTTTGAATGATTACAATTTACAACAACTATGTCTCAATTCCAATCAAGTTGGGGTTGGCTATATAATTTCTTTTGATTGATTACTGTATGTTATGTTGAAGTAAAGGGAATTCATAAAGCTTTCATTTTTATATCAATCTATAGAAGTTTCTAGTTGCTAGCTTCATGACATTATTCATTCCATGCAGGTTTCTATTATTCATGGGTCTTTGCATATCCTGCAAGAGGTTTTGAGTTTCACTTTCAATATGGAAAGCAAATTTGGTAAAAGGTATATTTACTTACTCAAATGCATGCTCTTCTTTCTCCATTCTGTTTCTGAGCTATTGCAGTGGATTCTTTTAGCGTCAATGCAGAAGAATAATTTGATTTAAGGTTTTGACAACTGTTTAACCATTCCCTTCCTGTAAGAAGCTTGCATTTATCTGGATTCATAAGGAAGTTCCAAGTAAAAAACGGAAGCAAGAGTTAGAAACTACTGATCATCATGCAAACTAGTCTCTTCATTTTTCTGATCCTTCACATTTCAAGATAGATCTTCAGGCGTTTTGTAATTCTCTTGCTAGTGCTAGTTGTTTATGGGGTCAGATCCATGCTTCCATAACCTCAAAAAGCTAAAACAAATTATAAAGGAAAGGAAAAGGAAAAAAGATGGCCCCTATCACCTGATCCAGAAATTTCCTTGTATGCTTTGATTTGATCTTCCTAGTGTACTGTACCAGGGACAATATTGTGGTTGACGGACCTGTTTGCTGGAATAATGCGTCAGAACTCTATGAATATGGATATCCTGGAAATAGAGGACTGCCCCATGTCCATGCTGAGAAAATATTTGATCAAGATCATGCTGATGGCCTGAGATTGGATATTCTTGAAACTTGCACCAGAACAGGATTCATCAATTGTGGGTCTAGCTGTTTGATATCATCTTGTTTCAACTACGTTCCTCTGTTTGAATTAATGTGTGAGATTGTCATGATTCATGACGTAGAACATGTAAGACTCGAAGCAGTTTCAATCATGAATCTGATTGTTGCAAGAAGTAATGCCTACTTGGAGAGGGACAAGTACGTTCATATCCTTTTTTCATCAGTTTACGAATATTTTTAGAGCTCTGTTATATGCTCATGCTATTTCCTTTTTTATATAGGTACGGAACAGATAGACTATTCCAAAGTATTGTAAAATTATTGAAGAAGGGAGCTCGCTTGCATGTGAAGAAGAAAGCTGTGCATCTTCTTCATATGCTACTAAACTGTAAGCACATATTTCTGTTTGGTCATGTGTTGGGCTTATGTTCGTATATCAATTTGATATTATCTGGCTCCTGGAAGTTCTTTCTTGAACAGTTGAACTAGCTTACTGCACCTCAATGTTTAATATGTAGCTTTTACTACTTGGGCTACCACGTCTTGTTATTTATATCATATTTTCTCTTCCAACAGTGTCTATACTATGTTATGGAGAATAAGCCAATATATTCTTTCTGATCCAAGTTAAAGATCAATGCACCTTCTCCAAGCTTATTATGCAAGGAAGAATACTTCATTAAATTTTATTTTATTTTACTTATGCACCACAGTGGTAATTGTGGTAGATTGCTTCTAATAGGAAGATATACTCTGAAGATGTAAAGGTTATTGCTGAGATCAAATCCATCTCCGAATCACTATCAGTTTGTTTTTGCTTTGTATAATGGTTTTCCTGACTATACTATTCAATAAAGGTCCAAGAGTAATGGCCTCATTCTGCAGCTGTTTCATGGAGGGAGATGGCAGTGGCGTGGTTGATACCGATTCCAATAAAAGTTCAACTTTTTCTGTAATCAGTGTGATCTTTGAGAGTTTGGCAGAGTGTATCACCTGCACTGGAAGTAATGCCGAGGTAAGCCTAGTATTTAACTTCAATTATCCTATCTTCTCACCTTTCCTCGTTTCGTATTCTCAATTTGTCTCTCCGAACTCCTGAATTATTGCTATTGTATTTAACATGGATTTTGTCTTGAATTTTCCAAGAATGGAATTTGCCCTTTCCTGCTTTTTGTTACCCTTGATTCTCTAATTATTCAGGAACTACAGCTTCGGAGGCACACTATTATTTTGCTAGCTTTCTTCGCATCATCCGGAAAATGTGGTGTTGAAATTCTATTAAATTATGGGCTTCCCAAAGGAAAGGATTTCCCTGCAATTATTTTGCAAAGCTTGGCATGCGATTTGGATCTAGAAGAATCGGATACTGCTCAGCAGCCTGAAGTATTCAAAGAGAGGTATCTTTGGGCACTTAAATGTGTTTGAGGTGTATTTTAGTCTTCCAAGCATATGCATGAAATGCACCCAAGGGTGTGGCCTAGTGGTCAATGAAGCTGGTGAGGCCTATATGAGGTCTCAGGTTCGAGTCCCAGCGGAGACAAAAAAACACTAGGTGATTTCTTCTCATCTATCTTAGCCTTGGTGAATAGATATTTGTTGCTAGTGGAGTTGACAGGTATCCCGTGGAATTAGTCAAGGTGCGCGCAAGCTGGCCGCCCGGCACCACGGTTATTAAAAAAAAGCATATGCATGAAATGTAGTTAGTTTTTTCTCTCTATTTGTAGCTGCATCGATGTACACTCTATATAGCTGAATCTTCTTCCCATTTCGAGTTCCATTTACCTTGTCAAATTGCATTTATTATTCGATTTTCCATGCGGTAAAGTACAATGTCTAGAACTGAACATCACAGTGCCTTCTCTTTTATACTTTTTTAGTTTGACAGCCCATTTGTTCATCACCTTGAGTGTTGGTCCCCCTTAATTCATGTAGTTTCTCATTGTTAGACATTCTTTTTGTTGTCTATTTGTTTTTTCTTCTGAAAAGACCTTCGCATTTTCCAAGTAATTTTTCAATTTGATTGTATTGAAATTTCATTTTCTCAATCTTTTCTATTTGTTCTATTTGCCAGGACCTTGCTTATTCGAGAGGTGCTCATACTCTTGAATAGACTAGTTTCACATCCCAAGTACTCCAGCCACGCTCTGCAGGCATTAACAAACAGTCGAGAGAAGGCCACTTTGACTGTTGATGTAACAAGCAGATTATCCAGTAGGCGCTCGTTCTTTTGGCAGGATGTTAGCATGACTCGGCAGATTAGGGAATCCGAAATTATAGATTTAGCTCAGGTGTTGAGAAGAAGAGTCTTCACGTTTCTTGGAGGTAGCAGCCAATGAAAGAAGCATGAAAACTTCATTGTTCCGAGAAGTGCATACATGCTTGAAGAGAAGCGCCCATGGAGCTATCGAGTTATGATATTTGACAGGAATGGGCGTGGAGCAATGTTGCAGCTTCTCTGCTGAGATTCCTTTGAATAGGTTTTCAGCAAAAGTTTTGCATGCGATTACCCTGATGTATAAGGTGTAGTGTAGTTGTATCGGTTTTTCTGTATATATTTGTAATGTATGTTTGTCATTGGCTGAAGATTAATGTTAAATGTATAATCTTCGAGCTTCGGAGGAGATGGAGCAGTCTTTCCATATCAGTCATATCCAACGGGGGATTCTTTTTTATTTGATCTTTCTTTTATGGGGTGCAAACACATACCCGGATTAGCCTGGTTCTTCCCATGCCCCCCGTCCAGGGTCTTACAAGGAGATCTCGCAGGATGCAATTTTTTCTGCTGTAGCTGTCCAAGGAGTGGCAGTTAATAATATGGATTGCACATTTCATCCAACTTCCTCTGAACCACCTAAACTTCTCATGTTTCAAAGCTCAATCCAACTCGCAGATGAAGAGTGGATCTGTGATGAAAGTCTTTGTTTACTGGTAACCCTTATCGAGTTAACATGATGGATTAAGATTTAATGGAATACAATGGTCTGTCTCTGCTTCAAACAGAGATGTAACAGAATTTTGTCTTTGATTGTCAATAGTCAGAACAGTATCATTACAGATCTTGCCACTGACATTGGCCATTTAATCCCTTTTAGAATAATAACCCTATAATGAACCAATAGTATTATCTTCCTCACAAGTTTGGGAAATCAAAACATGTTTGGCGCTTTACTTCTCCAGCTACTTTTTGTTAAGAGTAGTTCAGAAAGTAATTAACCAAGACAAGTTTCTCCAAACAATATCTTCAAAAAAATCCTCCAAAGACCGAAGAAAACCAAACTAAACAAACGTGCGCACATAAAAACCCAGAGGGAAAAGTTAAATAGGCATCACTGGGAAAACAAAGCAGCACTGAGAAATGCCATGCTGCGAAACTTTTAAGCAAATAATTAACATAAAAACTTTTTATTAGCACATTTAAAATACCAGTAATAGACACTTGTTAGTTGTTAATAATTTTGTAGCACTTTTGGACCTTTTGGGCTTATAGCATGGAACCCCATCTCCAGCATTTTTCAAGGTGCAATCAAATATCAGAAAGAGAAAATTTAACAAACAGCATTATAGTTACATTTGCATCCTGGAAATGAAACGAATTACATAAAAGAACATTATGATTCTAAAACACTATTATCTATGATATTGCAGCGCAATAAATTTTGGCCATCTGTGGACGTACATGAGCGGATAGCTGTGAGATATCTCTTGCATTCTTCTCACAATGATCCTGGACTAATACCACATGACACACTATCTCCCGTCAATACAAGTATCAGGTGTTTTTGATGATTAACTCCGATAATAATAGATAAAATGCAAATATCTGAACATTAATCCCTAAAGTTATCACCCATATACAACATATAAATAAATAAAATCTCAAGTATGAAAGATCTCCAACAATATAGTCCCAAAAGCGGGGTCTGGAGAGGGTAGAGTGTACACAGATCATACCCCTATCTCGAGGAGGTAGAGAGGTTGTACCCAGAAGACCCTCAGCTCGAGTAACAAACACCAGAGCAGCAGTAAATAACAAAAATGGGTGTGTGATTTTTAAAGTTAACAGCCATTATAGTCCATAGTTCAAGATGAGGATCTCCAGTTTTTTCATTTTTCACCAGCAATGAAGAGTGTCCCAGCCATTCAATATTCATACCAACCAAATCAAACGCGTCTCCATCGACGTACCCTGGGTGGTTATACATGCGATTTTTTCTCACATTATAGCGTAGGAGGCTCGAATTTTGGCAATGAACCTTCATGGCAAGTCCAGCTTTCACAATCTTGCAAACAGGATTAGTCTTCTTGATGACCCTCCACTGACTGTACGATACATCCAGATCTGCACGAAAGAACCAGTTTAGATATGAAATGCAGAAAAGGGGCATGTGGCATTCAATCAGCAGGTTGCAGCTCAATGAGGTAATGTTTAATATTGGAAGATTTCGATGGAAACAAAAACCGCGTATTTAAGTTTAAGTTGTTTTTTTCTACTTATGGACAGACACATTGCATTCTGCGGTCCCATAAGATGACCGTGATGGGAGACATCTTTGTCTGCACAATTAATACTAAAAGTGGCTGCACTAGCAGCTAAAAATGATTAAAACTTCGATTAAGACGACTGACTAATTTTAAGCCAGATCATAAATAGATAATCTAATTAAACAGCCCTATAAATATCATCTCATTTGTGTTTTTAAGGCATACAATCCACCTTATCCTCAAACATTACTTCTATAGTTCTACTTCAGCATCATCTTGCACAATTCCCCTCAACTGCAGTCTCTCTGAGAACCTACGGAAAAAGATGGCAAATGCTCGTATTGCTAGGTTTGTTACAGAGGTAGCACCACCACAATTTGTAAATGTCATGAGAAACCGAGCCTCAAAGATGCTAGAAACCATCAAAGAGGAGGAGAGAGAAGCTAGCACAAGCGAGTCACTTTCTTTGAAGAGTTATTCTTCACCTTCATCATCTTCAGCTTATTCTGCTTCATCATCAAATGCAAAAAGTTCTAAATATTTTCTCAAAGAAGTTCAGAGGTCTTTTTCTGTATTTGGCAGCTAAAGTATCTACTTTAGCTTCCTAAGAGTGCTTTTAATTTTTCAATTTCCTGACCAGTCTACTGATTCCTTGTTATTTTCCTTCAGCAAATTTTCTCTCTTTCTTAGTAAGAAAGTCCCCGAAGCTTTGGACAGAGTCCAAGCTTTGCTGAGACTAGATAAATATTGACTGTATGTAACCTCCGTGGGGAGATGAAAATTCCTCCTTCGAACTATCAGTAAACTTCTGTTGCTACTTTCTGTAAATATTACCAAAGTTACTTCAGTACGCTATGAATGGTTATGCACATTCTTTCTCTGTTTCTTTTATACATAAATAATATATGTTATTCTACAAAACAGGCAATAAGGAAGGGTTATACAAGCATACGATAACACACTATAGCACAGTGAATTCAAATAATTATAGCAGAATGCGAGAATGTAGTAACTTTCATACTAAAACAAACAATTGAGCAACTTTACCTTGAAAACCCTTATTGCACCCCTTTCCTAGAGTATAATACTAACTGACCTTGCGCCCAACACTTCTTCCTATTGTTCAAAAAAATGGTGCGTTCCTCCAAACCACAAGAAACCCCCTCCCCGTAGTTTTCCTCTGTGAGTCTAGTACCCTTGGATTTAAAGTTTTTCTCCGTTTCTGTATTCCCCCCCCCCTCCCCCCCCCCCCCCCCCTCCCCCCCCCCCCCCACCCCTTTCTACTCTCCAAGTCTGCCCTTTTTGAGGCTTATTCTCCCTTCCATAAAAAGTTCCCTCATTCCTCCCTGCTCCTACCTCTGTTTCCTTGCTTGAATTCACCCTCCTCCTCCTCCGACGAATTTTTAACTTAAATAATACATTATTACAGAAAATTAACCAAAACAATACAAAATATTAAATAATTCATCAATAGACTAAACGCACATGGGAGTAATGTTTAAAGGATTATTTGATTTCAAAGTTCTGACGGACAAAAAGCTGAATGCTGATGGCATTTGTGATATTACCATGCATAAACATACTTTGCGGTAATGTTTTACCATCCGGCTAAAATTTTCTAAAGACAGTGAGTGTTGCTTCTTTTAGCGACGTTATAAAGCTTTACGTAATCCTGAGTTACATTTTCTTTTCTGAGTTATATTTACTACCTGTCCCACATCTTGTTTCATTTAATGTCGGATCACACAACGTCTAAATTTTACATATCCTCGTTAGTAATCTGTACTAGTGGATCCCACTTCCACCACCATTCCTAGCACATTTTCCTCTTTTTCTTACCTTTCATCCTCACCTATCTACTGAAAGAAGAAAGAACATAGTTAACAGAATCACAAAGCTCTCTCCTCCAAAACTAGCAGCAGCAGTGATAATCAGATTATTTTCCTTGTTTACCACAAATTTGAGATTTTTTACTTGATATTCGTATAATTATTTATCATTTTTGGAAAAGAATGAAAAGTCAGAAGTCCCGGATTTTGTTTAAGAATATCATGGAAAAAGGGCTGAGTTAAACTCTTAAGTGGTTCCACACCCCTCTTCATTCAACATCTCTGTTGCTACTGTTTCTTAGCGGTAAAAATTTTCAGCAGTGACATTTCGAAGACCCTAGAAAAATGTAATGTACATCTCTAAGACCAGAACACCTTCTCCTCCTTCCTTTTCCCTGATTTTGACTCCCCCACCAGATATCCTCTTTCCTTGGTACTGTTGTCTGGTTCACGAGATATCAGTACCATAACCCCCTTGTCCTTGTTCCTCCTTTTGGTAATCATCCCCTCGACTCGCTGGAGTCAACCTCTCATCTTTACAGCCATTCCCATAGCTGTTGTTCTGTGCATTGGCGGTATTTCCACAGATATTAGGGACTGTTCAAATGCAACAGACTCGCACTCTTACCTTCTTCTTCCTTGAACCAAAATGGATTTATCGGAATCTGGTTGCTTCATAAATTACCAGCTTACGCGCTTACTAAATGCCATAGTAAAAGCCAGAGCAGCACGAGTTGAACAGTATAATTAAGGTTAAAATGCCATTAACTAAAGGTTCTTCATACAAACAAGTTAAGACATGGATGTTGACATTATATTACAATGGTGATAAGTAATATCTGAAATACAGATTTTATAAATATTCTGCAGGAAACAAACAAAGTCTCAGTAGATAATCAAAATTGAGGGATTAAGAGATGCTAATCAAGTTACCAACTAGAATTCTACAACAACATACCCAGTGTATTCCCACAAAGTGGGGTCTGGGGAGGGTAGAGTGACCAACTAGAATTCTAGAAAGATAAAAATGCAGATCTTTGTTACATGCACAGAACCAATCACAATAATTTTTCATATGCTGTGAATCACTAGTTAAAGCCAGAGCAGGGACTTGTTTTTCATATGCTGGAATTACACTTGGTATACTGTTGTTGTTGTATGCTGTGAATCACTAAATGCAGAAAGAGGGCATGTGGCATTCAATCAGCAGGTTCCAGCTCAATAAGGAAAAGTTCAAATTTGGAAGCTTTCAATGGCAACAAACACCCTTTTCCATAGTTGGGTGTCCGCTTTAGTGTGATTTACGAAGGCTAGGCTAGTTTTGGTAATATCCAAAACAAATGAAAAGAGATCGGGGTCGATAGGTGGCAGTTGGAAAGGAACTTGATCCCCCCCAAGAAAAGCATATTTAAGTTATGTTGTTTTTTTCTACTTATGCATAGACACATTGCATTCCGTGGTACCATATATGAGGATATCTCATCAAGAGGATGACTATGATGGTAACATCTTTATCTGTTCAATTAAGACTAAAAGTGGCGGCACTAACAGCTAAAAATAATTAAAACCTCGATTAAGACGACTGATTCGATTTAAGCCAGACTCATAGAAGGATAATTTAATCCACAACCCTATAAATCTCATCCCTTTTGTGGTTTTTAAGTCGTACAACCCACCTTCTTAAACACTAATTCTACAGTTCTACCAAGCATCTTGGACCTTTCCCTCAACTGTAGTCTCTCCCAAAACATACTACGAAGATGGCAAATGCTCGTATTGCTAGGTTCGTTACAGAGGTAGCACCACCACAGTTTGTAAATGTCATGAGAAATCGAGCCTCAAAGATGCTAGAAACCATCAAAGAGGAGGAGAGAGAAGCTAGCACAAGCGAGTCACTTTCTCTGAAGAGTTCTTCGCTTTCATCATCCTCAACTTATTCTGCTTCATCTTCAAATGCAAAAAATTCTAAATATTTTCTCAAAGTTCAAAGGTCTTTTTCTGTATTTGGAAGCTAAATTATCTACCAAGGCTTGCTGAGAGTACTTTCAATTTTCAATGCTGTTTCCTTCGGCAAATTTTCTCTTAGTTACATAGTCCGCGAAGTTTGGAATGTAATTTTTTATTGCCAGATATATAGCCTAAATGTAACTGTGTGAGAAAAGGAAAATACCTCCATAGAACTATCTTCTTTTTTTTGATAAGGTAGAGATTTTATTAAAAGGTAACTCCATAGAACTATCAGTATACTTTTGTTGCTACTTCTTTAAATTTTCCCAAAGTTACTTCAGTACAGTTAGGAAATTGCTATGCACAGTACTTTGTTTCTTTTTTTCTTTTTTAAGGTGGTGTTTAGGCCAACTTGTGCGCACCTCGATTATACCACTGGGTGCCTGCTGCTCCCACCAACATAGGGGGTACCTCTGGCCACCAAGTCTTAGGTAGATGGAAAGAAATCACCTAGCATCTTTAGTATTAGTTGGAAGTTGGGAGTTGACCTTGAGACTTTCATTTACCACTAGGTCACACCCTTGGGTGTCAGTATTTTTGTTTCTTTTATAAATAAACAAAGTATTCTATTCCACAACACGTATTTGGACCAGAACACGAGAATGTAGAAACATTCATACTTAATATGAACAACTGAACAATTTTACATCAAAAGAACAAAAGGCAGAAATTGCACGAATAGCAGTAAGTCTGAATGATACCACACCTTATCTTAATATTTGCATTGAATGGATGAAGATAGCTGCAATAAAAAAAGGACAAAAAAACATGAATTACCACATTGGACACTTTCTTCCATACCTCTTTTTTGTGGCATCAACTAAAAAACTCACTGTCTAGGAAAATGGATGTTATCACCAATATCTTTCACTTCTCCTTTCTCACATTTGAAGACTTCAATCTAATCTTGCTTTTCTTAAACTTTTCTGATTCAACATTCTCTCTAAGTTTCTCCAAAGCTAGAGAACAATGAAAAGAGGTTCAATTAAAAAGACGGAATATCTGAAGAGTAATTGCAGAAATAGTGCTAATATTTTATTTTTCACCAAAAAAAGACTAATAGGAGATCTCAAGGTTTAAGTATCAAATCAGGTAAATAAACTTGTGCCGGTTTCTTCATAATTTTCAACATATAGTGCATCCACTTTGACTGTTTTTAGACTGTTTTGTCTTGAGCCGGGGGTCTATCGGAAACAGCCTCTCTACCTCACCTCTGAGGTAGTGGTATGGACTGCGTACACTCTACCCTCCCCAGACCCCACGCTGTGGGAATACACTGGGTATGTTGTTGTTGTTGTTGTAGTGCATCCACTTTGATTGCCAAGTACTTCCAATATATTGAAAATGGTAAAAGAAAGTACCTGAAGTGTACACAGAGCGGAGTGACTCTATCACTTCAGAAGAAACAGAATAGGTGGGGCAAGAGTTACAGTCAGCTTTTTGTAACATCTTCTTGAAGCGCTTAACCTGCAAAAATTAGCATTGGAAAATTCCATATTTAAACAAGAATTTGCTGCAAAAAGCAAAAGAGCTTCAAAGTCCCAAGTCAAACTCTCCACCAAAAAGTATATTGTGGAAATGGTTGAGAAACTTGGTAGTACACACAGTTAATAGTCTGAGATAAGATCATTTATTTTTACAAGTATGTTCGTACATCATACATAGTATCCTAAAACATTGAACACTCCAGTCTCCAAGTGCTGTGACAGTTAGATCACAATATGAATACGAGCAATGAGAGTGGTGGAAGTGTTAGCTTTTACGGTAGCTTATGAGCTACAAGATCAGACTTCTTTTCCAATTTTGTGACCATTTGATGGCGGTGAACCAGTTCGAATAGTCTTTTTTTTTAAAACCAACCAGCTCAAGTAGTCATTACTCTACAGTTAGAGCAAAACTTAATTTGATGATTGCTGTACGCCTGTACCCAAAGAAAAAGGTACTTATTATGCTAATATCATGCTATAGTCAGATTTACTACATCAGGTAATTTACAAAATTTTAGCTTCCTTAGGGGCCAGAACTTGAAATCTTATTACAAAAATAGATCATTTAAAATTGGAAGATAAACATCTTTAAAACATTTGCTCCTCATCATTTAAAAAGACATACCTCATCTTTATGCATTAACGTAAAGCAACATCCACTTAGGCCCGCTCTTGCAGTTCGACCTGCCCGATGAATAAATGTTTTTATATATGCAGGCATATCATAGTTTATGACATTTCTCACTCCTTCGACATCCATTCCACGAGTCATAGCATCAGAGGAAATAAGCACTTGCACTTGTCCTGACCGGAAAGCCCTCAACGTCTTGCTGCAGGACAAAAGTTCGTGATATTAAATTGCAAGACAGTAGACTTAAATATGCAAGAACAATCACACAGGTGTTTTTGCACCACAAGACTTTTCCCCAATAAACGTAACATCACCATTCAACAACATAAAGTATAAGTATAACGACCAATAATTTTCATTTTTCTGTCCTTCGTTTTCTTTTTTAACTTTTCATTTAATCCAATTTGCAAGTTCAAAGCTCTAGTAAATTAACTAAGATGACAACCAAGACAGAACAATACCAAACATGCCCTTTCTTCTCCAGAAATATATAAAGTTTTTTTTCCAGATAAAGCCAAAAACCTATAAAAATTAACAGCCCTCAGCAGTCACATGGATTAGGGTAGACAGAATTCCAGTGAGATGCAGACATTCCATATGGCCAGAAAAGATTGTCTCTGATGCATTTCTTGATCACAAAAATTGTCTCGGATACATAATTTTGGAACACCGGAAACTATCCTTTTTGTCAAAACCCTAGATATTTGTGTACTAGAAATATAGTACCTTGGAAATCAACTAAACAGAACAGAGTATATAACAGTACAGTAGTACATTACAGTTTTTCAGCAACCTAGGTGGCTCCATGCATGACTACATTCAGTTAGCTTCAGTAAAGTGTGTGCTCATGCAAAGCATCTTTAGTACAGTTGACTGCAAACTTCTCTAGCAAATTACATAATGTAAAAGCTCAGAGCTAAATTGAAGTTGTTAAGCAAATGTATCTACAGTACCTTCTTACAGATTGACGTTGAAGACGAGAATACTCCTTGAACTCAATTTGCAAATTGTCGAAAAACTTGAGCAAGGTGCATAATCTATGAGTGGACTCCACAGATGATGTGAAAACAATTGATTTCTCCCCTTGCAGACTTTGAAGAAGGGAAACTAGATAAATTGGCTTAAGCTTCGATTGACATAGCTACACAAAAGAAAGGTAAAATCATTGATATCAATCATCTGCCTGAGAGGAACAGTGTGGCACAAAATAGCAGCAAATCCAATGGGAGGGAAAAGTGAGAAGGTGCAAGCTTTTCAACTGAAGCACACAATTTAATGAAAGCACAAAAGTTACCTAATATACGTGAATTTAGTACTTATAACACTGAGTTGCAATTAAAATTGCTAACTTCAGCATCCAGTATCCGACAAATGACATATTTATTCAACAGCTCAAACAAGACATCAAAATGTAATTTGGAGAGGAGAACTTCCATAGAAACATAAGACATATGAGGTGACAAAGGAGTACACATTAATTCCCATGCATATGTTTCCCAGCAATATATATATATATATATATATATATATATATATATATATATTGGATCGATCTCCGTATATACATCCCTGTCGGCCAAGTTCTTTTATCAATCTCCTGGCCCTCCGCCCACACTATTGGTGGAAAGGTATGAAAAGGGATGTCGCTGAGTATGTGGCTAAATGCTTAGTGTGCCAGCTGGTTAAGGCTAAGCACCAGAGACCAACAGGACCCTTACAGCCAGTTCAGATACCACAGTGGAAGTGGGACGAGATAGCCATGGACTTTGTCTCTGGATTGCCGAAGACTGCGAGGCAACATGACGCCATTTGGGTGATTATTGATCGGCTGACCAAGTCAGCTCACTACCTGCCGATCAGTATGACTTACTCTACGGGCAAGCTAGCCCAGATATATATTGATGAGATAGTGCACCTACACGGGATACCATCATCCATAGTATCAGACAGAGATCCACGGTTCACTTCAGCCTTGTGGCAGAGCCTACAGAAGGCTTTGGGTAGCAGAGTGAGTCTTAGCACAGCCTTCCATCCTCAGACCGATGGCCAGTCTAAGAGGACCATCCAGACATTAGAGGCTATGCGGAGGTAATCCCTTGATTTTCGAGGTTGTTGGGACAGACATCTACCCTTGGTGGAGTTCGCCTATAACAAGAGTTATCAGGCGAGTATAGGCATGCCACCTTTTGAGGCACTCTATGGACGCAAGTGCAGGACTCCCTGAAGTAGGAGAGAGACAGATTCTTGGGCCAGAGATTGTACAGGAGACCTCTTCCTTCGGTCCGGTTAGTACATGGTTCAGTCGTTTACCTTGCGCGTATCTATTCCTTTAAGCTTATATCTTATACCATTGCAATCAGACTCATTGGATATGTTCTTTTTCTCTTCGAACCGGTGATTGAAAAGTCGTTGGGTCGGGGTCGGCGGAGACCTCTTTCGGCAAAGAATTATACCACAACTAACTAGGTACTACCACTTATAGGAGTCTTCTTTGCTAGTAGAACCCACGAGAAGAAAGAATAGTGGGATGCTCACGCTCTCGTTGGACGTGACAGTCAGTTACAGTGGGTAAACTAACGAAGGGAAGAATTTGATTATTGTAAAGCTTTTTCATATATAGTATTAGTTTTGCTAAAAAAAGGTGATTATCGGTTGTAGTCTTCTGGTCAAGTCAAGAGGGCGAGGCTCCTAGCAATGGAGGGGGGAAGGGGAGTGGGTAAGCGGGCTCCTTTCACTTGACTGGTTAGTTAGGACTTTTTTCTACGATGCTCGAGATCTTTGTCTCGCAGAGGGTGAAATGTCGATCTGTTAACCGCCACTCCTAGGACGAAATAAGGTCTTCCCATTGTTTTTTCTCTTAAGTCTCTACAGCAGAAAAAATTCCATCCCTTACAGTCTTTTTTGTTAGCGAGTGAAGTGCTTACGCCCCTTTAGAAATAGGGGCGAGCAAAAAAGCTCGTTCTTCCATTTTGAGATCTTTAGTGCCATCTTCAGCCTACCTAGGAAAGGGCTACCTTTTTAGTAAAGCATTTCCCCCGGAAATAGCCTTAGTTGGCATTCGCCTGTCACCTGTAATCCGAAAAGACTTACAATCCTTTTTAGAAAAAGGTGGCTTAACTAACGAAAGAAAGATGGAACCAGATACATTCTTAAAAGAAAGTGCTTTAGCACCGGAAGAGAATCGTTATCGCCTTTCTAAAGGACGGGGTGTATTGCTTATGTCCGATTCGCTGACGCTAGCTTGACTTCACTCACTTTCCTAGAAAGCATTCCTTGTTCTGACCGCAGCACCATATCTTGACCCTTTTCTCGAATTGGTCCATTTCGAGTTGGCCCATTCCTGGTTTGGAACTCTTTTCTTATCTGAATCTTAAGGACAGGAGTCTCATGAATTCTTTCTCCCCATTAGGCCTTTATGGCCTTGCCCGTCAGTATGACGATGCCGCTTTTTCCGTCACGGAAACTGCTTGTTGTGCCCGGGTCAAGGAGATTCGATTTGCTTGGTTGGGTTCTTTGCTTGCTTATTCCACTTCATAATCATCCTTCATTTCACTAATTCGTATTAACATGGATCTAAGATGAATTAGATAGGTTTTACACTTTTCTCAAAGAAAGAGGAAAGGTTGGCAGTTCAGGCTTCAGATGGAATTCAAGGATAAATTCAATAAGACAGAGCTTCCTCTGAAATAAACCTACTTATTTGATTGATGTTCAGTTTCCCCCACTCCTAAGCTAAGGAGCGAATAAAGCTCTTTGAAGGACGAATGCTCCAACCGCCTCTGATCCTAGAGCTCCACCCTCTGCTTCTCGATGACGACACCCGCTTCTCGATGACGACACCCGTCGAGCGGAGCTCGCGAGTCCTAATACTCACCCCCCCCCCCAAACACACATTTTATTTGAATTGGGCAAAAAAAAAAAGGAGGAAACTTCCTCATAAGGCGATAAATCCTCACTTCACATTGCTCTGTCGCTTTAAGCAACAAAGTGAGTTTTTAGATAAACCTTCAGCATCACTTTGTCCCTTTAAGCAATGAAGTGATGGTTTTTGGATAAACCCTCACTTTGCATCACTCAGTCGCTTTCAGCAACAAAGTGATGGTTTTTAATAAGTAATAACAGTGGTTTGGACTTTAGAGATGTAGGGAAGACATTCATGTATGAGTGCCTCAAGACAATCCACAAGGTCAATACACAAGACAGTTAACGCCAATGCTTTTAGAGAAAATAAGGTGCTGCAAACAGACATTTAGACCACGCTGGAGCAGTAATTCCTGCTATGTGAGCATATCTTCAGAAAACAAAACAAAGTTCCTCGCTAAACAACATTATGGTAAATTAGTAAATTCCTTTTGACTTGGGAGACAACAAACTGTTTCTTTTTCCCCCCTTCTTTTTGACAGGTTAGTCAACAGTGACTTCTAAAGGAATAAGAATAAGACTCATCAAGATAAACAATATGCAATAATAAACACATTTTCAGGCACATCAGGAAAGAGCAGATAATGTATAAATAGATCTTATTTCATTCAAGTAGCATAGACCCACCACTTTAAATGATTTGAGTTCTTCAGGAAGTTTGTAACGTCTTTCTCCAGTCGTCAAAAGAAGAGGATGATGCAAATCAAGCTGAGCAAGTTTACTTGGGTCTTGTGTTAGTGTAGCTGATAAAACCATCTTTGCAAGCCTTGGATAGCCTTTTCCCTTGAACCCTCTTTCTGTGCCCCTGCATTTGTTTTAAAGCAACGCTTAAGAAAATCCCACATGCGAAATGGACAAAAAGAAAATAAGATAGCAAAATGCCTATCTGCGCTGAAACCTATTCGATCCCAAGGAGCAAACTCAACCATCAATTGATTAAGGTAAACCTTTCAACGAAGTTGGATCCACTAATAAAAATAATACGTTAATGCATTTATTTTTGGGTGACGGTGGTGTCCAGGCCAGCTCGTGCACCTCGACTTTCCACAAGGTACCTGCTACCTCCCGCAAGCACAGGTACCTGGTAATTCTGCCCGCCAAAGCTAGAGTAGATGAGAAGAAATCACCTAATAATTTTTCTTTACCTCTGCTGGAATTTGAACCTGAGACCTCACTTCATTACCTACTAGGTCACACACTTAGTTGGCAAGGGTAGATACATTTTCATGATCAAAAGAGCAAGCAACTCAACAGTGAAAAATATTTGACAGTCAAAGATATAGTGTCCTTGTCATAAAGGATCAAACAAGACTTGAATAATCAGATAATTACTTCTTGACAAGAAAAATGTCATATCACGAACGAGAGAAAGATGTGCATCTAAAGAGGATCCACATATACGCAATTCATAAGGGGGAGGATAGGCATAACATACACTCTTCTGATTGTCTTCAATGAACCATAAGTGCAAGGAAGAAGATCATCAGCAGAAGGGAAGTTCCCATCAATAGAAGAGCTGGTCAACTGAATGACGGTAGGAAGCCAGGACTGATAAGCTTCCCTTAATAACCTATCTGTTTCGTCGACAACCTACATGATACCATGTAAGTCAACCGTTAGGATCTTTTCCTTATTTGTTCTTCAACTTTCTTTTCAAGAAAATGTAATTCAAATGTTTACAACAAGAGCATAAAGAAGAAAAAATGAGCAATATCAAAATATGTTCCCCACACTCACAAGACCTACTACTACCACTTTGAAGTTTAATGATTAAATTGAAATAAATCTCAATTGTCCGATTTATTAGCATAGTAGCATTCTAAGTTTTCCTTTTCAAATAGGGAAGAGGCATTGAAGCGAATAAAATAACAAATATATATTGATATTCTTAATCGAGTAAATATAATTTTATTGATAATGGGAAAGCTCCCATATACAAAAGGTAAACAAAAAAGTAGAGAATTTACAGAAAGATAAGATTCTCTATAAAAGACACCCATGCTCTATGCAAATAGAAACATCACGGATGCACCAAAAATACATTAAATTTAAAACAGGAGGCTATTCCTCAGATGAACAAAATCCAGCTCTTTTGCTTCAAATACTCTCCTATTTCTTTCATGTACAGTTATTAATGATTGATCAATACAACAACAACATAACCAGTGTAGTCCCACAAAGTGGGGTCTGGTAATGATTGATCAATGCATTGATATAAATGAAGATGGTGGATAGACATTAGAAAGCTATTAACTGTAAAGACAAATAGCCAGCACATTTGCTTCCAAAACATGCACTATTGTAGTCTGTTTGTATTAATCTCGGGATCACCCTACTTCTAACAAATTTCTTTCAAATTATCAAAAGGTACTTCCCTGCGCTTTGTTTTCCTAGTGACCTAATAGTCTAATGAGATACCAGACCCTAAGGAAAGCAAAAAGTTAGCTGGGACACTTAGCTTCTTAAAATGAGCAAGATATTCTCAGACAGAAATGCTTTATGCCACGATATTAATTGCCACAAAGAAGAGAAGAATAGGGGACTAGTGTAAATATACATACTAAGAAATTCTAAGCAACTAAATCTGCAGCTTACAAGATAACATAGATGCTCAAGGGTAAAACCATCAGTGTTATTGATGTGGTCCATCAGTCTTCCAGGAGTTGCCACTAATATGTCTACTGCACTTTGTAACTCGTATGAGAATTCTTCAGGATCATAACATATGCCATACTCAACATTGGGTTTCTTGATGAGCTCAGAGATTTCATCCGAAATTGATGACTGACCTACTGCCAAGCCGACAGACAAACCTACTGCAGGTGCAAGAGCAGAGAAGACCTCTTTGACCTGAAAACAGAAACTAATAGTAAAAACATAATCTTCCTCTGAGAAGTTAGTTATCTATCTTTGCATGTGAAAGTGCAAATATAGAGTCCTTTTTTCAAAAAAATAAATAATTAATTGCATGTGCAAATGCAAACGTAGACACGTCAGGGGTTCGAGACTGGTGTGAAGAACCCACTAAGAAGTTGGAGGTGTTTTTAAAAGAAGCCTCTGAGGCACAAAGACAAAGTTCCACCAAATTATTAGATTGCAAGTAGAAGGACTCTCAGCCAAAGTATGAACGTGTAGTTTTTTTTTTAGGTAGCATGAAGTCATAGTTTTAAGGCGACGAAAACCTAGGATGATCATTGACTTACCTATCAATAAAAAAGGCCAAGGAAGGAGGCAAAGTTGGAAAGATAGTTGATCCAAAGATTTACAGGTAATTGAGAATTTTGTGTAATCATGCACTGCACATTTTCCAAAACTAAAACTAAAAAATCAAGGTGAATAATCTGCAATGCAAGGTCTCTAGTAGGCAAGACCACTAGTGCGCGAAGACATTTCATGGCACGTGCACGTGCCAGCATCTGAACAATTGGTAACGCATAAGAAAGAGTTTTCCCGCTCCCTGTAGGTGAATTTATACAAAGATCTCGTTCAAAACAGCCAGGTCCAATTGTCTCTTGCCAGACAGCAAGTTGCACGGGAAAGAGTGAAGTGATGCTCATACTCTTCAAAGCCGCCACTAACCTAGCGAAGAAACATGTATGGGTAAGAATAAGACTCCAAGTGTAAAAAATCCAGTATGAAGTGTCAAGAAAGCAAAAGGTATAAGTGTAACTATGTTTCAATTGCAACCATGGGAATCTTATAAACAATAAAGCAAACTAATAAACTGATGATACTTTGGGTAAGAAATGAAATATTAACTGTCAAAACTGAGAGGTAATGGTTAACTATAATTTCCATTTTGTTCATTCCATATCCTGGAGGAACGGAGCACTTTTTTCTTTTGAGATGGGGTTTAGCATTGATCTGTAGTTGCCAATTGTCCATGCTCTCGATTGGGAACCAGCATACAATACAAAAGATTGAAGAATATGGATGAACAACATTCGTATCTCTGTCTGTAAGAATATAACAACAAGACATTCAGAAACTGTGTCCCACCAGGTCATGTAGTTCCTCAGTTGTAAGATAGTATTATACCCTGTTCTAAATGATGCTATTAATAAAAACATTTTTAAGACAATATTCTCAACCATTTGTATTCCATCCTTCCCATAGTATGTGACACTATTTTGGCGTATGGAGTTTAACTTGTTAATTTAAGTTCTATAGGATCCATAAGTAGTTACTATAAGTTGAAAAGTTAGTTTGATAATTAAAACATATGTCATCAGAATTTAATATTTGTTCAGTTAAACAATTTGAATACTCGAACCTAGTAAAAACTATATAAACTAACTTTATTAATAAAATGGAACCAAAAGATTTTGTAACATCCAAAAACAAATAGAATCTCAATATGCACCCAAGGGTGTGGCCTAGTGGTCAATGAAGTGGGTTAAAGAGCCATGAGGCTACACTAGGTGATTCTTCCCATCTGTTCTAGCCTTGGTGGACAGAGTTACCTGGTACCTGTTGTTGGTGGGAGGTGGCAGGTATCCCATGGATTTAGTCGAGGTGCGCGAAAGTTGGCCCGGACACCACGGTCATCAAAAAAAAAATAGAATCTCAATATAGATTTGTAAGACAGAAGGATGATTACCGAAGGGCCAGTAGCACATGGTTCAAGACCGAGTCCACAATCCCCCCCCCCCCTCCCCCATCCTTCTCTACTTAAATACCAAGCTTCTAATGCAGTGTTCGAAACCATGGAGCTAATATTTTTAAATTCAAAATTTCTAAAAGGTAGAACCTTTATGCAGTTTCTAAAGGTGTCTTACATTCTACTCTTAAAATATTAAGCAATCAATATCTGAACTATAATACTCTGAAGTTATGCTCATGTTGAGGTTGAAGGGAGTTACGCTGAAAGAGTACCTGGGATCAATAAAAGGCAGAAGATCGAGAGAGCATTGATCAAAAGTAGTAATGTCAATTGGATTTCTCATCCATGGCAATACAGGGATGTTTTTCTTCTCTTTCTTCAACTCCTTTTCTTCCTCCATTATAAAGCTTCCCTTTTTCTCTGCCGGATAAAAATGAGCACCAAGATTAAGCTATCTTTTTTTTCAGCTTAAATCTTGCGGGAAAAACAAATAAACACCCAAATTAAGCTCTTTTTTGGAATCCATTCCATAAAATCCCAATAATAAACACAGGCAACCAACAAGAAACAGACAAAATTACTGCAGTTGAGGTCCCTTTTGTTGCAGAAACTATTGTAATGAGAATAATATGAAAAGGGTAAAATAAATACATAAAAAAATCTATACCTTTAGGGGTTTTTTGGTATGCATTATAGTACAAATAATGGGATAAATAATCCCGGGACTAATAAATATCCCTAACCAAACATATGCATTTTATCTCGGGAATATTATCCTTTATCCCTCGTACCAAACGGCCCCTAAAGGTTTGCCTTGAAACTGAAATGAATGCAAAGCAAAGAGTAAGTGAAAGAGATGGAACTGAGCTGAAATTCCCAATAAATCCCAACAACTACGAACACCCAGATTAAGCTATTCTTTTTTCAGCTTAAATCTTGCAGGAAAAACAAATAAACACCAAAATTAAGCTCTTTTTAGAATCTATTCTACAAATTCCCAATAATAACACAAAAAGAACACCAAATTAACAGAAAAAATTATGCCCCTCAAACATATTGGTGTTTAATTTTTATCTTTCATATTTTAAGTATTTAATTTTTGCTCATGCTGCTATTTAATGAGAAATTGTGGATCAAAGTATTTTTATCTATCT
This sequence comes from Jaltomata sinuosa, assembly GCA_003996215.1. NCBI lineage: Eukaryota > Viridiplantae > Streptophyta > Magnoliopsida > Solanales > Solanaceae > Jaltomata > Jaltomata sinuosa. The sequence continues at coordinate 715,176 of QJPP01000354.1, read as the reverse complement.
AGATCTAATTTGCTCGACATAAATTGGAGTTATGCTTTTAGGGACATATGTTTAAAACACCCCTAAACTTGTCCGATAAATTTACTTTAAACCTTTAACTTCACGGATATTTATTTACCTCCTTAACAACTTTAAAGTGAATTACGTGGCCAAAAAAAAAAAAAAAAGCGTAGATAGCAAAAAAATAAAGAGAAAAAACAGTTGGCCCCCCTTATTTTTCTTTTCAGCCACTATTTTTAATTTTCTATTCCTTCTTCTTCCTCTCACCCCACTACCCACCTCCGTCCTACCCTGGCCTTATCTTCTTCTTACCCCCCACCCCTTTCTCCTTCATCAACACCCACATAATATCTCTTACTCTATACTTTCAAAATTGATTTTTTTAGAAAGTTTTAATTATTTTTTTTTGAAAAATAAAGACTCCAAATGGAGGAAAATGAGATTTTATCGAATAACCCAATGTTACAGAACTGATGGCCGGCAATAACAGCAAAAATAACGGGTAAGGAATATAATTTTTTTTTGTAAAATTCATTGTAAATAATCTCTATTTTTCTTGAATTAATTAGAAATTAGAAATTGATTAGTTTATAAAAATACAAGGATAATTAATATTGATAACCAGCAATGGTAGTGTAAGTGATCAACGAGTAATGAAAGGAGAAAAAATAAGCTGGAGAAATAGACCCACAAGAGTTGAAACACGCTTTCAATAAGCTGGAGATCAATTTTATTGATGAAAAAATCAACGATCTATTTAAATCGTGTGATATTAATGAAGATATGGGAGGGGGAGTATGAAGGAGGGGAATTGCAGAAGAAAAAAAGGGGTGTGTGTGGTGGGGAAGGGGCAGGTGGCAGCCATGTGGAGTGGCCTTGTCCTAGTTAGCCGGTCACGTGGCTATCAAATCATCACAAAAAATGAGATGTTAATTTAGAGGGTATTTTTTTAAGCCCATAATGAAACGGGGGATATACTTACTCTATTTCAAATAGTTCAAAAGTATTTTTGCCCCTTTTCCGTTGAATAAATAACTACTAAATCGCACGTTACTTTCATATATCTCATATACTTATTTTTGACAAATGGATGTGCATGTTAATGCACGTGATTTAATGGGTCATGCACGTTACTTGTGGAGCCCAATTGCTTCTAATCTTATCCATATTGTTTGAAATATAAAATAATTTAATTCTTCATATAAAATTGTTAATATACATGTTTGACTGTCAATATAAAATCTAGTTTTGAAAATATTTATGCCATATAAGTTATACTTTGGGTATAAACACGCGATTTAACTCATTTTGAATATAAACACCTTTCATACTATATAATATTGTGTATTGAGCTACATAACATAAATATTTTCAAAAGTTGTATATTTATGAAACATTACCCGATAACCTATGTTGTATTACTTATGCGAAGTCAATAGTACAGTGAAATAAAAATGTATATTGACAATACATAAATAAAAGTAAACAAAAACAAAAATAACAATTCATGCTTCATTTTTCATAAATGTGGTGTCTGAGTCGGTCAATACTCAATAGCTGCTACAATTGGCAACGATGATATTGGTTTTCTCAATCTTCGTTATCAGAATCGCCAAATTTTATTTTTGTAGCCTTTGGAGCATTTGCATCAAGTTCTCTAAAATGAGCTCCATAGAGCTTGGACTCCTGCAAATAGCACCACAACAATGTAACAAAGAGCATGTGCAGCAATAGGGAACTAGCAATGCAGTAGTGAGGGGAGGATGGAGAAACAAGATTCAGTTGACAATTACCAACAGAAAGGCGTGTGTATCTATCTATTCATCACTTTTCAATAGCGACCACAAAGTATCCCGTAATAATACGTTACAAAGTATCTCGTAATAATACGTTGTTGCTCTAAATCCACGGGATACCTGTCACCTCCCACCAGCAACAGGTACCAGGTAACTTTGTTCACCAAGGCTAGAACATATGGGAAGAATCACCTAGTGATATGTTATGTATAGTCATAATAAAGATAAATTTATTAGGTATTTAAACAAATTATAAAAAAAAAACAGATTAAAACTTGGTAAGAATTGGGCCAATTCATTTCGACCCTTTCAAATTCAATCCAACCCGCCCATTTGACACCCTTATCCAGAGGTACTACGTCGTTAGGACAATGCAAAAGCAACTGATAGTAACACGAGATCCTGGCTTCCTGCCCAAGGACATAACACATCATGATTCTTTTTTCTTCTTTTGGGCTAAAGTAGCACAATGATTCTTCTTTTTTTTTTCTCATCGATTCTACTTGCAACCAGAAGACATCATGGGATACAAATGCAGTAACTAGTATATCAAGAACTAGGCATATCCTAGTTCAGCTCCTTGGTTAAAAGGCTAAGGGTTCTCAGGAACATCTAGAACAAACTACACTGCTACCGCCTTTCCAATCCCGGGGATACAACTTCATCTACATAGTTTTCTTCTTTGATCCTTGGATGCAAAACCTCCACCGTTGAAAGCTCCTCCGCATTATTGGCTTATTCAGAAGAAGCATATTTTCCAACATAAATCCATTCTCTTCAATATTCTCAATCCTACATGCCCTTACGGGTACCAAGATTCGAATCCTCAAGAGTTGGGAGCCAGAGTTACCCAATACTTATATTGGACCGTCATCAATGCCTAACAAGGCATGAAATGCACAAGTCACTCCGTCAAAGTGAGGAAATAGTTAGTGGAAAGGACAGATTTTCCAAGTAAACCACAGCAAAATGAAATGAGCTGAAATTTGGGAGACCAATACATTGGCATTTCAAATCACAAGGCAGCATACTGATGGAGAGCCCTTGTCACGTCAAAGGGTTAGAAGCACCTTCAGCATTACTACTATCATGGACTTGCCCCATCCACTCCACACTCCCCGGGTCCGCCTGAGGTCATTCCATTATCACTACTAGAACATGTCAACTTTTATCATCTGAAGTCTTCAAAACCTATGGGAAGAAGATCTGAGTAGTTACCTATAACTGTCCCCATAGCAATAACATACTCGGCCATCTGAAGTTTGCATCATCTCTATATATGCCCATGAAGAAGATAACCTAGTTCAAAGTCCTCCTAAGCCATGGCCATCCAATCCAAAAAAGGCGTGGGAAGCAAGCCACAACTTAAGCCTCTACAGCTTGGCCCCGCACCAGTGTCCCTATGAACCTGCCTAAAACTCCACAAGCATGTATTGCTAAATGCTAACAACTTAGCCTGCAAACTACCTTCTGATGGAACGCTTGGCCACCCCACAAGTGCACATCATAAATGGTGCCATAAGGTAAAAAGTACATACAATATGCAAACAAAACAGCTTACCTTTTTCTTTACATGAGTTCCAAAATTAAGAAGGGCAGCTGGAACAGTCTGTCCAGCTTCTCTGAGGACATTTATCAACTCCCCAGAAAGTCCCTGTGATATACACGCTCAATGTAAGAATCAATATAGCAAAGCACTGGAGACAATAGCACAAGGAAAATAAAAGTGAGATCTCTATTACAAAGATCAAACAGTACCTTGTTATCCTTAGTGAAGAATGTATGAGCTACACCCTTTTTACCAGCCCTTCCAGTTCTTCCAATTCTATGAACATAATCCTCTGTTGTCAAAGGGAAACTATAATTTATCACAACTTCAACATCAGGGATATCCAGTCCTCGAGCAGCTACGTCTGTAGCTATCTGCAGATGCATAACAATTATGTTAATGAGGCTTTAGCACGTTTCAACATTCACAAAATAAAACCGAGCAAACACAGCTAGATCATTCATGAGCAGTCTATCCAAATTCAACTGGAAGTCACAACACAATTTCCAGGCAGCACCAGATCAACACAACCAGAAATCACACGAAGTATCAGGAAATCGATCTTGCAGGAATGAGGAAGAATCTAAACATGGCAAGACATTCTGATGGGAAAAAATTAAGCATCCTATTATTCTTGAACGGAAGAGGATTGGCTAGAAACCAGTACTCCAAGATTCTATGGAGGAATCCTAACTGGTAAGTCAAACTACTATGAAGCCGTTGCATTATCAAAAGGGCATCAATCAATCAACCAACATGTGAAAAATCAGACAAACAAAAACAGTTTCATGAGGAAGGATGCTCCAAAGATGAAGCAGTTTATTCATCTGGATGAACATTTTGGTATACCATCTATATCTGAACAATGACGCTAACGCAGCGGCTGATATTATAAACACCAGTGAGTGAGACTTGATGTTGCCAGATGTAGAATACCAACATGCCCCGTACAATCACACAGATAAACAGAACGATAGATCAAATATCAAATGTTGGATTCACAGTTAAATATTTCAAAGCTTCAAGGATACTTGGCTTGAATATATGTGATAATGAAGAGAACAACCGAGCTAACCACAATGTTAAAAACAACAAACTTGTACAATGATGAAGGGAGCAAACCTACCATAAGAAGTTAATAACTACAGAGGGAGTAAACTGATGAATTAGGATAATAAAAGAAAACCAAACATACAGCAATTCGGCTTCCCATTTGACTAAGAATTTGTATCAGTGGTTTTAGTCAAGAATATCAAATACATCTGGGGTTCTTCTCTACTTAAAGCACATTTTCTTTGGTTCTTATATACTCCCTCCATTCACTTTTACAGGTTCATTATACTAAAAATACAATTTCACTTTTACTTGTCACTTTAGCATATCAAGAGAAAAACATTTTTTTTATGTTTTACCCGCAACATTAATTACTAATTTCCCAAATCATTTCTCAAGACCTAAGACTAAACATCAATTAATATGGGTATTGTGGTAAAATACTCATATTAGTCATTGTTTCATAAGGCACGTGCAAATCCCAAAGTGGACAAGTATAAGTGAACGGAGGGAGTACTTGATTAGCTGGCCGTAAATGGTTTGCATCCTCTTGAGATGCTATTCAAGTAGTTATCTACCTACCAAATAAACATCACTGGAAGTGGAAACAAAGACAATAACAGGAAAAACAGTGGGTACCATTAGAGGACAGCTTCCGTCCTTGAAGAGTGACAGTGCCTTAGTACGAGCATGTTGTTGCTTGTCGCCACTAATGGACACAACTTTCCAACCCCTGAAGCAAAGACAAATCAAAGATTCAAACAAATGGAAACCAGATATGATGTTGGAGATGTCTGCAGCACAATACAACGAGCACGGTTCATACTACATGTACCAATTTTGCCAGGGTCAAATTGGTTCAAACATGTATTATCAGCAAGTAATTGGAAGCTACGCATAGGAATCTAATGTTTTGCTCACAACTAAACAGAAGAGTCAATAGAATTACCTTTTCTGCAGCATCATTTCAACACGAGATGCTTCCTTCTTGTATAAAACAAAAACCAAAACTCTATTCCTGTTCAAAGTTTGCAACCTCTTGTAAGCATCCATTATAAAGAGAGTTAAAAAAAAAAAAAAAAAAACCAGGTTAAACGCCAAAACAGGATACAAAAGATGCAAACACTATACCCAATAACTGATGATTGAGGAATGTATAAAACCATTGCCACGAAGAACAATTGGGGTGGACAATGAATAAGGAACTAAGAAGAATGACACAACAACGAAAATCCACTGGGAGAGTACAGTGGAACTACTACACAATTATTTTTTTGGAAAAAAAAAAGAGGAGATAACTGTGTGTGTGTGTGTGAGAGAGAGAGAGAGAGAGAATGCACTTTCCCCCATGGTTTGCTAAAAACCTACTCACTAGCTCCTGGTAGAAAATGGAATCACCACTTTAAAGATACCCCCTCATTTACTCAACCAAACATAAGGTGACACCAGACAACTGTGTTTAGACAACATTAGCCACCAGTCTAAGTTAGCCACCACACATGGGCAGATTAATCATTTCACACTTCTTATGAGAAAGGTAACATTATATTAAACATTAGCACAAAGGCAGTGCTGGTCTGGTCTTTTCGCACTTTGGTTACTTTAGAGTGATGTTAAAATAAGGAAACTGTTCTAGATGACTTAACAGGAAGGAAGCAGTCCATTCAATTCCTAAAAGTACAAGAGAATTACAAGCCTATTTTGTACACAAGGAGGTAATCAGGATATTAAAACCACACAAAAAGACTTAACAGGAAGTAAGCAATTCATTCAATCACTAAAAGTACAAGGATCAGGATATTAAAAACACATATAACAGTTGCTACTGCATTAATAGACAACTAAATGCATATGCTTTCAGAAGAGCGGTAGCTTTCTCGTGAAATATTTCAAACAGAGCAACCCCACAACAGAGTTTGAGTGAGAAAAACTCAAAGAAAAGTTATGGACACTGTTGACTAGCAGATTTCACGAACATCATCATTCATGTATATCATTATTCATATGCTATAATATAGCGGGATTTATCAGTGATGTCAGCAAGAGACTACGAATGCATGCTTGAGAGTTGAGAGCTGGAAATGAGATCAGAAATGTGCCAGTAGAGATTTCTACTAAGATATACCTTCTAGACTTGTGGTATTTTTCTAGCAAGCATTGTAAACGCTCATCACGTGCTCGATCTTCCAAGACCTATAATTTAAAAGGAAGGTGTCAAGCAATTCAGCAGGAAGAAATGGAGATAAACTTGTAAGTCTTTTCCTATTTTCTCTTTTGATTTTGGTTTTTGGTTCTCTTTGTTAGTCGATTGACTAGGAAGGAAGACAACAATATGTTGATCATATGAAAGAGTTGGAAAAAGAAAAAGAAAAACTGCATGATTTAGAAGTCTTTAGAATTTCTATAATGGAGTTTACCTCAACAATTTGCATGACATCATGGTTGGCAGCCAAATCTTCTGAACCTACAACTACCTGAATAGACTTCAGTTTTAAGGCAGGAAAGGAACCACAACAAATTTGAGAATATATTCCGAATGGCGAATCAGACCTTGATTGGATTGGGGTCCATGAATTCTTGAGCTAATTGATGAACAGCCAGAGGCCATGTAGCACTGAACATAACCATCTGACGAACTGCGCATTTGATGGGACTTGAATTATGGACAGAAAAAATGCATGCTCACAAAATTGAAACATCATCTAGCTAATATCAACAAACGAGGAGCAAAGGCCTACCATGTATTGTGGGAGGATATGAATTTTAAAAAATACAAGGCTATGAAATATTTACAAGATTCAAATTTTCAAAATCTCATTTTTGGTCTTGCATATATACTTTTAAAAAAAAATGAACTTTAACGTATGGCTATACTTCATTTACAAAAAAGATCAACAATGAAACCACAAATTGTTTCATTGGGACATTTATAATGTGACTGAGGAAAAAATGGTACGTGGAGCAAATACAATAAGCTGTGAAACGCATTCAGATACAAACATTTCATTACAAAGAAAAGAAAAAGACATTACAACAGGCTAGATCTATCTAATGAGATGACCATCACAGCTCCAGCTCTAAGAACTTAAGTGATGGAATCAAAGGGCAGAGAGCAATATTCATACCAGCGCATGTTTGGCTCAATATGGCACGGACTGCTGGTTCAAAACCTAAATCGAGCATGCGATCAGCTTCATCTAGCACCTATAGCAATATTAGTAATATCAGTCAGCGGTAAAGGAGCGTGACAGTTGATGTGTATTCCATTTATACTAAGTTCATACTACCGAAAAAAAAAAAGTCATATTTAAGAAGTTATCTCATGATCATGTCAGGGAAATTAACAGAAATGGACGCAGTTCTATTTCCTAATTTGTGATCACATTACGAAAAATAAAGGATAATACAGCCTCTATGTTTGCTTCTGTCACAGTACAATAATATAGTCACTTACATCTCAAAGGTAACTACGAAAGAATTATTACAGGGAGCTAATTTAAAAGGCGCTTATCAAATGCCACTTTGTCTCTGAATAAGCTTAAAATAAAGGAAATTGGCATAGTTTACAACAATCCAGATTTGGCCTTTGGCTATGAGAAGCATATCATTTGTAAGTTCTACAACAGCTAAGCTGCAGAAATTTGTACCTCTGTAAAATGTCTAGCATCAACCACCAAAACATTTCATTAACCCCAAGGCTAAACTCCACAACCAATCAAGTGATCGTGATAAGCCACGTATATTCCATACTTATTCAAGAAGCAAGAAGCAAATAAATATAGAAGAACTGGAGGATTGAGCAGTTTCTTATAAGTTACTGGCAATTATCTGCTAGGCAGTTACTTACAGTTACCAGAAATTATATGTTCTTATCATAAATGTTATTAAGTAGTTATGGGCCATCCTATTATATAAATAATGCATCTTAGTATTGTAGAGTGTGGTTGTAATCATCTATTGTATGCAGACAAATTGTTCTAAGAGATATGAGATGCTTGTGAGTTGTCTCTCTCTATTATTAGAAATATCAGTATAACTTCTAATCTATTTATCCATTACCGAACCTCTTTCCTATTAGATAGCACATAGGTGCTAAATGGAATGTTAAACAACAGAAGATGATTCACGAGCATTATTTTAGTTTTTATTTCAAACAAGACCCACATTTCCATACCTCACAAAATTCATATTCAACAACTTGAAAAGACAGAGATTACAAAAACACTGAAAAGGGAAAATATTAGATCCAAATATTAAATTAAAAACAAAAAAGTACTTATAAGTTATACACATTTTATGACCAACAAATACAGAACAGAAGCATCCAAACTAACTACACCTAATTGATCAAACAAACTCCCATGACATCATGCTTACTCAGACTTCATCAAAGATCCTGACAGTCCAAACATAACTGAAGGGCACAGAAGCACTCACCACAAAAGAAACCTCTTTTAAGTTGCAAGCTCCCATTTCCATCAAATCCTGCAAACGACCCGGGGTTCCAATAACAATATCCTGCAAGCAGAGGATATGATCTGAGGTACCGACAAGAAACTCTAACTCAAAGAATCAAAAGTGTGAAGTGGGTGTAACATATATTAAAAAAGTCTAAGAAAGCAACCATAAGACCTTAAATTGACTTAGATATTAATTATATAATACTGAAAAGATCATTCACGACTCATCGCAACAATAAATACAGAACGAGTAACCAAAAGAATTCTTACCACACCAGATCTAAGAGAAGCCTTTTGATGGTGCTTATCAACTCCACCATACAGGCAAACTGACTGCACACCAGTAGGCTTCCCAGCCTCGCAAAGAACATCTGATATCTGTTATAATGAGAAAGATCTATCAATAAAGCGCAAAATCCACATTGGCATTTTTTGTATTTGAGAATACAAGGCAAAACATGCATATTGATTTAATAAAAGAAGACAAAAGGTAGGATTTAGAAGATATTCTGGCCAGATACTAAAAACATCTAGAACCAAAACCCACATAAATTAGTCCCTTTTACAATTTTCACCTTCATTATACATGGTCTAAGGCTCTCTCTTGATAAATGGGACACCAGTTGGATTTTTCCCTGCTCATAGGGGTATAAGGCAAGGTGACCTCGTATCTCACTGTTCATTTTTTTTAATCAAGGAATGTCTAGTAGAATGGTTAAGAAGGCTACACAGCTGGGTTGGGCAAAAGGGCTTCCATGCAGAAATCAGAGGACGGAGAGCAATGATGATCTCACTAGCTTTACACGTATGAAACTCTCATTATGTGCAATGCAAGTGGAGAAAGAATACTATATCTAACAGTTTTATTGCTTCTCTTTTGCTCTTTGAAGCAATAAAATATCAGGTGTAACATAAATTACGCTAGGAGTCATATTTTTCCTGTGATAAGGTTTCCAGCATTCAAGAGTTGGCAGATTCACAATGATGCAATGTGGGACGATTACCAACTAAATATTTAGGTATACCCTTTGAATGTCAATCACAAAATACTTGGAAGGGATGACAGAAAAGTGTGAAAAGAGACTAACAAATGTACTTGTCCTTGGGAAGAAGGTTTCTAATCAATAGCATTTTGGACGCACTCCCTACTTATACTATGTCTCTATTTCAATACCAAACAAGATGAATATAAGAATCAATAAATTAAAGAGGAATATTTTGTGGAGGGTTCGCGAGGAAACAACTAAAAAGGTCTTTCATTCAGGTTATGTGGGAAACAATGATCACCAATAAGAATGAAGGGGGCTTGGAAGTCAATTATCCAATGGCATTCTCCTTCTGAAATGGCTATAGAGAATTTGCAATGAGGAGGCCCCACTGGACACTAGTGATTATAGAGAAGTACAATATGGAAAATTCTTGGAACGCATGAAGTCATGAACACCAAGGCCTCCATACACAATCGGGAACTGAATATATCAGATACTTATTGAATATATTCTAAGAACACATCACATTATAATAGGTGGTGGTAGAAAAACTTTATTTTGGAAAGGAAGATGGTTAGGTCGTACACTCCTAAAAGATCAGTTTCATATCATTTCATGCAAAGTAAATAACCATGATGCCACAGTAGAAGATTGCTAGTCTACTCAAGGATGGAACATTCTTAACAAGGATGGAAAACATGTAATAACACATCCATTTGCCTTTTGCAATGCTAAATTCGAAAAAGAACTACAACCTTTTTTTCACAGAACTACAACCTTTTTTTCACAGAACTACAACCTTTTTTTCACAGAACTACAACCTTTTTTTCACAGAACTACAACCTTTTTTTCACAGAACTACAAAGTTCAAGCTTTGATAAGTGACCACATTATTCAGTAAATGAAGCATTAGTTCAAGTGAAATCAAACTCACACAATGGAATCACTAAAAATACCAATAACGCAAGAAAGTAAACAATTTTAAACACAACTCCATGTATAACTTTCAGGAACATACTTGTTGAGCTAGCTCCCTTGTAGGCGAAAGTACAAGGCAAACGGGATTCTTAGACTTTTTACTCTTCCGCTTACTCATGATGTGCATAATAGCCGGAATACCAAAAGCCAATGTCTTACCTGATCATACAAAAACATAATAAAACTAAAAAAATCACACACCATAGCCCACTATTGCACTAAGAAACGTCAATTCAAATGTTATACCTGATCCAGTTCTAGCGATTCCAATGAAATCACGGCCATCTAAAAGAAAAGGCCATGAATGAGATTGAATTGGTGATGGTTTCTCAAAATTCTTGCAGCATTCCAATACCTCACTTGGAAGCCCAGAATCCACAAACTTTGCTAAAGCTTTGTACTTTGACTCATTAGCACCCTTACCAGTAACCACCACATTTGTACTACTTTCTTTAACTTCCCCATTAACAACACTTCCATCAATCTTCTTTGCATCTTCTTCAACACACCCATCATCCAAATTCTCCCTCTTCTGCTTCTCCTTCTTCTTTTCAGTTAACTCAGCTGACCCATCAAATATTTCAGTATTCCCGTTATACCCTTCTTGTTCTTGATTCTGTTTCTGCTTCTTCGACTTCTTCTTTTCAGATAACTCAGCTGACCCATCTAATATTTCAGTGTTTCCATTAGCCCCACAAAGAGTTTCAGTGTTCCCATTATACCCTTCTTGTTCTTGTTTCTGTTTCTGTTTCTTCTTCTTCTTTTTCTCTTTTTTGGCCTCTATAACAACTTCTTCAGGCTCAGGGTCTTCGAGCTTTCGCTTCTGTTTCTTATGGGATTTGGATTCATAGTTGAGGGTTTGTGGTTCGTCATCTAACTGTTTTGCTACCATGGCTGCTTTCAATCTGTGGCGAAGACAGCAAAACCCTAAGGTTTAAGGAAACAAAATTGTTGTTGTATTTGTACAAGTTCGCTATTTTTGGTTTTCCCAAATTCACCTCTGTTTTTCAGTGAAATTACAAGGAGAAAATGATCAAAATGGTCCCTAATGTATTGGGGTTGGTTCATTTTGATCCTTGATATGTGTAGGTTTAACATATATGGGTTTTTTTTTGTTTTTTCATTAAGCATAATACGGTGCCGTTTGGCCATGAGAACCAAAAATTATTTCACTTTTTTGAAATTTTTAAAGTTGGAGTTGGAGTTGTGGTTGTGTTTGGTCATAACTTTTGCAATAATTATCTAGATCTTAAATGTATATTTTAAAAAACATAAAATATGATTTAAAAATAAAATATAATTTAAATAGGTTATTTTATGAAAATAAAAAAAATTAGAATTTTTTCAAAAAAAAAAAAAGTGAAAAAAGTGAGTTAGAAAAAAGTAAAAGGGTGTTTTCACTTTTCCAAATAATTTTTATGGCCAAACACTATTTTCGAAAAAAAGTGAAATAATTTTTCGAAAAAAAGTGAAAAATTCTCATGGCCAAACACCTACTACATATTTTACCCCCCGCTTTGAAATCAAATTTGGGGGATATATGCATCAACCATGGGTAACCTTTTATTGTTTTACATTAGATATGAAAAGGCCAGTAAAACGAGCTCAATATTAAAGTCTTTAGGCTCGTTTGCAGTGGCGGATCTTAGATTTAGGGGTCATGAATGCCTTATTTTGTTTAGCACAAGTTGCTATCGATGACATGGTACAAATATAGTACAGATGCACACGTATGCCTGCCCAAAGCTGCTATATAAAATTTGAGATTACTTTTAGTCAAAAAAAGTGAAATGCTGAGCGAAAGATTCAAACACGCATATCGCCGGCCAAAACTTTAAGGTTTCGCCTATAAATCAAAGCACCCAACTATTTTCTTCGTTTTCAGGGTGCTCTTTTTAAATTCCTAAACCAACTTTTATATATTTTGAAGCACCACAAAATTGTACATAGGTACGCCACTACTCGTTTGGACATGTGAAATGAACTCCTGATTTAAAATCGTTATATGGAATCATTTGATATGAAGTTGAAATTTTGCTTGGACATGCAATTTAATTATTTTTTTAAAGTTCTATTTTTTCTCATAAGCATGAAAATCTCAATAATTGTGAAAATTATTTTTTTAGTGTTCTTTTTTACTATTTTTATGTTGATGACACGTGACATGATCTTATTGATTCTCGACATGATACATGTGTTTGAAAAATGGTTAAAAAAAGTGGTACACATAACATTCCGAATAGATTAAATGTGTGAAAGATTGTTCGTGGTGAATAAGTATGGCATTGAAGTTTGATCTCAAGTACTAAAAGTAAACTATGTATTATGTCTTTTATGTAAGAATTTTTTTTAAAATTTTGAGATCATTCTTTCATCGCCGCTTAACTTTCAATTCTAATATGCATAATTTATTTATGAAGATTAACCATTCAAATATCAAGCTCTGATATCACATGTTAATATGAACTTTAACCATAAAAATTCATGTTATCGTGTTAATTTAAATACCTGAACGATGATAATTTCACATAAAAATCGTCATAGAAAGTGAACTTAAAGCAAAAGACATTGTCACAAGGCGAAAGCGTTAATTAAAATTGATTTCTATCTTTCCTTGTCATAACTTCGCGTTATCACAGTCATCGGTTATGAAATTATGTAAAGAATATGTGGTAACCCTAATGTATGGAAGGAAGGTCAATTTATAGAGGTTAAGACTTAATTTGATACGTTCATCAAGTAAGCAATCCAACAAAAGAGATTTTTTTTTCATTAAATATTAGTTATTATTGTTTTATATTAATTGGATCATACATATAAAAAAAAGGGACAACCCGTGCATCAAAAATTTTGTTATACGCAAAATCTGAAAAAAAATCAGACCATAAGGGTCTATTGTGCACAATTTTATCATGCATTTTTGTAAGACATCAACTCCTGGTGATATGACATCAACTTTATAAGTTACTTCAAGGCTCCCAATCATAAAATAGTAAAAGTCAAAAAATAAAGCATTAATTTTCACTAATTTCATTGACCACTATGTCACACTATTGAATATTGAATTTTAAATTTTACTTATTTTAATTAAAAGAATTGTGATTGTATTGTATCAATCACCCCCTTCTTCAAGAGATTTTATGTCCGTTCTTTACTCTTTCTCTCTCATCATCGTATTCTAATCTTTCCAACTCTTTACTTATAGTTTACTCTTCTTTTTTTCTCCCTTTAACTCCCATCTATTTTGTGACATGCATAATCATACACAATATAATTAATAGAAAATATATGAAAAAATAAAAATATCTAATAGCACGTAAATAATTCTTAGTCATTTATCAATATGTCAATTTCATTGTATGCGATATAATGTACTCCCTTCGTTTTAATTCAAGTGTCTTATTTTTATTTTTGATTTATCTAAAAAAGTGGGCTCTTTTTATATTTAATAAGTTTTTCAATTTCAACATTCTACATAAATTCTATAACACATATATTTAATTTAAGAACATATTTTTTTTAAATTTTTTGTAACTTCGTGCTTAAATCAAATTAAGATACTCAAATTGGGACAAATAAAGTAATCTATCTGTAATTAAAAAAATTGAAACGTATACAAAAGATCTACTTTGACGTTTATTGGTGATTTATATGTATAGTTTAACATGCACGTTAAACGTAAAATTTCTAAAAATTACTTTTATATCATATTTTTAGACATGATTAAAAAAAAACGTTTAAGATTTCTAATAAAATTTAAGTGTTTGTATATATATATATGATGTTCATTAACTTTAAATATCTCATCAACATATCAAATTTTATCACGAAAAAAGGTTAAAAATATCCTTAAATTATGCAAAATTGAATAAAAATATCCTATGTTAATAGTTTTTAGTTCAAAAATGTACATGCCATTAACAATTCAGTAAAAAAAATGCCCTCATTGTTATATTTGGGTCATTTTTTTTCTTAAGCATTTGTTAATATAATTCTTGATTTAAAAGTTAAAATACAACAATCATAATGCCATAAAATATAAGAATTTATTTTGCTTCTAATCACAAAATATCTTTAAAATATCGTTGATGGAGTTATTATTGACTTTTCTTTTTTCATTTTAACTTTAAAGTCAATGGATATATTAAGAAATATTATTATGTCAATTCGTAAAAGATTAGAAAATAAAAATATTTTTATTTTAGTAGGAAAAATAATTTTATAATTAACTAAATAAAAATTAACGATAAGGTTACTATAATCTTACACACATGATTTATATTATGAATTTAAAAGTTATACGAGGTTATTCTATTTTAATTAATAAAATGAGATTAAAAAGAAAAAAATTACTTCACACTTTTTTATTAGCTAAAATGGATTTTAAAAGAAAAAAATAAGAAAGAGATTCTTCAAAAATAATATTTTATTTAAAAAAATGTGTTTAAAAAAGAAAAGAAAAAGTATGTTTATTAGGAAAAGAGCATTTTGACCCAAAAGTAATAATATGGCGTGTTTGGACGAAACTATTAATGGCTGGGCATTTTTTTTACCAAACTATTAATGGCAGAAATATTTTTTAATTTAATTATTGATGAAAGACATTTTTGTTGAATTTTGTATAGTTTAAGGGCATTTTTCACCCTCTTTTATTTGATAATAAATCAAGTACTTCAAAAGCAAACAGAGAAAAAGTAATATCATACTTATAGTTTATTTGGCCAAAATTTTGGGAGATCAATTTTTTTAAATGAAGTGTTTGGCTACTAAGAGGATGTTTGGACATCAAAATTATGATTTTTTAAAAATAATAATATTTATTTTTAAGTTGAAAATTATATCTAGACGGGGTCTATCGGAAACAGTCTCTCTACTTCATCTTTGAGGTAGTGGTACAAACTGCGTAAATTCTACCTTTCTCATAGAAATTTTATTTTGCGAGTTACATAACCAACATTAGTTATGTGAGACTACTTTATTATTTGACAAGTAGACTCATGAATCTCATAAACTCATTTTTAAATAGAGAAAATATATAAAGTCCCCCTTAAAATTTGATGTAATTTGAAAGTAGACACTTAAAATTTGCGGAGGTTCTATTATCCCACGAAACTATTTAAACTAATATTATTACATCCTTTTTAGCCACCTGAGATGGTGAGTGTAACTCACTTTCCTTGGAGGGGGAGGGGTGGAGAGGATAAAAAATATTTTTTTTATTAAAATTATTTTTCTATTTTTTTTCTCTTTCTATTTTACTTTTTCTCTGTTTCTTTCTTTTGTTTCTCCTTTCTTCTTCTTCTTCTTCTTCTTCTTTTGTGGTTTGATGGTAAATTTTATCGTTGTCGATGTTTATTTTTTAATAAAAATGATGAAAAGATAACAAAGAGTGAAAAAAAAAATGGAGAGGGAGATGGTCTCTGTTAATCATCATTTTTTTTTACGAATAAAAAATTGTGAAATTTCGTCAATTGCTGAATTCAAATGGTAAAAGAAATCATTCTTAAGAGTGAGTTAAAAATCTAGTGAAATTTCAATAAAGAAGAGAATTATGAAAATTACTCCTATTTTATTTAAAATTAAAGGATAACAAATAATTATACCAATAAAATTAAAAAATGACTCCAATTTTATTTTTTTAAAATTAATACAATTATAATAGCACAAAATAGTAGAATGATTCTTATTTTTATTTTTAAAAGTTGAAATTATGCAATGGAGAGTCTTTGCACAAGAGAGGGGAGGAAGGTTAGTTGAAGAAGAAAAAGAAAAATACGGGGGGAGGGGATTGGCCGAAGGAGAAGTACTTGGAGAGGGGGGGGAGAGAGGGGGGGGAAGAGAGAGGAAAGAAAGTCAAAAGATAAAAGAGAAAAACTTAAAATGAAAAAAATACATTTTTAATTAAATTAACATGTGTCAAGTAGTGATTGGTGAGTGATTAACACTTGCCTTTTAAAATTTGAGACTGATTCAAAAAGGGTGTAATAATATCAGTTTGAAATTGTTCAACAGGGTAATAAGACTCCGCAACTTTAAGTATCTACTTCTAAATCACGTTCAACTTTAGGGGGGACTTTATGCATTTTCTCTTTTAAATATAAAATGTAAAACATAGTATTAGAGTTTACATTTTTTCTTATTAGGATATTTAGCTAAAAGGAAAGTTAAAATTATAAAAGATTTTCATGTAATTTGTGTTGAGAAATTTTATATGCTGTAAGGTTTTTTACCTTCATTATAATTTTTTATTGTTTCTTCTTGCATTCTAGTAAGATGGGCATGCTTGCTTCCTTATATCCTTAATTATAGAAAATTAATTTTTTAACTGTTATTTTTACGCGTTGAACACAGAGACATGTGAGAGTGTTGGTATTATATTCATCAAATTCTAGTACTTTCAACACAATTATATATTAATGTGTGAAAATTTATTAAAACGGCAATAAATAGTTGGTATGAATTTATAACTCCTTAAAATATAATGAGTTTTGTGCTAAGAACCTTAAGAATTGAACTCATAAAATTAAAATTCTAGATCTGTCTATGGTTGAACGTCACTCTTGTATAGTTGAAAGTTCGACTCAAAGATGGGTGTGGAAGATATTTATAATATCACTAGTCTTATTACTTATTTGCAGGTTTGGACAAATCAAAAGACTGAGTCTTTCAATAGCTCGAGTAATCACCCGATTAGATTGATTGGACTATCATTTACTTTAAAATATTTAATTTTCATGAATGTTAGATTAAATACGATTTTAATTAAAAATAAATAAAATATTTACATGTTTATGAATAAGCACGAGCTAAAATTTATGATTTCAAGAAAAAAATTCAAGAGTTTTACAAATGAGAAATTACTCATACTTTTAAATTAGATGAGAATAAAAAACGCAAGAAGTTCAATTAAAAATTACAATGAATTTGCATCAACTAAAAGTTCTAACACATGCGATATGGAGATCTTTTAAAATTTTAACTACCTTTTTAGCTAAATATTCTAATAAGGAAAAGTGTAAACTTTAATATTGTAATTATATTTTATATTTAAAATAAGCTCATGGGACCCATGAGTTCACTTGTCAAACAATAAACTACACTCACATAAATAATGTTGGTTATGTGACTCACAAAATAAAATTTCTCCCTTTTTCAAATTTTACTTTGTGGGAATATACTAGGTATATTGTTAAAAATGATATTTTAAAATTAGAGTTATTTTTGAACATGAATACAAATTTGAGATGTTTCTGAATTTTTGCGAGTGATTTGATTTTATTTTTTTGAGAATTATAACAATTTTACGTCCAAACTGTTTTTTAGAATAAAATCCGAGGGAAAAGTGAAAACTACCCATGACTAAACGGGCATGACTATTCAAAAACGAATCAAAACTGATAATCAAAATTAAAAAAATGCTATTAATTTATCAATAATGGGTTATTGATTTAACAATTCGATAATAATTTAGACATTTTTTTATCGAGTTATCGATTCAATTTTTGATTTGTCCAATTTTCTTAACGAGTGAAGGGATAATTCGTTAACAAATTAATAAATTACAATTATTGTATAACATATTCTTTTAGCAATGGTATATCATTGTAAATATATTGTCTTTAAGCTTGACAAAGACAAATTGTTCTTAATTATTCTCAAGTTCAACAAAGGAGACTTGATTGATCTTCGACAAACACAAATTTTAGTTTTTTTTTTTTTTAGAATTTCTAAAGGTATCTTTTACAGTGAAAGAAGTTGAGACGAGGTTGTCAATAATAGATTATCTAAAGAAATAGGTAAAAGTCTTTTTAAAATCTCGGTGAAAGAGGACTGAGAACCATAAGGCGAGCGCCAAAACGTTAGCACAAACTGCTCCCACAGACACGCATGATAAGGGGGTGTGGGGACAACCAGGCCACCACTTTTATCAGATATGGGTCCGGACGACCCAAGAGCCCGCCACTAGAACCCAACCCTTAAGAGGCTAAGATCCAAGGGGCTATCGCAGGAAGTAAGCTTCACCTGTAACCTTAAGGAATACAGAAAATTACCCGAAATTCCTAGCAAGGACTTTGCCTGCTATTCATTCTGTCATCCCTTTCACCCTTAACTAGCTAACTCGATGGGACGTCAACAACGGGAATGCCAAAAGCAAGACCTGGACCTGGTTCACGCAGTCAAGCAGCAAAGACCTTAGTTACCGGGGGGGTTCGAGAAGATGCTTCAACCCCGTTAAGTTTTAGCTGGCTATCACGGTCCAATAAAGATTTTCAATTTCGATTTTGAATTGTTGAGCAGTAGGTTAAAGATAACCTCCTTTGAAGTACCCTGTGTGGATCCGGGGGCTGCTTTTGCGCTGGCTTTGCTAGCTTGCATGACGGGTTGTAAGACGCTCAATCAATCGGGCAGGAGCCAGGGCTCTGACCGCGTGCCTATTGAAGAATGAGCTGGCGACTCATAGGCAGTTCCAATATTAGTTTGTTCCTTTCTTTAGTTTATAGTTTTTTTTGTGATTTAATTTTTTTCGGACTCTATGCATAGTAAAAAATTTATGTATTAGATTGTTATTTAAAGAAGGAACATTTTGAGGTGTGTGTATTGGTTTGTCACGATTTTTTTTTTGAGACCCTATACATAGTAAGAATTTTATGCATTAGATTGTTATTTTAAGAAGGAACATTTAGAGGTATGTATATTGATATGTTACGTTGTCTGTTAGTGATTCTCAATAAAAAGAATTTTTTTATGAAATTTTAATAATTAAATTGATAATGACCAATAAATGTTTAATTCATATCTATAAATCCTTTAGTAATTTAGCATATCTATAATTGATAAGCAATAATTTTCAAAATCAAATTGAACCAAACATACACAGACTTACAAATAGTGATTTAGCTATCATTGGACCATAAATTTTCAAATATT
Organism: Jaltomata sinuosa; assembly: GCA_003996215.1. NCBI lineage: Eukaryota > Viridiplantae > Streptophyta > Magnoliopsida > Solanales > Solanaceae > Jaltomata > Jaltomata sinuosa. Next base: position 695,423 of record QJPP01000354.1, on the reverse strand, counting down.
TTTGGCAAGTTATTTATTGTGAAGTTTCATCATGTGTTTGATCATAGTTTTTGAGAAAAAAATTAATTTTTTTAAGAAATATAATTTATACCCTTAAGTTCTAAAAATTATTAAAAACACCAATAACTTTGTATTATCATTTAATAATGAACATGTTTCATGATAAAGATTAAACTATAGATTATAATTTTCAACTTGCTTATAAATAATTTCACAGATTAGTGCAGGAGTTACTGAAGTTTTCTCAGCTCACAAAGGAGCATTCAATTTTTTATTTACATTACTTTTAACAAGTGTTGTGCATTAATACTATTACATACTTGAGAGTCAAATAATAAGATTTATTAATGGAGTTAGCTGACAGATAGATATTAGTTGAGATTAATAAATGATGAGATATTTTTATAAAATATAAAAGTTTGGGGTAAAGTTTAAAATTATTAAAAATTTTCATTTTTTCTTTTTTGAGAATTTAAATTTTTTAATCAGAAAATGACAAATTATATAGCCAAACACTTTTTGCCATTTTTTTTTTCTTCCAAAAACTACTCTTATTTTTTTATGGCAAAACAGGGCTTAAAAAAGGGCGGTATTTAACTAAATTGCACCCTAAGAATACTCATCCCCATTATATCCATTTAGGACAAGGGACCTGCCATTCGTTAAAGGGATAACCTCGTAATTTCCCACATCATATCTAGATCAGTTACAACTTACACACCAGCAAAATCCAGTATACACCACACCCACATAATAATAAACAAATTCTCCATCCCAGCAAATCAACACTCGCCACGTAACATAATATCAACGTGTCATCTCAAGGTAACAAGTACCACTCTCTTCTCATAAATACCGAGGCCACTCGAACAAAACCCGACCACTTTACAAGTGGCATTCTCTGGTAATATTACGGCCACCTGATGGGCAAATATGTAACTTCCACTATCGATTCAGTATCCCGCGTCACCAGCAAGCACACAAAGAGTAAAAAAGTGTCGTACCAAAACTCTTAACAGAGCGAGTACTTCACTCACCTTTGCTTTCTATCTCTGCAACATATATAAATTTTGCTGAAATTTTTCACTTTTGAAATCCGAAAAATTCTCTGCAAATTCAAATTCGGAAGGTCGTCGAAGAAGAAGGAGTGAAAATGAGAGGAAACGATCCGAATCCGTTTGACGAAGAGGAGCCGGAAGTCAATCCTTTTTCAGTAACCGCCTAACTTTCTCTCGATCCGCTTTTTATTGCTTTTGAATAAGAATTTTATGCTTTCCTTAGATCTAGCGGTTTTTTGAATTTATTCTATTAGCATTATCATTTTTCGATGTTTTTGTGATTTTTTAATTTATCGCTGTTTTGTGGTGGTATTTGGAATGAATTGTTTGATCTAGATCTGAGTACTCGTATGGCGGAAGTTTGTTAAGGAATTTAGATTTTTTTTTTCTCTATTTCTAATGGAATGGATAACATTTTTTGAGTACATTGTGGTGTTTAAGATTGGCTTGTCGGTGTGGTAAAGTTATACAGTATTTTAGTGAGATTAACATAAAAATTTAGCTGATTTTCTACTTCGGAATTAATTAGTACTCCCTCTGTCTCATTTTATGTGGCACGATTGGAATTTTAAGATTCAAACTTCTAAATTTTGACTAATTCAGACATAGAAGCTTTAAGTTTATTGAAATAAATTTATTTATAGAAGTTACTATAAATCACAATAATTAACAACTTAAAATTTTGAAAACCATATAACGAAATTCTGGCCAAAGAAAAACTTGTTTGACTCTCGAAATTTCAACTGAGCCACATAAATTGGGACTGAGGGTGTATAATAAGTGGGAATGCCCTCTGCAGAACTAACTTAGAAACTTAATTTGAAAGATTGGCTCGAGCCTCTAAACCACTGATTCTTCATCCCGTTTAATTTAAAAAGGTTGCGATTTGCTTGGAATTGGCCTTTGGTGTAAAAGAAATGTGGATGTTCCCAGTTCTATATAAAGTTACTGGTCCTAATTGATTTATTGTGCGGACTGAGGACTCTTAAGTGAAAGATATTTTTGTTTAAGTGAAACATTTAAAATCTATCTTTATTTACTTAAAAAGAAAATTAAGCAATGAAAGATCAGTCTGTTTTTGTTTGCCTTCACTTGAAATCAAGAAACCAGTTTTGTGTAATAGTTGGCTGTTATGCTGCTGGCAAGGGACCTATGATATATTCATAAGAAGGTATCTGCCATATGTTTAGAGTTAAGCGAGAAAGCTACAAATTTTTTACCACTGCATGTCTTGAAACTCTGTATCTGGAAAAATACCAAGTCAGTAAGTGGACATTAGATGAGCTTTAATACCCTAAAGGGCTTAAGAGAGGTTACTTACATTGACTAGAACAGAATTTATAGCCCGTACCAGTGAGTTGCATAAAATGGTTCTCTTTATCAAATGTCACTTGTTGCCCTGCCCCTGTTGGAACGTGGCTTCTGTATCTTTCAGCAGACTCTTTCTTACCTCCTTATTTGGACCCACAATCACCCATATATCTCATAGGACCTGGAAAAACCTAGAACCATCAAAACCCAATATTCGTCCTTCCATACAAATTATTCGAATTTTCTGCTAATCCTTAAAGGTTGTGAGTATTATTAGTGCCAAATGGGCATGCTTCAGTTCTCGAACTATTACAATGTATCTATGTTCGACTTACAATTGCTTTGTCGAAATGCAGAATTTATTGCTACATTAAAATTCCAATTATAATTTCTTATGCACTATTTACTTTCACTCTGCTCTGAATGTGCAAGATCCTCCTCATTTATATCATCTGTATTTTCTTGCAGAAGGGTGGGTCTGCTCCTGCATCTAAGTCACGCTTTCCTCAAATGATTGCTAGTACTCTTGGTTTTGGTCAAAAGCATGATGCAACTGATGACATCCCATTGGATTCAATGAATGTAATGAAGTTGATATGCTCTTGTTTGCAGTTTTGTAAAGAGCACTGTGTGTTCTGAATATGTTCTTCTGAATTGTGTTTTAGGGTCCCAATAAGAAGCAAAAAGAATTAGCAACATGGGAAGCAGATCTGCAAAGGAGAGAAAGAGTTGGTTCTTTTTCTTTTTATTTGTAATAGTTGTTTGCTATGTGCATTGCTGCAAATTATACTTTTTTTTGTTGATTCCTGATCATCTATTGCTGCAAGGATGCAAATTTTTGAAAAGTTTAGTTCCTAGTTTTTTTGGCTAAACTCTTTACTATGACCTCCTCAACTCTTGTAGTGTTTTTTCAGTCTATAATTTGTCCCAATTCAGTTTGAGGCTTGTGAATGGTTCCCAAAATGCTCCTTTTTTAGCTAAATGTGTTGTTATGAGTTCCTTGATATGTAGTTTATTCTATTCATATTTGCTTCAACTCAGTTTGAGGCTTATGCATGATTCTCATTTAGTGCCGGTTTAACAGGATATTAAACGAAGAGAAGATGCTGTTGCTGGCGGTAAGAAATGATGTCAGCTAGTTTCAGATTGTTATTAAATCGACTTATTTTCTCTTTAGCATGCTGAGGATATCCGTTTCTATGATTCAATTCAGCTGGTGTGCCAACTGATGATAGGAATTGGCCTCCCTTTTTTCCAATTATTCATCATGATATAGCAAATGAAATACCAGCTCATTCTCAGCGGCTGCAGTATTTGGCTTTTGCGAGCTGGTTAGGTAATGTCTTCACTTCTGTTTTATGTTCTCTTAATGAAGAATGTTTCTTTGAATATAAAAAACAATTGTTCTGCAAAATTTTTCTCTAGTTTCCACTTGTCATTAAGTACCTGCAAGTTTACCATTTGATAATTATATGAGCAATTTGTACTTTACTAGTGCAGAATGTTGGAGTTTTGCATGAAACTCTTCAGTCTCTTTACTTTTCTGAGCTTAATATGTGCAGTGTGCATCAGTTTCTCTGCTCGTCTCTTTTGTCTGGATTTTGCTTAAAAGACGTAATGCATGAAATATACTACTCGCTCTGTTTCATTTTATGTGACCCTGTTCAATTGGGCACGGAGGTTAAAAAAGAAAGGAAGACACAGGTTTCAAACATGCAATACATAACATTTGTGTGGTTGTAAGGGTCTGTTCCAACATTTGTGTGTCTGTAAGGCTATGTGCCAACATTCGTGTGGCTTCAAAAGCTTTTTATTAGGATAAAATGGCAAGTTTAAGTTAGATTGTCTCCAAATGTATAAAGGGATCATTTTTTGGAACAGACTAAAATAGGGTCACAAACTGAATAGAGGGGATATCTGCATTTCAGCCCAAGTTTATGGCAAGAGAAGAATTTCCTTTCCCTCTGTTTCTGCCTACCGTCTGTTGAAACAAGAACCAATATAACTGAATGAAACTTGATTCATTCAGGTGTTGACAGAAATTAAAACCCCTATGTCCCGATGCCGTTCAGACTACTAATAGACAGGAACTGCAACCCTAAACTCCTCTATTAAACTGATAGCTGAATGTTATTTCTGTAAAAGTAAAACACATACAGCGAGTACCAGTAGCTTCATCTCACATAGTTATTAGTTTGATGCTATCAAATGTCTCTGTTTTGATGACCGTGGTGTCCGGGCCAGCTTTTGCGCACCTCGACTAAATCCACGGGATACTTGCCACCTCCCACTAGCAACAAGTACAAGGTAACTCTCTATGAAATGTCTCTTACTAGATTGAGCTAGTATTTTAAGACATAAGTTAATAACCAGTTGCTTTCATCCTTTGTCAAACTACATTTTCTTGTTTCTGCTTGACAAATTGGCAAATCTTTTCATAACTGATTATATCTAATTAATCATGGGGTGGCCAATGGATTAATCTTCTTTAGCTAATAGAAAATACAGATACTAGAGTATTATTCAATAAAGGCAACCATTGTTGTGAAGGACGCAGAAGTTAAGGTGATAGATTTTGGTTTTCTCGGAAGCTACCTTTCACTTCTACGTTCCACCTGCCTATTCCCTTATTTATTTTCTATTAATTTTTCCATTAAGATACATTGAGGTTCCCCTCTATTTTGCAAACCTCATTTTCAGAACCCACAGAGAACAGTGTATAGAGAACTAGAATGATGGTATTCATTAGCTCATTCAAGGAGTAACTTTTGTATAGAGGTTATCCCATCTTTTGTTTTGTGAAATGGATGGCCTATTTTTGTATATGCCAGGCTTCACATTGATGAAATTTTGCTTACTGATTTTAAAAATAGTTGTATGAGAGAAACAGATGGAATAAACATCTATTTTTGACACTGCTGCCGTTTGTGATTAGGGCCAAAAGGCTTTAGACTTTCTGCGTGCACATCTTTTTGGGATCCAAGCAGCATATAATTAGTAGTTGCAACTATTGAGTTTGTCTTTTCGAACTTTAACGGTAGTTCCGCTCTGAAGTTTAAGTTGTCCAATGTTTTGATTGAAATTTAGCAAAACCATTTCTTGACTGAAAGTAACAAAACCACAATTGATATGGAACCTAAGAGCAAGCAGTTTGGCAATTTCATTCATGTGACTCAACATTTTAGGTTGAGATGTGAGTAACTTTTATAGGATGAAGCGAAACTAGTAGATTTTTCTTTTGTTACATGATAGGGTTTATAGCTGTTGTGTAAAAAGAATAAACTGGTATAGATGACTATCTGGTTTATGGGCTAAAATACTTCGTTCAAGTCAACAGTTGTTTTCTCTCCCACAAATGTTACTTTCTTTCGAGGTCTATATGAATCTTTTATATTTCCGTACTCTTTCTTTTGAGTGTTATATGAATCTTCTTCTATTCCATAAACCTCTTTGGGTTTGCTCCAAATCTTTCTGCAGGTATTGTTTTTTGTCTGGCGTTCAATGTTCTTGCCGTGACTATCTGCTGGATTAAGGATGGTGGTGAGCTTTATTCTCTCTTTGCTGCGGCTCATGTGGCATTCCTTTTTATTGGTCTAAAGATTTAAAAGTAAATTCAAGTTCAATTCATCTAACATCATCTAGTTCTTGCCTTCTCTAGGTGTTAAAATCTTTTTCCTGGCCGTAATATATGCTTTAACGGGATGTCCCCTTTCGTACGTTTTGTGGTACAGGCCTCTGTATAACGCGATGAGGTATCTAGTGTTGTTTCACTGTCATTTCATCCCCCTTTTGCCTTCATAAAATTTCCCCTCAGTTGTTTGTTTTGGTTTTTGATTCCACATCTAGACCGACTTCTTGTTCTCTGAGCTTGTGTGGATGTGCAGGACTGACAGTGCATTGAAGTTTGGATGGTTTTTCATGTTCTACTTGGTTCGTTCTGCTGACAGAAGTGATGAAGATGCTGTCTACTTTATGCCAGGATTTGTTTTTGAGTAATCTTTTGTTTTTGTACGTGCAGCTTCACATTGGGTTTTGCATACTTGCTGCTATTGCTCCTCCCATTGTATTTCATGGGAAATCCTTAACGTAAGTTCTGGCTTTCTGCTGTTATTTTATTGCATTATAGAGTTCAGTATTCTATATAAGCTGCTAGTTCTGACAGGCTGATTTAGCTTAGTAGAATTTGCTAGTCTATATGGATACACCTTTTAGGTGAAGATATATTTTAAAAGCTATATTATCCTAGAAAACTGTGCTGTCAGCTAAAGTGGATGCAGTGGCCTTGTCGCCTTCTTCCCCGTGTTTGTGCAAATAATTTGGTTCATAGGTTGATGATAGAAGAGTTGAAGATTCCAATAACCCCTTGGTGTCATGCACCACAAAAAGAACATGCTTTAGTTTTGTTACCAACGGATTACTGCTTCCCTTGTTGGTGCATCAATTTTCCTGTGTTTGTTCCATATTGAATTTTTTGATAAGAATATTTGTACCATATTGATATGAAAACAGTTAAAAGGAAATTGTCCGCTTAAAGTGCCGGTTGTACTCTGTAATGTTTAAATGTAATGAGTGAGTGATACAAGTCTTGAATGGTGATAAATGCTCTTCATGAACATGAATAAGAGCGATGAAATATTGAATCCTGTTAATTGTTAAATGCAGTGATTGTTATCAAGGGTTTTCCATTTTCCCTTGGATTGTCATTGTCATTGCCATTTTATATTTTTCTTCACTAATTATTTCTGCTTCCTTTTTACTTTATTCCAGGGGTATCCTTGCAGCAATTGATGTCTTCTCTGACCATGTGTTGGTTGGGGTAAGTTGTTCAGTTTTTTGCTCTTATTTTAATGAGGGGAAAAAATTAACAAATTCTTTGACACATTCCTTTGAAATAAAAGATTGAACCTTCCACTGTTGTAACTTGTATGTGTTCACTTGGTTGCATTTATTATGAGTTTAAGTTTTTTTGGTATGACCATCTGGTATCCGGTATCCACTAGCCTGACTAATTTAGATTCGTGTCGCATAGGGGCCCAGTAAAGGGGAAGGCGCTTCCTACCAAGGGGTTTTTCCATTCCCAAGGCTCGGACCGTAGACCTCTGGATAAGGGTGGAGTGATCCTATCCATCCCAACATATCCTTGGAAGTATTATGACAATAAGTTTGCGTCATGCGGCTGCTTCTTAGGGATGGGATATTAATAAAATTCGTGAGGAACATTAGGTGTCAAGAGTAGATAAGAAGGTAGACTATTATTTTGAGGTTCCCTCTAAGTACTTAAAGTTCAAAACTCCACCAATATAATTATAAAACAATTTTTTTTTTTTAAATGATTTGCAGTCATTTGCATTTTATTTTGGTTAAAAAATAAACAATAAATGGAGTTAACCACCTTTTACTGACTCCCACTCAACAAGAAGAAAAGGGAATAATTGAAAAGAAGCATTTACCTTGAGCACAAAAGCTGCATTTGGAACTCTCCCAATGTTCTTACACCTACCATTGGGTGCATTCATTCATTACATGGTCAATATTTGGTTAGTAATTAACTAATAAGTTATGCACACAATTTAATTTAATTGAAATTTTAAGTTGAAAAAAATTCTAAAATGATGAATTTGTTTACTATAATAGTGGAGGTCTCCTTTATCTAAAATAAAATAAAATTGCAGAGATCTCTTCATGAAGTAATAATTTTATTGATGTTGTGAACAGATGGTATACACGTCGTATACAAAATATAGAGAGCCTACACAAAATATGGTTCTCTATGAACGTTACTTGATCATTTATATTAACAGGAACTCATTGGGGTACCAAAATTGACTAAAAACAAAAGACTATCCTTCAATGTACAGAGTCATTTTTTCACCTCTTTAAAGGCTTTCCAGTTTCCTGTTCCTCTGATTCTGTGGTACCTACATTAGTGCCGTTGAGATTATGTGCCATGCCGTGCATCTTTTTTCTGTTTATTTCTTAAGGTCCGACTTAGCATCACATTTTTAACCATTGGCACGGGCGTTGTATTCCAAACAGATTCTGTGTGGTCCAAAGCTGGCTGGCTACTTGAGGAGGTTGCAAACGTAACCACTATAGTTTCAATTTTCAGACGTAAAACCAGGATGGTTACTCTAGAAGCTGGCACCTTATATACTTGTGTACATTGAATGATTGTCTTGGTATCAATTGACTGAATGCTTGTTTTATTCTAAAACTTAAAGGGGTCGTTTGGTTCGAAGACAAATAGTATTGGGGTTAGTAATGTTGGGATTAGTTATGCTGTCATTATTTCTTATTGACTGCTTGGTTTGTTGTATTTAAAATAACATGCATTGCATTATCAAGAAGAGTATTGAATAGGGTGTATAAGTACAAGGCTAGTATTGTTATTGCCATGGTTAACTATGTATACGAATAGTAGTAATAAGGTGTATAAGTAATACTGGTATTAGTTGTACATAGGTGAGATTTGCAACCAAACATTGTATTAAAATTTTATACCAGCATTATTCTACCTAATACACCCTACCAAACGACAAATGCTTGATATTAGATACTTCCCTTCCAAGTATTATTGTTATAAAGGTAAATGGTAAATTATAGCAGATTGAATCTTAAACTGGTGCACTGTCTTTTACTTGAAAAGTAACTTAATTTCATTTTATTTTTCTCATTGCATATTGCAGTTTGTTAACTGATTTAGCGGATCAAAAGCTTTTTTGCGCTGTCTTTAACTTGAACAATAACTCAATTTCATTTGATATTCTGCTTGCATATTGCAGTTAGTTTGTTAACTGATTTACCGTATCAAATCTTTCTTAGATAATTGGAACTCCTAACAGAATATAGTGTTAATGCTTGTATTTGCTTATCAGGCTGGTTGATCTTTTATCTTCTTAATATATATTCTTGTGTTGTCCTTTTCTTGTTTTTGCAGATCTTTTATTTGATTGGATTTGGCTTCTTCTGCTTGGAAGCTTTGCTTAGCTTGTGGGTGTTGCAGGTGAGGTTTTTACTGTATTGAGATTCTTCATGTCAGGTTCATTAATAAATTAATTGTATGACAATCAACGGGGCAATGTTCCACCGGCACCTAGTGTTCTGGTATCCACTTTTCTCCTGTTCCTCTTTTTAGCTTTTTTAGGTTTGCTCATCTTTGGCGCTTGCGGCTTGAGCTTCATGTGTATGTGGCCTAAAACTGAAATCTATTGAGGGAAAGAGAGAAATTGTACTTCAATTCATATTTAAGCTCTTGCTTGCTGTGTGAAGGGTAGTCTTTTTCAGGTTGGGGAGGACAGGGTATCATCTGGTTTCTTTCATATATCAAGAAAAATGCATCTCCATTTCTTGATGATTTGCTAGGTTTTCCTTTATCACAAAAAATAAGGAAAGATAATTTGCTAGGTTTTCAACCAGATACAGATATCTAAGTAGTTTGTCTTTTGGAGCATGTACATCTTTTGAACAGTAAAGGTATTAACTGAAGAGTCAGTTTTGGAGGCCACTTGGGGTCTTTTCGGTTTTGGGGGTGGGGTGGTGGTGTGTGTGTGTTGATCTTTCGGTAAGCCCTATTCAGAACCTAAAATTTGATATAAGTTGTATGTGTTAGGTGATTAGACTTTTCTATGCCTGATAACAAGCTGTTCTATACTACTAAAAGTTAAAATGCTATACAACTCAAGGGGAAAAGAGCAATCTTAGAATTCAAATGGGTACACCATCTTGACAGTTGATTCCCGGGAAGTTAGCGGTCCTAGTGTCAACTCTCATATTAAGATCTGACAATTCCAGCTGAGAGAGAGAGAGTAAGATCTTTTTCCATCGGGCTAAAAAAGCAAAGTTATCTGGTACATGTGTTGGTAGGAGGTAGCAGGTATCCAATAGAATAGGTGCTCCGCAAGCTTGGCCCGCATGCACTCATTATTTAATATGGAGAGAACAAAACCAAGCAATTTGATTCCCTCTTCCCTATGGTAGTATAATATGGAGGGGGGAAAAGAATTGTATACTGACAGTCTTTACTTTCATCTTGTGACGTTTTCTTCTGTACTATCATTGCAGAAAGTGTACATGTATTTCCGAGGGCACAAGTGATGCACGTGTTTGGAACTCAAGACCTTAGTGTCGTAGCAGCAAAAAATTCTTTTCCTGAGGAAGCTAAACATATGCCTTCATTATCAATTTGGTTGAGTTATGACTTGCGTGATATAGTTGCATGTTTTCTAGGTTTAGTAGTTGTCTTTGCTTCATTCAAGTACATTCGTTTTCATTGCCATTTCTGTATGTAATCGCAGTTTGACCTTCGATCATTAGACTACCGTGTTATTATACACCTATATATAGTACTTTCTCAAATATGTCCATTTTGAGTCGATCTCATGATATGTGCTGAAGGGGAAGGCATCGTCCATTGCGCAATAACTTGACTGTCTTCCGAGGGACAATGATTTGATATTATGGTGTATAACTATTACAACTGAAGAAGTGTACTCTATATATGCTGCAATGCCTCAGATTCTGAGTGGATTTTTTTTGTTTAAAAATATGTGGTAATTTGGCTCTGGTGCTATATTCTCGGTTCGAACAACTTTAACGATGGTAATTTCTTGGAACTAATTAGCAGGTCAAGTTTGTTCAACTTGAGGGATACATTACGTGGCTGACCGGCTAGTTCATTTGTTTATATACGTGTCATTTAATTCTAAAATAATTAAAATTTACTTCTCTCTTGATTTATCATTCTATTGACAGGATTGATATATTAAGCAATTGGACAATCAAGTTTCTTAACCAATTTCAAATGTTTAAGATTTTAGCTTTTCAACCCCCGTATGTACCATTCCGCCTATGAAGCATTAAGGCTAATTACTGCTCGTTCAGTTAGGGCTTTCAGAAACATAACAACATAACTAAATTTAGTTAATAACAAATAAAATAATCTACTTAACATCATTCAAAAGGAACAAACGAACTATTATTATCTTTTAAGTACTACAGTCTACAAGCAACTATTATATCGTGTAATATTTGAATACCATTGATTTCATATTCATATTAAAAGAAAAAAATAATACACCATCCCAGGAGATCTTGCTAAAGGTATAGAATGGATATTACTCATTAAATTTGGCAACTATTATACTATTACACAAAATTTGGGTTCTCCAAAATAATAGTACTACTCTACAATATAAGCGTTTTTGCAGTAATCCCTATTCAATTCATTGTATCTTTAAACTAAGCTTCAAAGAGTAAATTGATGAAGTCCTTCTCTGGAATTGGAATTTGGCAACCAAAAGGATTAACCCTTTCTGTCACCTCTTGAGTTTGAGGCATCGACATTGACACAGTAGTACATAAAGCTTGCTGAATAAATGGATGCTCAAGTAGCTGTTCAGATGTCCATCTTCTTCGATGGTCCCCTATGAAACACCTGTACAAAAAATCTTTGGCAATCTCAGAAACATTACTAGGAATCTCAGGGGCTTCATTCATAATCTGCCATTGCAAATCCTCGGTGTCACCATCAACCCAAACACGATTCCCAGTCATCATCTCTGCCACGGTGCACCCTAGAGACCATATATCATAAGCTTTTCCATGAACACCACACGTCAAAGATTCTGGAGGCGCGTAAAGTAGAGTCCCTCGATGTCCAGTCATATGTGTCATTCCATCACCAACTCTCAATGACAATCCAAAGTCGGCTAACTTCAACTTGTGTATCCCACCACGTTCATTATGGAATACCAAAATATTAGCGGGTTTAATATCACAATGAACCCACCCTAACTTATGAACGTGTTGAATACCCTTTAAGAGTTGATATGCGTAGAACCCTACTTCCAATTCAGACATCCTTATCATTCTTCTCTTCGAGTTGATGATCAAATCGTGCAGCGATCCACCACATGCATATTCAAGAAACAGATTGTAAGTCTGAATATTACCGTTGTCGATGCTTACGTTAGCTCCAAAGAATTGAACCACGTAAGGACAACCTTTGAGAGTTGTCAAGATTTGCGCTTCTTGTTGGAGTGACCTCGAACGGTGGATATCAGCACATTTAATAGCAGCTACTGAAGCACACAATGAAGAAGAATGGATCTTCACAGCATAATAAACTTTGCCATAAGATCCCGCACCAAGAACAAAAAGCTTCTTCCACTCATCCATAACTATAATGTGTATTTCTCTTCTCACTTTCTTGTTACTTTATAATTGAATGATTGTGGAGAAGTAACAAAGGGAAGTTGCTTTTATATAGAAAACCTTCCAATCCTTATTTGATATGGAGAAGGTTTCCTAAAAGTAGTCGTGTTGTTTTTTTGCTAAGTTTTTATTTCCATATTTGAGACGGAGAGGGGTAATTTCCTAAATTCACCAATTAGTTTAAGGCTAAGCACTACATATATGTAAATAATTGTGCACCAAGTTACTAGCTACTACATATATGTGTTGTGCATCCTTGGGATAATCAAATTATTTTTGGGAACATCAATTTTAACTTTTGAGAAATAAAATTTATAGGATATATGTAACAATAAAAATTACAGCACCATCTAGTTTACAAATTATATATATAGTGTATAGGTAGTGTATACTTTATAATAAATATACATATACCATACATATAAATACATACACTATATATACTTATAATATACATATATACACAATCCAGTGGAATATGAATGACAAATATCAGCAGCCTTTCACCTTATATCAGCCAAAATCGCAAACAAACATACGAAAATTAGGTACTTGACAAACAAACAATTTTAGCATAGCATCCACATTTTCAAAGATAGGAAACACCTATAGTTAACTGCTGCTCACAAGTCACAACAAGCCTGTCTGACAAATAAACGAATAATTCTCACCTAAAAAGGGAGAATTATGAAGGACAATCTAAAACAAGACAAATTGGCACAAGTAGAGACAAACTCATGACAATGTAAAGATTTAGTAGCTGCACAAAATTCATATGGCCAAAGGCACTGGCAGACGGCAGTGACAGAACAAGTAAAGAGCTATGTGGAAGAGGTTGTGTAGTACGGTAGAGAAAGACGGAGATCAGTAGACAACGGAGGAGGAGTATTGTTTCCAAGTGGTTTCGAAGCAGCTAAGTTTTTCAAATATGTACAATAAAGTAATTAGTTTACAATAAATATAGCTAAGTTTTTTTTTTACAAAAAAAATAGTCCAAAAATGAACTAGCCAAAAAAAAAAAATTACAAAAAAAATAGCCGCATGTATATGTAATGTATTGATAGTGTATAAAAAGTTATGTAATGTGTCAAAATTGTATAAATAGTGTATAAATGCGTATTGATATTGTATAAAAGTTATGTAATGTATCAAAATTATATAAATGGTGTATAAACGTGTATCGATATTATATATATAGTGCACAAACGTGTATCGATATTATATAAATGGTGTAGAAACGTGTATCGATATTGTATAAATAGTGTATATACAAGTGTATGATCTTTTTTTTTCCGTCGTTAAGTCTCTAAATGGAAGCATAATAGCTTTCAACCATAAATACAACCTCTCCAAACAAGTTTTTTCAATCCCGACCAACTCAAAATCTTCTCTAAACCGTCCCAAATTTTAAATATGAGCTCCCCTCGATATTTCGAGTCTTTTGGTATATAATTCTCTAAATATGATTCATGTTTGCGGTACGTCCATTTAAAAAAAAATAGAAAGCGAGAACGACGACGACGACGACGACGACGACGACGAAGTGACGAAGAAGAAGAAAAAGAATGATGAAGAAGAAGAAGAAGAAGTGGTGGTGATGAAGAAGAAGTAGTGACGAAGAAGAAGAAGAATGAGAAGAAGGAGGAAGCAGAAGAAGACACGATGAAGAAGAAGATGCCATTTTCTTGGTAAATATTTTAGCCGAGTGGCCATTTTACTTAATTTTTCCAATTAAAAATAGCCCCATTCTATGTATAATTATTGTATAATAATTAATGTGTAATTAATTTTTCTCATTATATAATGTTTATATACATATTATATATTGTTTATACACCAATTATACATATTTGAAGGCCTTTTTCACGCCCCAAGATTTAGAACAAACAAAAGATTGATTTTGTAATTGTCCTCTAATTGCAAAGGAAATTTTTGGCGGTGGCTGAACAGATGTCCTAACATATTCATTGTTATGAAACCATATGCTATATATGTAGAGATGGGTTGTTGCCAAGCAAAATTAACTTTTGCTACGTACTGTGATAAAACAAATTATCAAGTCGTTGTTGGTGCGAATCTCTTCTTTTATAGTGTAGATTATTTTTTTCTATGGAATAATCAAGAAGAATATGCGTTCATTGCCAGACGATGCCAGTAGGGAAGAAGTTGTTAAAGAATTATAATTTGGGGATTACTCCTACTAGTTGCCAAAGTATTATGTGATCATTGTGATTTGTTACTCTTGCAAAAAGATCATATGTAAAGTTTATTTTCAAGTTATGAGATGATATGAATTATTTTGTTATAAGGATCATATCAATACTTGAAAATTATTTTTATCATTTTGTGATCATGAGAATGAACAACATTATTGTTTGATTCGTTTAAAGGTTAAAGACCTTTATGAGTTTAATGTTTAAAATAAGCGTAATAATTTTGTGCATTTTGCATAATTGTGATTTGAATTTCTCTATGTGTGATGGAAAAGGCTCTTGAAAGATCACATATGAAGTTTAATTTTATTGTGGGAATTTTCTGCTTATGATTAGAAGTCAATATTAGATTTACTAGTATCTAATATATATTTGAAGGGCATAAATTTAAGATAGTTAGTATGCCTTCAATTTATAATTTTTTATGGATATGTGATATTATGTGATAGTTTATCGATATGTTGATCATAAGAAATGATCTAAAAAATCATAATAGAAAACGAGAAGGTTTTATTTTTCACATTTAACTAAAGGATCTTGGATAAATTGATACTATGTTGGATATCAAGATTAAACAAAATAGTGGGGGTTATGTATTGAGTTGATCTCATTACGTTGAGAAAGTGCTAAATAAATTTAGTCACTTAAACACAAAAGAGGCCAATACCCTATTTGATCCTAGATCGAGTTAACTAATCATGATGAAAAAATTGTGGCTTAACTTGTGTAAGCTAGCGCTATTGGAAGGGCCAATAGTCGAGTTCTTAGTTTTTCTAAAGATTTGAGAAACTCTAAGTTTCATACTATTTTATAAGGATATATCGATTCAAGTTGAATATTATGGCGTATAACTATTACAACTGAAGAAGTGTACTCTACATATGCTGCAAAGCCTCAGATTCTGAGTGGATTTAAAAAAAAAATAAATATGTGGTAATTTGGCTCTGGTGCTATATTCTCGGTTAGAACAACTTTAACTATAGTAATTTCTTGGAACTAATTACCAGGTCAAGTTCGTTCAACTTAAGAGATACATTACGTGTCTGACCTGCTAGTCCATTAGATATCATAGTTTATCCTTAAGAAAATGAGAGATTTTTTTTCTTGTGTGAGACTTAGATGTTGAAGCACACACCCTTTATCTTATGCTATGGGTAAGGAATCAAAGGCAAAGAGCCAAACCCATTTGTTGTTAGGAAGTAGCCTCTACCCTCACCCCGAGTGTAATGCCTTAACGGCCTTTTAAGCGCATCTCTCAATGTACTCGACACCAATCATGATGGGATGGGATTGGTCATCTTCTAGCTTATTCCATGCTACTAAGCTAATAAGATGGGGAGGAAAAGTTTGACAAAGAATTTAGTACTTCCTTTGTTTCCATTTAGTTGTCAGGATAAGGTTTTGCATAACTCTTAATTAAGAATATAATTTGACTAATATATATATCTCTTATTAATTTTTTGATTTTGTTTATGTATGTGTCTTTTAATTCTAAAATAATTAATGCTAAGAATAAAATTGGAAAAAATTTACTTTTCTCTTGATTTATCATTCTACTAGTTCTTGGAACGTTTGTTGCACGTTTGTCCTCTATTACTATATAAACTTTGTATAGGCCTAATCTCATGTTGATGTATATATATCGCATTATGTTTTTGTAAATACGATATAGACCTTATATTGAGTAATGTGTTTATAGATAGAGGCTATACTTTTGCATTCAAAGAAAAGTATAATTAGCACACTGGACAGGAGTTTCTGGTTCTAAAACTTTGATGTCATCTTTAAACCCCTCTCTCAGTGTCTTGATACCCACTGATGAAGTATTACCCAAGTTGCTCTGATTCAATTTATAGATTGTCTTCCCATTATTAGAGAAGAAAATTGGATGACTCAAATTTCATTTCTCGTACTCCTCTTTAATCACCACCAGAACTGAATCTTTCTTTTAAGACTTAGACTTACATGTTTGTTGTAGTTGTACAGAAAAATAAATTACTGATCGAGTGAAGATAAAATGAATAAAATGATGAACTGATTGCATACTTTGTTGACTTTTATAATGTGCAATAAAAATATCAAAAGACCATATAAAGATATTATTAACCTGGAAGCTGAAAAGAACAAATAATATAAAGGCTGGACTATGAAAAGGTAGTAAAGAAATTAAATTTGCATTATGTTTGTATTTAATGTGTTATTATACTTGGAAGCTGAAAAGAATAAACAATAACTAAGGCTGAAATATGGAAGGTTGTGAAGAAATTAAAGTTGCCTAGCTATTTTTTTTGATTTAATATTTATAATTACATTTTAATTTACTACAAGGACAAAATCATAATCCAACTTTGAAGATAAGAGCTTCCCACTTTTAATATAAAACTAATTTCTGGGAACGTGCGTAGCACGTTTACCCCAAAATACTTGGTACAAAATTAGTTTAGCAAATGAATTTTTTTAAATGTTTTACATATTTCTGAACTTTCTTTAAAAAATAGCTTGAAGTTATCAAATTTTATAAATATGATGCTATTGTAGTGATATATATAATACTTTAATTTTAAAACCAAAATATATATAAATACATGTATATGCTAAAAATATTTATCTCTTAAAAATTAACAATCATGCCCAAAATATAAATTTAAGCAAATACATATTAATTTCATCATGATAAACCCAATATTGTCATAAGTCATATATGAATTTTCCGTTGACTCAAACACATGAATTTTTAAAAGGGGAAAGGGTCAAAATTATCCCTCTACTTTAGAAGATTGGCTAACTTTATCCTTCATCATACTTTCTGGTCAAATATACCCCCATCATCATACTTTCTGGCCAAATATACCTCCGCCATCACTAAAGTGTTCACCTATACCCCTCAACGGATGAAAACACTCAAATCAACTTAAATTACCCATTTTTTTAAAATAAAACCCATGATCCTAATTTAACTCGCCCACCCCGACCCATCTTAATAAAAAAAAGACCCAAATAAAATAAAAATCTCATAGTTATTCTCCATAATTGTTCTGACTTTCAATTAAATTTACAGCACAATGACTTCAATTAAAATGAAAAATACACTACAAACTTCCTGCTTTTAAATACAACCTACTCTCTGTTCATAGGTTGTGTCATCAAATCAACTGTCATATTTTATTTACCTCTACTGGATGTCTATTGCAGGACCATTTAATGAAGAAAATGGTAGCTTTTGGTGAAGTTAAAGAAGGATTATACCTATTGGAGCCATCAGTTTCTAAGCCTAGTTTTAATTCAGTCAATCATGTAGTTTCTTTTAAACAAGGAAGTGTTTCCAATCATGTTTCTGTTTCTGTTTCTTTTCCGGTTCTTGCTAATGCTATCCCTAATGTAAGCCTTTGGCATATGAGACTTGGGCATTTGCCAATTTCAGCAATGACGCATTTTAATTTCATCAAACACTCTTCAGATTCTGATTTTATTTGTCATGTTTGTCCTCGAGCTAAGCAAACTAGGTCTTCCTTTCCTGTTAGCACTATTAAAAGTAAAGGAATTTTTGATTTGGTCTACGTAGACACTTGGGGACCCTATAGAAATTCTACATACAATGGCTATAAGTATTTCCTTACTATAGTAGATGACTATAGTAGGGCAACCTGAACTTTTCTTCTTTCTACAAAGAGCAATGCCTTTTCTCTCTTAAAGTCTTTCTTTGTCATGGTTGAGAGACAATTTAACAGGAAGGTAAAATGTGTGAGGTCTGATAATGCTTTGGAGCTAGGGAAAGGGACATATAAAGCTGCATATTTACAGGATCATGGTATCTTGCATCAACAGAGTTGTGTTTCCACCCCACAACAAAATGGGGTGGTGGAAAGGAAACACAGACATTTGTTGAAAATTGCAAGGGGTCTATATTTTCAGTCCAAAGTTCCCATTGCCTATTGGGAAGAGTGTGTGCTTACAACAACACATCTGATCAATATCCTACCTTCTAGGGTTCTTAAGGAAAAGTGTCCATATGAATTCCTATTCAAGCAACAACCTTTTTACAACTCTTTAAAAACCTTTGGATGTTTGTGCTACAGTTCTACTTTGTCTCATGGGAGGGGGAAGTTTGGTCCTAGAGCCAACAAGTGTGTTTTTTTAGGATACCCACAACATTAAAAAGGTTTTAAAATCATGGATTTCCTAACTAGAAAAGTTTTTGTTTCTAGGGATGCTATTTTTTATGAGGAGTGCTTTCCTTTTACTGACATTGCATCTACTTCCACTTCTCCTATTTTCTCCAGTCCTATTTCTCCAGTCACTGAGGGAGATCAATCTTTTCCCACTGATGATCAACCTGGTGAAATTTCACCTCTTCCCTCTGATCATGCATCCATTTCTGGCCCTAATTCCTCTCCACCTTCTCATTCCCCTTCTTGTCCAAATATTCCTATCTCTCCACCACCAATACCCCCTATTCCACCTAGAAGATCTGAGAGAATTTCTCAAAAACCTGCTTACTTACAAAATTTTGTTTGTAACAGTGTTTATCTTACCACTCTCACTGATTCTTGTTTTGCTCTTCCTTCTCAACCTCCCACCTTTTCCTTTGCCAATTTGTCCACTCCTAACCATTTTTTTTTCATTCCTTAAACAATTTTTCCGAACCTACCAGCTATTCTCAAACTGCTGCACATCCAAGTTGGCAGGCTGCCATGGATGCTGAAATCACTGCTTTACAACACAATGACACATGGGACATTGTTCCACTTCCTTTGGGTAAGAAGGTTTTGCATTGTAAATGGGTCTACAAAGTCAAGTTTCTTTCCGATGAGTCTATAGAAAGACTTAAAGCTAGATTGGTTGTAAGGGGGGATATTCAAAAATAAGGTATTGACTATACTGAGACTTTCTCCCCTGTTGTCAAAATGACAACAATCAGGTGTCTCTTGGCAGTTGCTATTAAAAAGGACTGGAGGGTGTTTCAATTAGATGTAAACAATGCTTTCTTACATGGTTCTTTAGAGGAGGAAGTTTACATGAAGTTTCCCCCAGGCATCCTTCCTCCTACTCCTAATCATGTTTGCTTACTCAAAAAGTCCTTCTATGGACTGAAGCAGGCCTCTAGGCAGTGGTATTCTAGGTTGGCTGGAGCTTTGAGCTATAAAGGCTACACAACATCCTTGAACGACTACTCCCTACTTTCAAGTCATCCGGCCCTATGATTTCTATATTGGCAGTATATGTTGATGATATATTATTAACATGAGATGACCTTAATGAAATTGAAGCTATCAAATCTTTTCTACACTCAGATTTTCGGATAAAAGACATAGGAGATATTCACTATTTTCTTGGAATGGAAATTCTTCAAGAACCTCAGGGTTATATCATCAATTAACGGAAGTTTGCTATTGACCTTCTACAGGAATTCGAGTGTTCTCACCTTCCTAAGGTTAACTCTCCTCTCGACCCCTCCACCAAACTACAGGGTG
This sequence comes from Jaltomata sinuosa, assembly GCA_003996215.1. Classification (NCBI taxonomy): domain Eukaryota; kingdom Viridiplantae; phylum Streptophyta; class Magnoliopsida; order Solanales; family Solanaceae; genus Jaltomata; species Jaltomata sinuosa. The sequence continues at coordinate 675,158 of QJPP01000354.1, read as the reverse complement.
ATGCTATGACTACTCATAACACTCCTATGACAGATCCTTCTATATATCGACAGCTAGTGGGAAAACTGAATTACCTGACGCACACCAGACCAGATCTGGCCTTTTCTATTTTGAAGCTCAATCAATATATGCAACGTCCTTGTTCCTCTCATTTCTCTGCAGCTCTCCAAGTTTTACGATATTTGCAACTTGATCCAGGCCAAGGTATCCTCTTATCCTCCAACCCTTCGTTCTCTCTCATAGCCTTTTGTGACGCCGATTGGGCGTCTTGTCCGGACACAAGATAATCTGTGAGTGGTTTCTTTATCACTTTTGGAGGATCTCCGATCTCGTGGAAATCAAAAAAGTAAGCTTCCATCTCCCTCTCTTCAGCGGAGGCTGAGTATCGCTCTATACGAAAGGTCACTTCTGAGCTCACTTGACTTGTTTGATTTCTAGAAGATCTTTCCATCACACCATCCTTGCCGGTTCCTCTTCATTGTGATAGTCAAGCGGCGATTCATATCGCATGTAACCCGGTCTTCCACGAATGCACAAAACATGTAGAGCTTGACTGTCACTTTGTGCGGCAACAATATCTCTCCAGTTTGATTTCCCTAAGTTTCGTCCCCTCCGAAGATCAGCTCGCCGACCTCTTCACTAAACCACTTTCCGGCGTGTATCACCGTAGTATTCTGTCCAAGTTGGGGGTTTCATCTCTCCCCTCCAACTTGAGGGGGGATGTTGAAGATGATGATCACTCTACATCAGCCAAAGCAGCTCTATCAATTAGCTGTAGAAAGAAAGATGAAATGAAGAAAAAGATCCTAGAGTTTTCAGACAAAAGGGAAAGTGATCGACTTTACCTAGGTAAGTTCCTATTATCTACAACTAAGTCACATGGAGAAAATCAGGCCATCCAAAAGATTTCCGCCTGGATGCATTTTAAGCCGTTTGATGATAATGGGCACAAGGCTGATAAGGACACGTGAGAAGGACACTTTCCAGCATAGAAGGAATATAGTTTGTTATACAGTTATAGAATAATGCATAGGATAATTACAAGTGTACAACTGAGATAATTCTTTACATTTTTCCCTTTTTCTATTTTCTTGTACAAATGCTTGTATAAAAAGGATATGATGATGATCAATAAAACACACAGAAAATTTCCTAAAGCTTTTCTCTTAAATCTTTCAAGGTAAGGATGGAAAAAATGAAGATACCAGTGGAGGAAGTGACTTGTTGTTTATGTGACTTGCAAGTACCTGAATCTGGTAAGCATTTGTTCTGGGAATGCCCGTGGTTTATGGAGGTAAAGAGAGGTGTTGCAAATTGGACTGGGATGCACGTCTAATCGGGGGAAGTGAAAGTAGTATTACTGAGATCAAGAGGAAGAAATGGAACCAGTTTGAGAAGCAAGTTGTGGCATCTACTTGGGGAGCAATGACCTATCATACCTGGTGAGCTCGGAATTGGAAGATTTTTAAAGGCACAAATATACAAATCAATGAGATACATACTCAGATTAAAAGTGAGATATTAGGGAGAATGGTTGCATATAGCTCATCCAGAAGGGTTCATAGGTGTAGGAGTTTTGTTCAAAGATTACACTTGTAATTAGTATTTTTATTTGTCGGAGGCTTGAGCTGCGCATGTTGTGGACAAATGCTCTTTAGGTGTATGTTTTCATGTTTTGTAATGGTAATCTTTACATTGTTACCAAAATAAAATAAAATAATTAGTTGAGTGATCATCTAAGAAAGTAACTCGTGAAAGGGCAAAAGGCTGATTTCTTTAGATGATTATGTTTGTTTTCTATTCCAACTTTTTTGAGATAATAATTGTTATTGGGTGATCGTCTAAGAAATCAACCCTTAAAAGGGCAAAAAGCTGATTTTATGTTAACGTTTGTTCTTGATTCTAATTTTTTTTAACAAAGAAAGTAACTTTTTGAGATAATAATTATTAATTGAGTGAATATCTAAGAAATCAACCCGTGAAAGGGCAAAAAGCTGATTTCTTAGATGGTAATATTTGTTCTTTGATATGGAGAAGGTGATGATGCATAGTTACTATAGTACTATGCTTTGTTTTGATGATTTGGCAAACCTGTCGAGGGACCAGACACGTACCAGGTCGATCTCAGGGGGAACATGACAATCAAGATCTCAGGGGGAATAAGTGAACAAGTTGTTCAATTGAAATGATCATTCAAGAGGGAATGTTCATTCAAAAGGAACTATCTCTCGGAGGATCTTCTTTAATAGGGACCAGGCACACGTATCAGGATAATTCATATGAGTCAACTCTCACAACTGTTCCAAAGTTGTAAAGATACTGCCAATCGTGACAGAGTTGCAGAAAAGCTGCTAAGGTTTCTTATTTGGTGGAAACCAAATGAGGGACCAGGTACGCGCACCAGGCTGATCCATCTATCCGAGTCAACTCTCACAGTTGTAAAGATATGATAGAAAGTAATGACTCAAAAGGAGTTGATGAAACTGCTGTGGTTCTGTTCTCATGATTGACAAACCTGATAAGGAACCAGGTATAACTACCAGGTTCACATCAGGTCTTTGAAACTGTTGTGGTCTTGTTCTGATGATTGACAAACATGATGAGGGACCAGGTACACATCAGGTCCCCCTCTCTTACACAGTCAACCCTTACACCTGTAAAGTTGCTGCCACTGCTGCCATTGTGCCAGAAATACAGCACTGCAGGCAGCAGTGCAGAAAAGCTGCTGCGGTCCCCCTCTTTGTCCAATGGTCAAAGTTTTCACCTCTCTCATCCTCCATATACACTCCATACATCAAGATATAAAAACTAAGCTTTTGCACACACAAAAATTCTCTCTCTTCATCTGCAAAGTCACAAAGTTCCAACAAGACAAAACTTCAACAATCAAGAGACCAACTTGCTGCAATTGAATAAGTCTTTAGGTCTAGGTTGTTGAGTCTTTGTCTTTTGCTCTTCATTGTAAACCTAGTCCTCATTTTGAGAAGCTTGTGTAGGTGCTTATCTTTCTCTCTTATCTTGTAGATTTGAGTTGTGGCTAGAGTTAGCCGTAGTTGTGTCAACTAGAGTTAGTTGATTGGTTTGGCTAGAGTTAGCCAGATTATGTCTTTGCAATAGAGTTATTGTAGAGAGGGCTTACAATAGAGTTATTATAAGAGTGAGGGATTAAGAGTTTAATTCCTAGGTTGCAAGAGGTTGTAATCTGAACTTGGCTTGAGTTGTACTATTACAAGGGGATGGGGTTAAGAGGTTAACCTTAGGATTACCGGAGTTTGTAATCTAATATCGCTCTTGTTTTAGTGGATTGTGTTGGTGAAAATCCTATGAGGTAGGTCGTGGTCTTACTCTCTTGATCAATGAGGTTTCCACGTAAATATCATGTGTTCTTTACCTTCTGTACTATTGTGTTTTACCTTCTGTCCGTAGCCGTAATATTTAGTCAGGGACCTGGTCCCTGAAGTGGTGGTGGACGCATACAAGCCAACAAGTGGTATCCGAGCCTGTACTTCCTAAAAGGTTAACACCTAGGAAGGATCCTGCTCTCATGGCTGCTCTACCAAACTTCGAAGAAGGACAATCAACTACCAGAACACCCCGGTTGATCTCAAAGGACATAGTCTGTGGTTTACCCAAGGTGATGTTGAAGAGAGTTTACATATAATATTTGATGAGTGTGGTGACCCAAGAAGTAAAGAGCAAAGGGATGTTCTTGATGATAAAGATGTAGTTGATCAGATCATGAAAGATACAACAGATGCACCTGAAGAACATGATCCCTTTGCAGGTCCCTCGAAAGTTGCGAGTCAGGAAAGTAATTCAAATGGTGGTCTTGGAGAATAGACTACAGTGGAACCAGGTCCTATCCAAGATAAATCATTTGTGAGGATTTCAAATTGGAAGCACAGAACATGTCATCTCTTAGACATTTTGACTTCTCCATTGGAGTCAGTCATGCAGACCAGGTTCAAATTCATTAATATGTTTGTCTTTTAAGCCTTCATATCCCAGATTGAGCCAAAGAATGTCAAAGAAGCTCTCAAAGATGCAGATTGGGCTAATGCTATTCAAGAAGAGCTTCATTAGTTTGACAAAAATAAGGTTTGGCACCTGATACCAAAGTCTTAAAGCAGCATGATCAGTCAACAAAAGTACATCAAAGAGCTGCTGAAGAGATTTGATATGAAAAATGCCAAGCCTATTGACAGTCCTATAGCAACTTCCATCCAACTGGTTGTTGAGGGACCTGGTTCTCCAATGAATAAAATAAAAAATCAAGGCATTTTGGATTTTTGCTCTTCTTAACGGCTAGCAGGCCTAGCCATCATGTTTAGTATGGGTATATGTGTAAGATATCAATCCTATCCAAAGGAATCTCCCATGAAGGCTGCAAAAAGAATGTTGAGATCTATGGAGGACCAGGTAGAAGGACCTGGCAGCTTACAATTTCACAGAGGTACTGAGCAGAGGACACCTTGAGGAAAATAGACTGAAGTTTGGGATAATAAATGGGAACTGATCCTCTCATCATCAGGATTTCTCCTTTCTTGGCTATGATTAGACGACAAGTATCTGAGTAATGTGTTTTATGACTATATCTAACTCAGCTCTATACCGTTGTAGGTATGCACACATGGCAAGAAGAAAGAGTCGAGGATGAAGACCATCTGGGCAGTTTCAGAGCAGTGTTCAGAAACTCAGAAGAGGGACCTGGTTCCTCTTCAAGGTTAGTATCACTGACTGTACTCATAAAACTTTTGAAATTTATTTGAGACTGCCATGTAAGTACTATCCCAAGTTTCTCACCTATTCCCAATGATGTCATGTCGGGTGAATTTGAAGTGCTATGTCAGTTATCACTCGACGTGTAGCATCACTCTCTTAAAAGGTCTTCATCCTAATTGCTCCTCTCTAAAGGCCCTCACTCTCTTTTGAAAGAAAAGAGAACTCAAAGCTCTCAAAAGCGTAAACCCCTATCTGTTCCTCCTTGTGTCTCTTTTCCTGAAACCTCTCTTGATTCTAAAAGCAAATCATCTACCCTCCCAGTTTCCTAACTGAACTCTTCTAGCAAGTCATCACAGATAAGGAGTTTAGCCTTTCTAGAAAATCTTCTCAAGGGGATGTCACTGATGATTCTGAAAAATTGGTCAAAATTATGATCTTGTTGTTGTTAGTGAAGATCGAAATGCAGAGTCGGTTTCTCTGAGGGAACTGTCTCAGGAACCTGGTCCCTTACTGAAGAATGGATCTAAGAAAGTGGTGGAATCAGATGTAGTAGTGTTCAAATGCTCTAGGTTCACCAAGTAGCAGAGAGTCATTTGGTGAATAAGAAAGTTGCTATTGAGAAGGAAGTGGTGCCAGAAGAATTGGTTGATCTTAAAAAGAATAATTCACAACCTGTTAAAGAGGTACCTAATCTAGGAGATGAGTATAAAGGGAGAAGGCTTAGTCGAATAGGTCTGTTGAGGGGATCATAAAGTATTCAGAAGAAGAAGGGCAGACTTTCGGGATTGAAAAGAAAAAGAGGTCACATGGACTTAGGAGATGGGGGACCTAGTACCCATACTAAATCATCTAAGATCGAGAACTTCCTCAATAACTTTTGATCTAATTGTATGCAGCAAAAAGTCCTCTGCTGAGTTGGAGAAGATAATAACCTTAATTATTTAAAGAGATGATGAGATTGTACATGGTTATATCAGGACCCACTGAGAGACCTGGTACGGTGAAAGAACTTTCAAAGGAAAATGCAGATTTAAAGACTGAAGTTGCCACTTTGAGGAACATGTCGACGATCTCACTCAGAAACTTCTCCGTGCTCATGATGCTGCTACTGATCAGTTGGATACCCTGTTCCAAACTCTAGCCAATCCCTCCTAATCCGCTTTCTATCTACTTTTCTAGCCTCTTTTTGTGTCACTCTTTGTTATCCATTATCCTATGTGGCTTTCTCTTGAAAATTTCTCTGTTTTATGTATACTTTTTGTGATGCTAAATATGCAATGAACAATGAATTACTGTTTTTGATACTTGCCCTGATCTCTCTATTCTTGACTATTTCCATTGTTCATATAAGTGTTGCCCCAGTGTCCATGAGTTAATATGGGATCTTTTCACTTTTGCTTAGTTTACTGTCTTTGCTCTTTTTAATGATGCCAAAAGGGGGAAGATCTTGGTGACAGGGGGAACAGGTACGCATTACGTCTGTGCCTAGAGATCTTGGTGATAGGGGAAGCGAGGGAAATAAGAAGAGCACTATGACAGGGGGAACATGTACGGAGACAGTAAAGATGCAAAGATGCAAATCTTTGATCTCAAAGAGGAATTAAGTTTGTCATCATCAAAAAGGGGGAAAATTGATGCAACCTTGATTTTGATGATTGACAAACCAACAACGGACCTGGTACTGATGAAGATCATGGTGACAGAGGGAACATGTGCACGAGTTATATAGTTTTGATGTTTGACAAACTCAGGAGGGGACCTGGTACTCGATATGGATTAATATGTGGTCAACTAGTGTTTGGTAGCTCTGCAATAGGGAATTGATTTGGTTCATAAAGTCATATGTATGCGGATAAACTTTGAGCAAATATGGTCCTCAAGGGAAACTTGATTTATGTGTTTGACATCATCAAAAAGGGGGAAATTGATAAAGCATAGACATTGAAGTACTATGTCTTGTTTTGATGATTTGACAAACCTATTGAGGGACCAGATATGCTATCTAAAGAACCTGATCCATTTCTCTGAGTCAACTGTATGAGAACCTGGTTCGCAGGGGGAACTTGCTTCACGTGTTTACCATCATCAAAAAGGGAGAAATTGATGATGCATAGTTACTATGGTACTATGCTTTGTTTTGATGATTTGGCAAGCCTGTCGAGGGACCAGACACGCACCAGGCCGATCTCAGGGGGAACGTGACAATCAAGATCTCAAGGGGGACAAGTGAACAAGTTGTTCAATTGAAGTGATCATTCAAGAGGGAATGTTCATTCAAAAGGAACTATCTCTCGGAGGATCTTCTTTCATAGGGACCAGGTACACGCATCAGGCTAATCCATATGAGTCAACTCTCACAGCTGTTCCAAAGTTGTAAAGATACTGTCAATCGTGACAGAGCCACAGAAAAGCTGCTAAGGTTTCTTATTTGGTGGAAACCAAATGAGGGACCAGGTACGTGCACCAGGCTGATCCATCTATCCGAGTCAACTCTCACAGTTGTAAAGATATGAGAGAAAGTAATGACTCAAAGGGAGTTGATGAAACTGCTGTGGTTATGTTCTCATGATTGACAAACCTGATAAGGAACCAGGTACAGCTACCAGGTTCACATCAGGTCTTTGAAACTGTTATGGTCTTGTTTTGATGATTGACAAACCTGATGAGGGATCAGGTACAGGGACCAGGTACACATCAGGTCCCCCTCTCTTACACAGTCAACCCTTACAGCTGTAAAGTTGCTGCCACTGCTGCCATTATGCCAGAAATATAGCACTGCAGGTAGCAGTGCAGAAAAGTTGTTGCGGTCTCTCTCTTTGTCCAATGGTCAAAGTTTTCACCTCTCTCATCCCCCATATACACTCCATACACCAAGAGATGAAAACTAAGCTTTTGCACACACAAAAATTGTCTCTCTTCATCTGCAAAGCCACAAAGTTCCAACAAGACAAAACTTCAACAATCAAGGGACCAGCTTGCTGCAATTGAATATGTCTTTAGGTCTAAGTTGTTGAGTCTTTGTCTTTTGCTCTTCATTGTAAACCTACTCCTCATTTTGAGAAGCTTGTGTAGGTGCTTATCTTTCTCTCTTATCTTGTAGATTTGAGTTGTGGCTAGAGTTAGCCGTAGTTGTGTCAACTAGAGTTAGTTGATTGGTTTGGCTAGAGTTAGCCAGATTATGTCTTTGCAATAGAGTTATTGTAGAGAGGGCTTACAATAGAGTTATTGTAAGAGTGATGGATTAAGAGTTTAATTCCTAGGTTGCAAGAGGTTGTAATCTGAACTTAGCTCGAGTTGTACTATTACAAGGGGATGGGGTTAAGAGGTTAACCTTAGGATTACCGGAGTCTGTGTAATCTAATATCGCTCTTATTTTAGTGGATTGTGTTGGTGAAAATCCTACGAGATAGGTCGTGGTTTTACTCCGTTGAGCAAGGAGGTTTTCACGTAAACATCGTGTGTTCTTTACCTTCTGTACTGTTGTGTTTTACCTTCTGTTAGCAGCCGTAATATTCAGTCAGGGACCTGGTCCCTGAAGTGGTGGTGGACGCATACAAGCCAACAGAAGGTTTCCTAAAAGTAGCCGTGATGTTTTTTTGGTAAGTTTTTATTTCCATATTTGAGACGGAGAGAGGTAATTCCTAAATTCACCAATTAGTTTAAGTCTAAGCACTACATATATGTAAATAATTGTGCACCAAGTTACTACTCCATACCTGTGTTGTGCACCCTTGGGATATCAAATTATTTTGGGAACATAATTTTAAATTTTGAGAAATAAAATTTATAGCATATATGTAAAAATAATTTTTTTTACAGGCGAATAACATTCAACCATCTAGTTTTAAAAAGGAAAAAATACTTTGGTGAGTACTTTTTAATAAATTATTACTGTTTTTAGCGATATTTTTTTATTTATTATCATCTATAATAATACATAGCAATACTATGATAAACCTGCATTATGTATTAAAAGTGAATTATGCATGCAATATAGATGTATTATAAGTGTTTTAAAATGTTGTATTATGCTTGTTTGGTAAGAAATTGACAAAAGGGGCTTAAAATATCTTTTATAAGTCCTTTGGATCCTTATGTAGTTTTTTTTGTTATACTTAGCTATGATTGATCTATTAATAAACAGGAGTCGTTATCGTTCTCTTCCATGTTGGTTAAACTCTTGCTCTAATATATGGGGGAGGTTCTGCCAAAAAAAAAAAAAGCTTTGCGCCAGAGAGATTCAGGAGCAATTAGACTAAGCTTCGCATGCACTTTTCCATCTGCATCCCATCAAAGGCAGAGCTAACGTTTATTCAAACAATGTATTGATGTTAAGAAATTCATTAAATAGGTGCAAATATAGTTAAGTATGGTAATTTCTTGGGACTTGACAAACAATTTACTTGTGTATTTTTCTACTAGTACAGTAATAGAAAGTAATACATCCCAGGAGATTCTGCTAAGGAATAGGAATTGGATATTATATTACTCATTTTGACAACTATTACACAAAATTTGGCTTCTGCTAAATAATACTACTCCATAATACACTATCCAAGTCTTATTTGCTTACATTCATAATTGTATCTTTCAATAGATGAAGTCATTCATAATTCTGGTAAGGAATAGAATTGGAAATTAAATCGTTGCTTGAGTTTCAGGCATCGAATAATTACATAAAGCTTGCTGAATAAAAGGATGCTGTTCCGACGTCCATCTTCTTTGAGGATCCTTTATCAAACACTTGCACAAAAAATCTCTAGCAATCTTAGAGACATTACTTGGAATCACAGGCTTTTCATTCATAATCTTCCTTTGCAATTTTTTAGTGTCCCAATGAATATGCCACACGTATTTTCCAGTCATCATCTTTGCCACGGTGCACCCTAGCGACCATATATCAGAAGCTTTGGTATGAAAACTGTTAGGATATACAATTAACCATGCGTTTTGATATAGTATTATTTATTGAATGATTATTTATTTATTTATTTAATTCAATAAAGTGTTACATTAAATAGATCATTTTGTCATATTTCCATAATAGGGAGCCTCAATAATTAATTATTTGGTCCCTACCGTGCCCATATTTAACTAGAACTCAGAATCCTATTTTCTAGGGGACTGGGGAAAAATGGCATTTTTCCTTGTTCAAAAGAACAAGGAAAAAACGCCATTCCTTGTTCATGAGGAAAGGGGCGTGTGGCTCCTTGGCTCTCCCTCTTGGTTTGGGAGAGAATCCCCTATTATAGGTTCTTCCAACCTAGAAAGGTACAAGACACACAAATAGTTTTCTGCACAATACTTGCCCACCCAAGTATTGAGAGAGTTCGGCTGTGAATTTGGGATCACTAGAGAAGACCATAGAACTGGAGTCGAGCTTGCTTCAAGATGTTTGTTCACGCTTCAAGAGGTAATTCTTGGTTAATTTTCGGCATACTTGATGTGTATTACGTGTTGGTAGTTGTTGTCTATTATTCATGTAAGCAGTAAGTTCCTGGAATGCTTCCGCTGCGTGTACTATTTTCCAACAAAAACTACACGTCAAAGATTCTGGAGCCGCTTAAAATGGAGTCCCTCGATGTCCATCCGTATATGCCATTCCCTTATCAACTGTCAATGATGATGCAAAGTTAGCCAACTTCAACTTGTGTGCCATTCCACCACATAATTCATTAGGGAAGACCAAAATATTATGAGGTTTAATATCACAATGAACCCACCCCTTGTTATGTACATATTGAATACCCTTTAAGAGTTGATATGCATAGAAACCTACTTCCAATTCAGACATCCTTATCCTTTTTCTCTTCGAATTAATGATCAAATCGTGGAGTGATCCACCACATGCATATTCAAGAAACATATTGTAAGTCTGAATTTTACGATTATTTTCGATGCTTACGTCTTCACCAAAGAATTGAACCACGTAAGGACAACCTTTGAGAGTTTTCAAGATTTGTGCTTCTTGTTCGATCCAAATGAATCGCGACTATCAGCACATTTAACAGCAGCAACAGAAGCAACACATAATGAAGAAGAATGATGAATCTTCACAGCATAATACAGTTTGCTATCACAGCCACTACCAAGAAGGTAAAGCTTCTTCCACTCATCCATATTTATGGGTATTCTCCTAATTCTATTCACTTTCTTCACTACTTTGTAAAACAATGATAGTAAAAAAATGACAATGGGTTTCTTCCACTCTTATGGCTCTGCTTGCCATAACCAAGAACGTCGAAAAGCTTCTTCCACCCCATTATTCCTCTTTTCATTTAATGATTGTCACAAAGGGTAGCTGCATGCTCTTCTTATATATAGTAGAAAATTCTCCAATCCTAACTTGATGTGGACAAGGTATCCCTGTTGCTTTTTTTATACCAAAACACAAAATCTATATTTGACAAGGAAAGGGTGATTTCCTAAATAGACCAATTAGTTTATAGGCTAAATAATTGTGCACCAAGTTACTACTTCATTACTCCCTCCAGTCCATATTAACTGAATTGTTTATATATATAATGCACAACTTTTAAGAAAACTGTTTTAGGACATATTTTGAACATTACTTTTCACTCCTACTCTTTTCATTATTCTCACACTATTCTTAAAAGTAGAGTTAGTCATTACTGATCAACATTGCTTGGGATTTGATTATGATAATATAAAGTAATAGTTAAAAGTGATTTCAATGTAAAATCATAAATACTAATTTGTAAAGAGTGTAAGTACCTAGAAAATATAAAATACTCTTTCTTCAAAGGAAGTGCAAAAATGGAAAAAAATTCTAACAATTGTCTTGGTCTTTGAACAATTCACTTATTTTGAACAATAAAAAGAGCCAACAATTCAGTTAATATGGACAGGAGGGAATATATTATTTTGACACTTTAATCTCAGAATAAATTTACTCGTGTGGTGCGAGCAATGATACTAAAATAATAATTAAAAAAAAAAGGGAAAAAACAGTGTTGTGCACCCTTGGGATCGTACTAATATTATTTGGGAACATCAAATTTTAAATTTTGTGAAATAAATATTATAGGATATATTAGTAAACAGTAGTTGCTATCGTTCATTTGGCTGGATGTCAATCTAACATATGAATAGACGTAACAGAAAAGAAAGGATCAATTACAAGAAGAAAAAAACCTCGCAATTGCGAGATTCCACATGTTAGTCTCAGATCTCGCAATTGCGAGATTTCCACCTGAAACTCAGACTTCGCAATTGCGAACCCCTAATTAGCATAATTGCAATGCACCAGTTGACAACAACACATCAATTTAGTCAAACTCACTATTTCTCTGATTCACCCCTCGTAACTCATTAAGAACCTTCTGGATACAAATTAAATATGTTGATTGACCATAAAATACACTTCGAACTCGTTAGAACCATCGAATCATCGATTCGAGATCGTCTTGATCGAATATTGACCGAGGTCAACTCTAGATTTTTCAAATTTCTAAAATTCTTTCCAATGACGCAAAACACTAAAGATTGTCAGCCTACATAACCAACTTCTCATACCAAGAAAGCCAGGTATCAGATCCCTGTAGTTCGAGCCCTTTTTTCCCCCAGTTCCTGTACGTGGAATGATTTCCAGTGAGTAAAGTAGTCTGGGGAAAGATAAGCCCTACCCACGCCTTCCGGAGCTAATGAAATCGTCCAAATTTGAATCCGACCTTGTTAACCCAAAATATTGACTTTGGTCAAATTTGTAGAATTTCAACTCTCAAAATAATTTGTCTTCTTTGAAACTCATCCGATTATCGCGAAAATCGTGCACCCAACCCTGGGGGCAAGTCATAAATCACATATAAAGTTACTGGAAGGGTTAAAATAGGAATTTTTTTTGATAAAATTCACAAAATGACTATGAAAGTCATTACAATAGCAAATAAGCTAGCCAATAAAGGAACAATACAAAGAGTTTCAATGCAAATAAGCTAACACAAAAATGCTTCATGCATCGCACTGCCTTTTTATTAACTCTGCCATCTTTTATTTTGTCATTTGTATTGGCGGGCAAAATAAGAATCTTGTTGTCCATATGTTGACCAAATAAGAAGCTTGCTAAAATAGGACGTTGCTGAGACCATCTAAATTTAGAATACTGAATATAGTGAATCTAAAATTATACTCCCGCGCTCCATTTTTACTTGTCTACTATATTAAAAATAGATGTTCAGTAATAATTGTTCAATTTATGAAATCAAAAGATAATTTTACACTTAATTCCTAATTTACCCTTATAATAAATTATAGTCATTTCCCTATTACATTTTTCAAGACATTGTATTTATTATATTCAAAGGGTGATATGATAAAATTACCATTCTATTCATTTTTCCCCTTTCAATTTCTATTTTCATGATTAACGTTCCCGACTTAAATGTTATATTTCCCTTCTTTTCTTTTTCTTTTATTAGTGTTTTTTTTTTGGGTATTTATCACACTCAAAAAGAATGTCAAAATGGGAGGGTTTGTGTTTTTATTAGTTGTATTTAATGTTTTTTTAATATACAAATAATAACTTTTTAGGCCGAGTTTTCCCATAAAATTGATTAAATTTGAATTGAGAACGAACATATACTAATGCTAGGAGTAATAGCGTTGCAAATTCGACGGTACACAATTTGTTTTGAAAAAAATGTGGCACGTTAGGTCAAATTAGTTATAGAATGAAATTCTCTTATTTGACATCATGATTAATAAGATAGATTAAGCATACTTAAATCTTATAAAAGAACCAAAAAAGAGTTCCAATCTCCACTTTGTTGAGACAATATATATCATCAATCTACTAACCAAGATCGTTATTGCTATATATCGATAATAATATTTAATCATAAACTTTGCGCCTGTGGATGAAATCTTGAGGAAAGTTAAAATGGAAATTCCTTTTATATTTTCTCGGATCACCTTTCACTAGATTACTTCTAATCTTGTAAATATAGGTGTTTTTTTCTTTAAAAATATTGAAAGTAAGTCATAAATTAATGCTAATTATGAGCTAAGTTTAGCCTTAACAAACTTTGTAATCCCTATGTAGTGTAGCTCCTCCTTTTGTTATTTTTGTTCTTTTTCTGTTGCACTTAAGTTATTTTCTAGTCAAAGAAAAATTTGCTATGTTCCATTTTAAAAATTAAAAGTTGCCTGATTTGGTTCTAAGAATCAGTTTTTATTAGTATTAAAAGTTAAAACAATAATTATCAATAGTACTATAAATACTAAGTTATCATATCAAAACCTGAATTTTAATATCGTGATTTCAGTGTTACGATATTTAATATGCATTTTAAAATTGTTTGGCATTCGATAATTATGAAAATGTTATTGAAATATCGAATAACAAATACCATATAGAAATAGGTAGTTACATATAAAATTGAAATATATATTATAACCAACAAATATATAAATTAGTATTAGTACAAAACTAATTGTTTAGACGTTGAACTTTGACTATTCTATCTTGATTCAAGTATTTTTTATTTGGTGTAATTGATTAACAAAGAAATTGCTTGTACTTTCTTTTCAATATTTCTACATGTGTAAGATGTTGGTACGACATAATTGAGACGTTTTTAAAAAAATCAAAGTCGTAATTCTCTATATGAGTATGTGTAAGTCAAATTAACAAACTATGATTTTTAATTTACCGTACCACAACATAATGAAACTAGACTTGTTATGAGACAACGATTAATGAAAATAACACACAATTTCACATGGGAAACCTTCAAGGAGAAGAAAATCCACGGCCAATCGCCAACTCTTATTTAGTTTTAAATGAAAGATGATATAAATACACTAAGTATGTCATGTTTATAAGGACGACAAGAAATCCTAATCCTATAGGGTTTAGAATGTGGAAAAAGATCCGGTCAAGTATAATTCGGTCAAGTAATATTCATTTGCCTTGTAGATTCATGCCAGGTGTATTATAAATAATCTATGATTAAGATTTACTTTAATTTATACACTTATTAAATAAAATAAAAATGGCAAAATAAATACTTACGATAGTAACAAATACTAACGGTAGTTAAATTTATTTGGTAATTGAGTGTTCTCTCACTTTTATAAGTAATGAGTGTTCTCTCACTTTTATAAGGAATAAATTAAACTTATACTGACACGAAAAAAAACCAAGACAATGAGATAATTTTATAAAGTCTAATTTTTATTATACAAAATAAAATAATTGATCAAGTCATTTTAGTGACACCTCAATCATGGAGTTGGTTTAGTTTCGAAAATATAGTGTCAATTTTTGCATTTTATTTCATTTTATATTTAAATATACAAAAAATTAAAAGGTAAGAAGTGAGTCCCAAGTACAAAAGTTTGTTGCAATTTCAAATAAATAAAATTAACTACCGTTAGTATTTGTTACTACCGTTAGTATTTGTTTTGTCATTTTTATTTTATTTAATAAATGTATAAATTAAAGTAAATCTTAACCATAAATTATTTATAATACACATGGCATGAATCTACATGGCCATTGAATATTACTTGACCGGATTTTTTCCCTTAGAATGTGCTACAAATAATTTTCTAAGTAACCTACAAACTAGGTTAAAAAGTTTGCCACAAACATGATAATAATATAATATTTTTGAAAAAACAAGGAAATTAAATGTTAATACACAAGAAAAAATAGCCCCAAGACATTGGTTTTCATTATTTAATAGGTGCTTAAATTGAGTCACTCACAATGGTATAAACATTAGTTCCAAAGATCTCTAATACATAATTAAATAAAAATTATTATTTTAATTTAATTACCTGATATTTATTAGGCTAAATAATTCAAGCAAAACATACTCTTACGTTGAATTAGGAGCTTTCTTTGCATTTACTTTAATCCCTAAATAAAATACAAAATAATTTTATTCTGCATTCAATTGAACTTTTGATTTGAGAATAGCAATTTCAAGATTATTTATGTCACAACTGTGATATTACTTTTATACGACACTCAATGTGAGATAACAATACCAGAATAAAATACCTAAATAACAAAGATACGCTTCTTCAAAGTTATTCTCCAAAGTCTTTTAAAAGATATCACAATAAAAATTCATCCCGATTTATCTCGTAAAAAATATACACATACTTTACTATACTCTATATATCTCAATTTTAATTTAATAAATTAAATATTTATTATAACAATAATAACATACTCAGTGTATATTCTCAAAGTGGGGTCTGAAGAGGGTAGAGTGTACGCAGTTCTTACTTCTATTTCAGAGATGAGGTAGAAAGGTTGTTTCCAATAGACTCTCGGCTGAAGACAAAAACAGTCTAGAAAAAAATGCAATAGAAGTAAAAGAGACAATAAGTAGTAACATAAGAACAAATGGTAACATAACAATACTACCACAAAATAATACTACAATCGATCTACCAGAAACAACAGACATTAATAGAAATCCAAAAACAAGAAACTACAAACGTAGCACCACTACTACTAGTAAGAACAACAAGATAAAACACTTCTACCTACTATAGCATGAACACACTCATATTTACTAATCTTCTACCCTAATTTCGTCCTCCACACTTTCCTTTTTTTTTATTAATTAAACATTTATTGGTAAAAATATATCCACTAAATAATCATATATTATAATCCAACATTAAAATCTCGATATAACTTATTCACCAACCAAATTAACCAAACCAGGTTATGAGTTGATCTTCAAAATTAACTTTCCAAAGGCTTGTAAAAGATTTATAGGTACAAGAAAATCAAAGTAAAAAAATCCAAAAACCAAACAGTGCCTAAAATTCTTTGAATTTGGATTACACAATTCTCCTCCACACCCCTCTTTCTCCTCTATCTTCTTTCATGCCATCATTCTTCTGCCACGTGTCCTACCAAATATCCAAAACTGAAATTAAATCACCACCAAAGCTTTTCTCCATTCCTTTATCTATCACAAACATCATCAACCCATCATCTTCAATCCTTGTAACAGAAACATAAAATAAAATAGAATTTCAAGAAAAAGAAATATTTTGCTTATTCTACATTAATTGGGGGTAAGGGTGTGGTTTCCCAAGTTACAATTACATCCCTAAATAAGTTCTAGAATTACAACCATGTCCTCTTTATTCTTAGCCTTAAAATAATTATCTAAAAGAATTAATCTAAATAGCCGTCCATCACCCAACCGTTTAAACTAAAACAATCGTAGAGGTATAATTTATGTATATCAATGTATACCGACTAGAAAAAGTAACATTGAATCCCAAACTAAAATCTGTATAGCTCGGACTCTAAAAATGCCATTATCCAAAATTACTACATTTTAAAGAATTCGATACAAGTATGACAACATTTTAGGAGAGTTCAAGCAGCTTAAAATTACCTCCAAATTTGTCAAAAACCAAGGGTAGTCACAGAAATCCAAATCAAAACACTTTACAATCCAAACAAAATGCCATCTGTTTTCCTCTAACCATAACCATACCCTTTACTTCTTACAAATTTTGTGTGCCTCACACAATTTTTTTCCTAATAATGCCAGGACAAAATATCCTAAAAACCAAAAAAAAAAAAGAAAGAGATCAATGCCCATTCATTCATTACATGTCACACATTAATCTCTTTAGCTCTATCAGAAAAGTCAGATAGAAAGAAAGAAAGAAAGAGCCTCCATAATTCTATCTCTTTCTCTAAAAAAAAAACCTCTCAAGAAACAGAGAGGAAAAATCAAGAAAACATGGCAGTTTGTACAGTGTACACAGCTCAATCACTCAATTCTACTTGTTCAATCTCCACCCCATCAAAATCCCACTTAGGATTTCACCAAAAACAAGTAATTTTCTACACAAAAAGAACAAACAGAACAACAAGAACTAGCACAAATGTCATAACATGTTCTGCTTCTGATGAAAACAAAACTGTTGTAATTGGCTTAGCTGCAGACTCTGGCTGTGGTAAAAGTACATTTATGAGGAGATTGACAAGTGTATTTGGTGGTGCTGCTGAGCCACCAAAAGGTGGAAATCCAGATTCAAACACATTGATATCAGACATGACAACTGTTATTTGTCTTGATGATTATCATTCACTTGATAGGACTGGTAGGAAGGAAAAAGGGGTAACTGCACTTGATCCTAGAGCTAATGATTTTGACCTTATGTATGAACAAGTTAAGGCTATTAAGGATGGTGTTGCTGTTGATAAGCCTATTTATAATCATGTTAGTGGTCTTCTTGATCCTCCTGAGCTCATTAAGCCACCAAAGATTCTTGTCATTGAAGGATTACACCCCATGTAAGTACTTCGATTTAACTTATATGTACTGACAGTGTCTTGAAGTTTTTGGTATTATATGCAGAACTAGGAGTGTAAGCTTATGAGTTCTGAATTCTAAAAAATGTTATTGATAGTTTATTTGTCCATGTTAAGTGGATTTTTTAATATAAATATAGGATTTGAGCTAAAGCTATACTGAGTTTTGTTGAATTCGTAGGCAAAGATCTAGCTCCGCCGTTGTTTGATTGGAGGTGGCGTTTAAGATAAAAGAAAGATTTTTGAAATTTCTAGTGTAAAACATATCGTATGGCTATGAAAATATGTTACTATTAAGGATAAAATGAAAAGTTTAAAGCTAAATTATTTTACTTTTTTGAGATAGATTAAAAGGAAAGTGCCTCATAAAATATGACAAGGGAATAAAAAAAGATGACTTGATTTACTTTTGAGTTGTTAATTTCACTTGTTATAATAGTTACTTATAATTATCTTTTAAATAGTCCACGTAATATTTAAAAAAAGAACATTTTTACTGTCAATATATAAAAATTAAAATCTTAATATATATGTTATTTGTTAATTTTTTTAAGAAATGCACTGATGTTTCTCTTTCTAATGTTAACACAACACATGCAGAGTTGACACATTGAAAGAAAAACTTTGGTTTCTCCGTATATTCAGATTCTTTAGTTCTACTTGTCGGTTGTGTAACCAAACATACTTTACTTTCCTATAAAAGGGAAAAAATGACAATGGTGAATGTATCGTGAAACTATATTGAGTATGTTGTTGTTGTCGTCATAATTTTTCCCTTTTTCCATTGAGCCTTTAGAATTATCATCTGTTTGTTTGTAAACTAAGACATTGTTGAGTTTAATAAAGAAAGATGAAGGAAATGGATGGTGTTATAATAATGAGGATAAATGCTTCCTTGGTTGAGATATAATCAAAACGGTAAAAATAGCGTCTACTAGTCACTTTTTGATTTGATCCCTTGTCCTTAAATTTCAAATTTCGTAAATGAAATATCATGATATTATCTTAAAATATTACTCGTAGAATTTGAAACTCCAAAATAATAATAATTATTTTTAATTACAGGAGCTAAAAATGGCTATTTATGGATATTTTTCATCAAATGTATGGTTGAGGAGTTAAGGTCACTTTTCAAAATGGGCCTCTATAATCATTTGGGCCCAGTCCATTCCTCATTTAATTGTTTCTTCTTATTTTAGTGTTGGTATTATGATATTTTTTGCATTAAAATTTACATTTTTTCCTTCTTAAGGAACTCCAAAAAAATAAAATAATCAGTGTGGGATCATTCAGCTTGGTATATTATGCTTGTGTAGCAATTTCAGCATAGTATATATAATGCCTATAATGCAGATGTTTAGTGGCCTTTTCAGCATTATTGATTGAAAATATGAAGAAAACACACTTATTTTTGGTTTTCCAGTCGATATTCGGTACCCGCTTCAGAACTTCGATTAATCCAGATTCATGCTACCCAAATCCCATTTAAGGGTGAAGTGTGCAAATTCAATAACTTTCTTACGGCAAATACAAGATTTGGGTCAAAATTACTGAATTTGATCGAACACGCAACGTACATACTAGCTCCGCCCCTAATAATCAAACACATAATCTAGTAAAGTTTCATTTTTACGTCCGCTTATTCTTAAATCTCTAGTCCTACATGTTTGTTTCTTTCATTTCGTTTATCTTATTATCTTGTTTTTATTGTTACTGCTTTCTTTTCATCTCTTCTTGAGCCGAGGGTCTATCAGTAACAACCTCCCTACCCTTACAAGGTAGGGGTAAGGTCTACGTACACTCTTCCACATCTCACATGTCGAATTGTACTGGACATGTTGTAATCTAGTAAATCTGATTATTTGTTTTTCATTTTCTATGGTATATAGGTATGATGAGCGTGTGAGAGAGCTATTGGATTTCAGTATCTACTTGGATATTAGCAATGAGGTTAAGTTTGCATGGAAGATCCAGGTAACTATCACTACAATTTAACATGTACAATTGACCTATAACTACCTTATAAGTGACCTGATTGTGTAAATATCTTTTACGCTGTCAGTGCATAGAACTTAAAACTCAAATGAAATATGCTCGACATTGGTTCTTTTTGACCTAACTGTTATTTCTTGAAAATGCAGAGGGACATGGCTGAGAGAGGACACAGCCTTGAGAGCATTAAGGCCAGTATTGAAGCCAGGAAACCCGATTTTGATGCTTACATTGGTGGAGTACTTTCCCTTGAAATAATAATTAGCAATGTTGCTCGACTCCTCAAAAAAGTCGCAGGGTGTGTGTCAGATCCTCCAAAAGCTATGCGTTTTTGGAGGATCTGACACGAGTGCGACATCAAATTTGGAGAGTCCGAGCAACATAGATAGATAATACATTACATGATTACTGAATGAAGATGAATAAGATAAGTAAAGTGGCAAAATTTGTGTGTTTTGGTGCAGACCCACAAAAGCAATATGCAGATGCAGTCATTGAAGTGCTCCCAACTCAGCTTATCCCAGATGACAATGAAGGCAAAGTTTTGAGAGTGAGATTGATAATGAAGGAAGGAGTGAAGAACTTCAACCCAGTTTACCTGTTTGATGAAGGTTCCACAATCTCATGGATTCCTTGTGGTAGGAAGTTGACTTGTTCTTACCCTGGCATCAAGTTCACCTATGGCCCTGACACCTACTTTGGCAATGAGGTATATGTTGCATTCTTTCTCTACCTTCCAAAACTTTATCATACTAATCAATTAAATCTCTCGCCCTGTGGTCGCCATTCCATTCCCCTTAGTCGTAGGTGCTCGTCCTATTCTGATTTGAATGAGACGGGGCTCCCGAGGTACATATGGCTGGCCCTTCTGGTGTCTTGGTGATACAAACAAAGAAAAACTTGAAAAGGGTCGTCCTTATTCTTGAAGAATGAGGGGCAACAGGATTGATCGAGAAGGCAAGCAACTCCTCTTTCCGAAGAAGAGTGTCTGCCCGAGCTATCTTAAAGTTAAGCTCTCTAGGTTAGCTGTAGGTAAAATTCTTCCAGAGCCAGAGACACAGGGTGCTACTCCTTTAGAAAGAGGGAATCCGCAAGGAAGTATAGCACACGGAATAACTAATTCCCTCTTGTAGCTTTGCACCGAGTATTAAGAATATGCAGAATTTAGGTTCGATCAACTTGTGCTAAACTGTTAACAGGGTGCATCAGATGGTTAACCGTTTTCTTGTCCACCTGTCTAGACCCAACCCAGGAACTCAATTGGCAGGACATTAGTTGCTGATTACTAGTCAGGCTAGAAAATTTAGCTTTGTATTGTGAGGATTCATCTTAAATTGACTAGTTTATTTGCTAGTCATCAACTTACCGACCATCCTTATCCGGTTTGGGACCAACATGTGACCAAGCAAGGTAACACAGGTGGGAATTAGGCTGGAATATTTTGTTATGCAATCTAATATGTATATATAAACATTAAAAGAACGTTAAAGATTCTTCTCGGTACCTCTCAATGATATGTCATAGTTCTTTAAAGACAACATGCTAGAAATTACCTGGCTAATGCAGAAGCGGGGTCTGAACCATTGTTCAGCTATTCTCCCAGAATCATGCCTGATATTCACCATCTGATTTTCGTCGTACTTGCAGGTATCTGTCTTGGAAATGGATGGCCAATTTGACAGACTAGATGAGCTCATCTATGTAGAGAGCCATTTGAGCAACCTCTCCACCAAATTCTATGGTGAAGTTACTCAACAAATGTTGAAGCATGCTGACTTCCCTGGCAGCAACAATGGAACAGGTTTCTTCCAGACCATTGTCGGTTTGAAGATCAGAGACCTCTACGAGCAAATTGTTGCCAGCAGAACTGGAGCTCCAGTCGCAGCTGCAAAGGCCTAAACTTTGCCAAAACTCTATTAACAGCTAGGCACCAGAATCATCTGTTGTACCTTGTTGTTTCCCCCTCTTCCCTAAATTTTATTTGCCGACTTCTTTCCCCCACTTTCATGGTAGATAATTCCCCATAAATGAGAAAACACACTTTGTTATGTATTTATTTGTAGCTGCAAATGTGTTGAGAGTTGTAACATGGATAATAAAGGTGAAATGAATTTCAATTCCAAGCAGTTTCTGCACTATCTATTCGGAAGTAAGCTACTGGACAATAAATGAGATTGAACCCACCCAAAAAAAAAAAAACAGAAATCTGATAAGACGTAAACACAACGTTTCATGCTAAAGGTTGAGACTAAACAAAACATAGCGCAAGTCTCAGAATGCCATACTTTTGTTAGAACAGATGAAGCATACAAAGACTAATACAGAGAAGCATGATATTACCAGAATTTATCAGTGCTAAGTTCAACATATTAACAACCTACTACTCAAGGTTCCTACAATACTTACCCGGGGAAACAACAGTTGGAGAGTAAAATAATATATACATAATACAATTGATGCATACGTTGAGTCAATTTTCCTCGTGTTTACTTGAGAGTAATAAACTTGTTACTACCATGTTTTGCCCAATAGTCCTTCAGGTCAATTGGGTTAGAAAGATCATGACCTTCAGTTGCAAGTGTACAAAGAAGCTTATTATATGCTCCATTAGTCATTTTCCTCCCAGCCTTACGATTCCCAGGCTTTGAGGGATTCAATGGGAGGGGAAATTCAGATAAGGAGGTGGTACAGCATGATGATTGCCACCCACCTCCACATTTGTAGCACCTTCTAGAAATGCCTGTACAGGAACAAAACGGTGGTGGCAGGCCAGAAAAATCAGCACTAGCTTGACTGCGAACTGAATTTGGATTCTTTGGTACAGTGGCCTCTCCACATCTAGCTTCTCCTTTAGTTTTTTTAGAGGCAGAAGACTTATTTTCTGGCCGTTCCACTTTCAAAAGTTTCGATACAGTTTCACGAATTCCCTTCATAGGAGGTGTCTTGTTTTTCTTAATCTTCTGTGATTTGGCCTTGAACTTGACATTCACGTTTTGTTCACCTGTCGGGGCAACAGAACGAATAGGAACAGCAGCACAAGGTTTTGCTTCGGATCCAAATTTTGTTGCCGGGGGGAAATTAACTTGAGATGCCATTTGATAGCTTATGGGAGGAGGTTCTATCTTCGTTTCTGCCAGTCCTGCACATATTGTAGTTTGTGAGAATTTCAGTACACCAACAACTACGCCTTAGTCCCAAACAAGTTGAGGACAGCTCTATCAATCCACATTTCTTCAATTAAGCTCATACCATATCATCATCATACAAAATGAAATAAGAATGACTAATAAGTCTTAGAACAAGTCTAAAACTCCACCTGTGTGAGCTTGCTTACATTGTTGGTCCAAAGCCCAGATAAAGGAGGAGGGTTGTGGTAGGCTGACAGCCAACGTAAAACTTGCCAATTCATGTGAGAATTTCAGTAACCATATTTTTCATTTTCAAACAGAACTACAAAGATGGTTTCAGTATGATTAAACATAGATCCTGAAATCAGCCACATTAATTTACAAATGGAGACGTGATTACCATAAGTCCTAACCAATGCAGATGCAAAACCAGGGCAAAAGAAATTACATGTTAGCAATTCCACACATTGAAAGCGATACAAGTCAAAGTCATTCAGCAATCGCTGTAACTATAGTAGCTAAGCAGATTCCCCATAACTTTTAAGCAAACACTGATAAAGTATCATTTTTCTTTGTTTCAAGCATTCAAAAGAATGATCGCCAAGAAACAGAAATACCAGTAACTACATTATAGCTTGGAAACTGACATCAGGAGCAACAGCAAAATCCCCGAATGCAAGTGACTGCAGTAGGTGTAATCCAAATGTCAAACAGGTACAAGGGTATAGTTCCATCCAAGAAAATACTGTTTCTGCAGATAAATTATAGCCCCATCGAATTGTATGTAACTAACATTTGAGTAAATTACGCTAAATACACCTATAATATGACTCAGCCACGGATACACTTCATGTATTTCAAAATCAAGTACTTAATCCTTACATAATTGGAATCTTACGCAAACACTGAATTTTGTATCGTTTCTAATTTTTCATTTCTATTTTGATCATTTCAGTACAATTAATAGTAATTTACTCAATCACGGATATACCCTCGTGTTTCAAAATCAAACACTAGCATTCCTTATATAATGAAAATCTTACCACCAAAGATTGTGGTGGGATGGTAAGTACCCTATTCTTCCTTAACCAGAGGTCTCGTGTTCGAGCCATGAGAATGGAGTCACTTTTAATAGGGAGCGTTTTACCCCCAATTCCCAAAGTGCGACTTCACGGCAAGAATCCCAATTAGTCGGGCCCCAAACACCGGGTGAGAAACCAAACAAAAGAATATCTTACATAGCATTTTGTATATAACTGCCACTGAAATATATGGATGATCCGCTATTTCTATAGGATTTCAACTACACAGGGGCTTTAAGAGTTTGATCTTGAAATAGTACTCCACTATATTCCATGAGCATTTAGAGTGATTACTTTTAATATATTGAAGTGGGTAATTAGCTCAAGTGGAACATGCTTTCTCTATGCCCCATGGCTTAGTTCAAGTGACAAAGGTTGAGGGATGCGAACTAAGCTTGGTATATCAGTGGAAAAGGGTAGAGGGGCGAGCCCATTATCTCCGAGTTTTAAGGGTTGCAGTTACTCCTAAGGGGTTGTTTGGTACGGGGATAGGATAGACAAAGGGCCTGTTTGGCCATGAAAATTTCACTTTTGTCCGGGGTTAAATTCCAGAAAACACGCTCGGACATAAAATTTCGAAAAAATCTGTTTTTACTTTTTTTAAGAATTTTCAAAAACAACAAAAAACTATTTTCACTCCAAATTACCCACAAAAATTCAAAAACAATAATAATTTATTTCATGGCCAAACACAACTCCAATTTTCAAATATCATCTTTCACTTTGAAAACAAAAACTTTTTTTCTATTTTCACAATGAAACATGGTCAAATGCCTACAAAGTTAACCCATGGATTAGTTGTCCCAGCATGTATATGAATAACTTATCTCATTATCGTAGTACAAATGGTGGGATAAACAATCGCAGGACTAACTAATAGCCCTGACCAAATACAGAATAAAATAATCATGCATGTTATCACGGGTTTATTATCCCTTATCCCTCGTACCAAACGATCCTAAGGTTGACCTAGACGGATTTCTTGATCATAAAAATTAAAAAGAATTAACAATTTGAGAGATAGCAAATTGTAGAAATTCCAAGAATGCAATCCCACCAGAAATGAAAACAAAAGGCAACAGCAGCATCAATTGGAAACTCAGAGAACACACCCAGCCAAAAAAAAAATAATCCTTCCTTTTTAAAGCATAAACACCTAATTCCACACTTCTAACATATACAAAAATTAGATTAACTGCAGAAAATAAAGGGGATAATCTTAATAGTCTCAAGAAACAGAAATTTCAAAGGAAGAACAACTTACAGTGGCCACAGAGTTGGAGCAAAGTGATATAAGTTCTAAAGGGTTTCTTGTTTT
Source organism: Jaltomata sinuosa (assembly GCA_003996215.1). NCBI lineage: Eukaryota > Viridiplantae > Streptophyta > Magnoliopsida > Solanales > Solanaceae > Jaltomata > Jaltomata sinuosa. The sequence goes on along the minus strand of QJPP01000354.1, from coordinate 649,592 downwards.
CCTTCTTTACTTGTAACTGCCCTCCAGACCACTTTACTTGTGTACTTGTGGTCTAAAATAATGTCGTTCATTTTTACTTGTCCACTATTTTTTAAAAATAAATTTTTATTTTTACTTATCACTTTCTATATATTAAAAAAAGATGATTAATTTTTTCCATGTTTTACTATTAACATAAATCATTTATTCCTCAAATTATTTTCTAAGATTTAATATTAAATATTAATAATTAATAGGAGTAATATAATAAAATAATCATGGCAATCATTATTTTGAGTGTGTCAAATCTAAATAGGACAAGTAAAAATAAATATGGGAGTAGTTGTTATTTTAAAAATTTAAGGTATATTTAATTGTTTGTTTTCACTTTTTAATTATTAATTATAAATATAAAAAAATATTAATATAATAAAAGAAAATATTAAATATTAAAAAATAATAAATAAAAATAATTTAGTTAAATTATATTTTAATTAATATTTTTTTTAAAATATATAAATTAAAATGTGACAAATAAAATAATTCGGAGAGTATATATTTGAAGGACAGAGTTGTCGTCAAAGTGGAGGACCAGAATTATGGCAAAGTCCTAAATCCCAACATGTGCTATAAACTTGTCACTCCTCCTTTCACCGTTCACTTTTGCTCGTCTAATATTTTAAAATAAATTTTTACTCATAGTTATTTTTTAAAAAAAAATTAATATTTTTTACTTTTAATATTAATTATTTATTCTTCAAATTAATTTTAAAATTTAATATTAAATATTAATTAATATAAATATTATAATAAAATACTCATTTCAATTATTTTTTAAGAGGCGTTTAAAATCCACCATGAATAAATAAAAGTAAATAGAAAAAGTAATATCTAGAGATGGTCTAAAATAATCCTTTAAATGTATATTTGAATAATTTTAATTTTTTTATATTTACAAAAATTAATCATAGATACAATTTAAAGGCAAGTAAACATTAGGCATTTTCGCTTGAATAAGATAGGGAAAATGGTCCAAACCACATTTAAATTATGGTCGAAATTGCTATAACACACTTTAACTTTGTGGGGGTCTTACGATTCCATGGACATTTTTTTAGTGTATTTTTGTGGCCTTTATCTGCTTAGCTGGATAAGAAAGTGAATATATGTACTTTGAGCGCGTAGGGATCAAAACAAAATGACACAAACCTATCTCTATCTACCACGTAACAATCCAAGTATTGTTTTAATTTAATTTTTTACACTAAACACTCCATATATTTTTTTACACTAAACACTCCAAAAAGTTTGACTTAATGAATAATTTTGTCTTTTTAATTAGCGCGTGTAAGCACTCTCTAATGTTTGGCTAATTTAGTGAACCAGCTAAGCACATAAAGGCCACAAAAATACACTAAAAAAATATTCAGGGAGATCATAGGATCCCCACAAAGTTGAAGTGTGTTATAAAAATTTCGGCCATAATTTAGATGTGTTTTAGACCATTCTCCCAATAAGATACATTTGCTTGAAGTATAGATATTTTTTGCCTTAATTTCAACCATTTTTGTATGAAGTACTTAAGGTACATATGCATGAAATTGGATCATTTTTTGCCTAAACTTGAAGCGTATATATATATATATATATATCTGAAAATCAACTAGTTTTTACCTGAATTTCATTCATCTTTTATGAACTTAAGACACGTGTATAAAGTTTAACCATTTTTTTTTGCCTAACCTAAGACACATATGGCTAAAATCTAGCCATCTTTTACTTGATTTTAGTCATTTTTGTCTGAACAATTTTTTTTAGAAATAACTTATTTTTCGGACTTCAATAATTCAACATTCAAATCTACTTTAAATGAGCTTAAATTTGAAACATAAGCTTCAAAAATTATAAAAACAAATTCAATCATCAGTTTGACAAAAACGACAATGAATCTAATTTACAAACGGACTTTTAACTCTACTTAATGCTTCTTTCTTCTTCGGCCTTCCCCTTCGACTCGTGAGAACATATTGTTTATACTTATTGGGAGACCACGAAATCAGAATTTAAAATTTATGAATTCAAAATTTTGATCATTTTAAATTATTGAGCTCTGAATTAATAATTTGTATATAATCCTTCAATGGGAAACAATATTGATGATCACTTTACTCCAAAACAAAAGAAATAAAAGTTGTACAGCTAAATAGAGACTAATGAAGCTGCATGATATTGATAAATTTTCTAAAAATCGTACACCACATTTTATATATATATAGATATATATAATTTTTCGTGAACCACTTATTTCTTCGAAACAAAAGATTAGAGTCATCTTCCTCCTTTTTCCCAAGAAGTCGACGGCGTTACACCATTGGGATACTTCGAATAAACTTGAGTACATATAGGATACATCGGTGTTAAAATCTTTTCTCAAGATATCTTCCAAACTATTGGGGTCATTGCTCCGGATCTTGTTCTCCCAGTGTGAAACTAGTTGGTTCCGTAGTTTTAAAATTCTGCTGATCCCAAATACTCCATCTGTATAAAATAATAATCATGTGATTAAGACATGATTAAGTTAATAAATAAAAAAAGAGAAAAATGTTGCTGCCCAGGATCGAACTGGGGACCTTTAGTGTGTAAGACTAACGTGATAACCACTACACCACAGCAACTTATATTTTGTATGTCAATACTAGTATAAATTGACCTAACAATTATCTTAGTATTGAAAGGTGCGGGGAAACACATTAGGTGAAACGCTACTTGTGAAACTTATTTTCCCTACTTTCGCTAAAAAATTAAAATCATTTTTCTCATTATTTTGAATTACCCGAGTTAATCGAGGAAGTTCTAGTGAAACGCTTAAACGCAGACTGACTTTTTCTCGCATCTCACTCTTCGTGCAAAGAGTCATTGTTTAAGAAACTTATTTTTCTATTAAAAAATATATATTTTTCAAATTTTTTGATCAATCAAACTTTAAAAAATTGAAAAATATTCCCCCCCCCCCTTCAAACTCACCCTAAAACACTACTCCAGTTGAGTTGAGTGGAAAACTATACACCCATATATTGCAATCCATGAGGGGGGAACAATCCTAATGATTTACTCTCTAATTAGTATACACTCTTGTTTTACCCATTATTTCTATGTGTTTGATAGAAGTCTTTGGTGAATAGATCTACTTGTTTCTAGTCTTAATTAAAGCCAATATTTTTTAATAAGCTCGACTAGAACTTTTTTGTTTTTTCAAAAAATGTAGATGTATTGAAAGCTCATTTTCTGAGGTTGGCATGGAAATGAGGCCGATGCACATGTCATCTAAGAGAAAGAAAGTTTTAAGTGTTTTGGGTTAATTATCCAACGAAATAGGGAGATTAATGATGATGTCACACATTATATTAATGTAGGGCGGATAAAATAAAAGCTCGCGTTCGGAGTATTGTACGATAAAAAGGTATCACCAAAACATAAAGATAAAGTTTACAAAGTGATGGTTAAACCAACTATATTTTATAGGGGGGAGTGTTGGTTAGTCAAGACTCTCACATTTAGAAGATGAAAGTTGCGAAAATGAGGATGTTGTAGTGAATGTGTGGGCATAATAGGAGAGATATGATTAGAAATGAAGAAATCTGGAATAAGGTAGGAGTGACCTCGATGGAGGACAAGATGCGGAAAGTGAGACTGGAATGGTTCGGGCATGTGAAGAGAGGAAATGCATGAATGTCCCAGTGCTGAGGTGCGAGAGATTGTCTATGGATAATTTTAGGAGAGTTAGGGTAAGCTAAAGAAGCACTAAGGAGAGGTGATTAGACAAGATATGACACAATCACAGCTTACCAAGGATATGATCTTAGATATGAGTTGTGGAAGACACATATTAGGGTAGAAGGTTAGTAAGTAGTAAAGCGTTATCTTGCTCATCCTTCCATACTAGTAGTCGCAGTACTTTTCTAGTGTCCTTCGATTTCTGCTACTATCTACTTTCTCTTGTAATTTGATTATCACATTTTTTTGTTGTAGTTAATGCTCTTTTTTCAGAATGCTTGCCATGCTTTCTATAGTATTTTGCTATTATTTTTTCACTTTCGTTATTTCCTTTTCGATTTACTTTTTCTTGAGCCGAGGATTTATTGAAAATAATTTCTCTATCTCCCAAAATAGGAATAAGATCATCGTACACTCCTCCCCAGTATCCACCTGTGAAATTACACTGAATATGAGTATGTTATTGTTGCAGATGTATTTGAAGCTTTAATTTTTTTTTTGAAGAAAGCCTTGACCCATACCAAGCAGGAAACAGTTTACAATTACGGAGTTGTTCGTCTTAAGGAAATTGTTCATAATGGACTTTGCATGTCCCTTAAGAAATTACAAATAAAATATATATTTTATCATAATACTCATATTAATTGGTGTATAGTCTCAATGAACTTGGAGAATGAACAATTAATATTAAGAGTAAAGCAAGTACTTTTTTTCTTGATATGCTGAAGTTAATAAGTAAAAATAAAAATTTATTTTTAGTATAATGGATAAATAAAAACGAGAATAAAAATCAGGTAGGCCACATCATCTTGTATACTAATTTCATTTTAGTAATGTGGCAAACTATAATATAATACTCAAAAAAAAGAGAAAAATGTTGCTGCCCAGGATCGAACTGGGGACCTTTAGTGTGTAAGACTAACGTGATAACCACTACACCACAGCAACTTATATTTTATATATCCTAAGTAATCCATTAAAGTAGATAGATCCTCAAGAGTGATCGAGAAACAATAAAAACTTTAACTATAAACTTGATTTTGCTGGAATCTTCCTACAAAATGATCAAATCGGTATGAAGAAAGATGAATGTGGAATACTATTAGATTTCTTAAAAACCAAACCAAATCGATAAATATGTATTATATTTGGTTTGGTATTAATAATTGAAAAACCTAGAGGTTACTTTCTATATACACACACACAAAAACAAACATATTCTTAAATTCATCTATTTAGTAAACTGTTCTGTGATTTTGACACCAAATCTGTAATTATTTGAATCTTGTAGTAGTTGCCAAAATATATTGATAAAATATCTAGGAATATGATGGTCAACTTATTTAATCAGCTACAATATCTGGAGTATATCTATTAATCTACCTACTGCATATAAAATATGCATTTGTTGCAAAAGTTTGCCACACAAAAGCAACGTCTTCATGAAATGAAATATTGTGCTACATAAATTTGACACTATACTCTAATCTTCCTCTCTGTGATAATATGGAGATTCTGCACTTTCATTTCGACTTAATACAATTCTTGATTTTCTTGTTCCTTCTCTTTGTTGTTGTTAGAAAATGGAAGAAAAATATAGCTAGGAGTAACCAAAGATCATTGCCACCAGGTCCATGGAAACTGCCTCTTATTGGAAGCATGCATCACCTGATTGGAGCACTACCACATCATGCTCTTAGAGATTTATCCAGAAAATACGGGCCACTGATGCACCTGCAGCTAGGGGAAATACATGCAGTTGTTGTATCATCTCCTCATATGGCAAAAGAATTTCTAAAAGTTCATAACCTTTCTTTTGCAGCAAGGCCAGAGCTTATGGCGTCTGATATAGTCTTTTATCGTCAAAAAGACATTGTATTTGCAAAATATGGCGATTACTGGAAACAGATGCGCAAAATATGCATCTCAGAGCTACTCAGTGCAAAGATGGTCAAGTCGTTTAGTTTAATTCGACAAGATGAGGTTCATGATCTTGTTGCATCAATTCGTTCCACGCCAAATGTTGTGGTTAACATGACAGAAAAGGTTCTTCGACTTACCAGCTCTGTTATTTGTAGATCAGCTTTTGGAAAAGTATGGGAAGATAGAGATAATTTGTTAATGATCATGAGGGAAGTACTACCCTTATCAGGCGGGTTCGATGTGGCTGATTTCTTTCCTTGTTGGACATTACTTCACGAAATTAGTGGAATGAGAAGCAGATTGATGAGTATGCATCAGAAGATTGATGTAATATTGGAGAAGATTATTAATGAGCATAAAGAGAGTCAAGCAAATGGGAAAGAGCGCAACAACGAGTTTGGGGGTGAAGATTTGATTGACGTTTTACTCAGAGTTATGATGAATGGTGAACTTCGATTTCCAATCACAAATGACAACATCAAAGCAGTCATTCTTGTAAGTTAATTTGGTTCTATCTCATCAAAACAGTCATTCATTTAGATCTTGTTCATGTTTACGCTTATTGTGCACATCAAAGAGTACATAAAATGGAATGTACAAATTAAAGGATTTCTTATGTTTATAGCTACCTCAAGTGGTAGTTTTTGTTAGTCACATCATTTGCAAAAATCATATGTTAATAGTTAAACTTCAATATTGTAGGACATGTTCTTCGGGGGAACTGAAACTTCATCAACAACAATTCAATGGGCGTTGTCTGAACTGATGAAGAACCCGAATGCCATGGCCAAAGCACAGGCAGAAGTGAGATGGGCCTGTACAGGGAAGAAAGATTTGGATGACAATGATCTCGAAGAATTGAAGTATCTGAAGTTAGTGATCAAAGAAACACTACGGTTACACCCTGCATCTCCTCTTTTAGGCCTTAGGGAATGCAGGGAGGAAATAGTAATTAATGGATACACTATTCCTCTTAAAGCCAAAGTGATTGTTAATGGTTGGGCAATTGCAAGAGATTCTGAAAGTTGGGACGACCCTGAAAATTTCGTGCCAGAGAGATTTGAAAACAGTTCTGTGGATTTTAACGGAAATCATTTTCAATTTATTCCGTTTGGTGCAGGAAGCAGGATGTGTCCAGGAATGCATTTTGGTTTAGCTAATGTTGTGTATCCATTAGCACAGTTGCTTTACCACTTCGATTGGCAACTTCCTTATGGACTAAAACCTGAGGATCTGGATATGACTGAAACACTTGGAATATCTGCAGCTAGGAAAAATGATCTTCACTTGATTGCCATTCCACATGATTTGTCACAATATTGACACGAAATATCGTTATCATAGTTTTATGATGCCCTCTTTCCTATTCAGACTTTGTGCAAAGTTCCATTTCATCTTTCGAAGTGTATCCCCTAAGAAAGTAATAAATCCTATTTCATCTTTCTACAATGACTACATATTGTTTTCAATGTTTTAGTGAATTGTTGCCCGTCATGCTTTGTTCTGTTTCTTTGGATGAATATAGAAGCAGTTAGCTCATAAAACCTCAACCATTGGTCTTTCACTGTTTGTAAAGCTAGTTCTGACCTTTCTGGAAAGAATGAACTTGCAATTTTATTCATAGATGGAGATTTAAGAAAAAAAGGCAAAAAGGGGAAGGAACGGGGAAGAGAGTACCTTTAATATCTGTCATCTGGCTCCTAGTCCAGGCCTTATTGTGTCATCTGAATGAAAAGAGCATTAATCTTGGCTGCAAAGTCTGGAGAAACATTGCATTATCCCATGAAATCTACAACAATCCCACTTCATTCCAGGATATAATTATGAATCATAAGACCATAAATACATTTGAGTTTCATGCTATTTCAGCTGTGCTTACCTTCATAATAGAAGTAGCATTTCATTTCAATTTACAAGAAAAAACTTTACAACGAAAAAACTGTAAATGTGAAATGGATATGCAACTCTATACACATCCTGAGTAAACCCAAAACTAGATACAGGAAAGTTCCCAATCATTCTCCCCAAGAGTGATAGAGAAATAACAACATAATAAGTGTAATTCCATAGGTGGGGTATGGGGAGGGTAGTGTGTACGCAGACCTCACCCTTACCTCGTGGAAGTAGACAGGCAATTTCTGAAAGACCCTCGGCTCAAGTTATGCATATCAAACTAGTTTGAAAATAAAAAATAAAAAATACAGAAGTAAAGAGGACACAACAAATCATACTGAAAACATTACATAACATTCAGAAGACAAGGAACTGATAGAGAAACAATGAAAAGTTAACTTTATAAACACCTCGCATCTAGAGGCTGAACATTGTGAAGAAACAGCAAGTCACCCGATTGCCTTATCAACCTTAACTTGGGTGATTGTGCTGGCATCATCCAACAGAATGATCGAATTGGTATGAAGAAAGATAAATGCGAAGACTTTCAGCTCAGCCGACAATTGCCAGTAGGCTGTTTTACTGCTGGGACAGAGCATACAAGAGAGCCAAATATACCACTCAGGGAATATGCTATAGCATAGAATGGAAGATCTTCAGGTTCCTTCGCTGACAAAGCTTCTGTTCCGAGCCCATGAGCACTTAAAGCAAGGAAAAATAGTCATGAGAGCAATATTATACAGCTTGGATCTTCTTCTATGTAAAAATTTTCAATGCATAGTTTTTCTTAAACACAAAGTGATCTTCAATTGATTTTTTTTAATCCAATTCATCCATCTCTAATTGTAGAGAGAATGAATTTATTAGATCAAGCAGTTCAATCTACAAAACAGTGGAGATAGAACTCCCTGAACCTGCCAAAATGAATCAGGCTCCATTGACAAGGGCTGACAGGATTTCTGTTAAAGCTCACAAAAGTGTTCAAGGGTTGGTTAGGACCCTCCTATACAAAGTATGCAAAATCAAGGAACATAAAAGAATGGGTATATTTGCAAAAAATATACAATGTTCGAAGTTAGATACAGAATGTCCAAAAGTATATTCTGTTAAAGCTCACAAAAGTGTTCAAGGGCTGGTTAGGACCCTCCATACACAATGTTCGAAGTTAGATTTTGTCAAGTCTAACTGCAGACTGAAGTGGATATATTGGCAAAAAAATTTAAAAGGCGGATACAGATTAAGTGACTGTGTCAAAACAGACTGCCTGGTAAAACTTGTACAAAGCAGATCTATTAGCTATTCCAGAAGTCACTGTGATGCTAATGACATAAGCAAAGGGGTAATCTGGTCAACACAGCCAAAAGTTTCTAAGGTAGCTACAGTAAAGTTCTTTCGAGCTCAGACACCCTATATATCAAGTTGTGCCGAAGTGGATATACTTGCAAGGTTTTTAAAAAGCAAGCACAAATTAAATAGCAGCATCAAAATCAGGATGTTGCAATGGATGTGTGGGTTTATTAGGAGAGATAGAATTAGGAATGAGGATATCTGAGATAAGGTAGGTGTGGCGTCGGTGGAAGACAAGATGCAGGAAGCGAGGTTGAGATGGTTCGGACATGTGAGGAGGAGAGGCACGGATGCCCCAGTGTGGAGGTGTGAGAGGTTGGCTATGGATGGTTTCAGGAGAGGTAGAGGTAGACCGAAGAAATATTGGGGAGAGGTGATTCGACAGGACATAGTGCAGTTGCAGCTTACCGAGGACATGACCCTAGATAGGAAGGTGTGAAGGACGCAGATTAGGGTAGAAGGTTAGTAGGTAGGAGTGCATCTATGCTAGTAGGTAGGAGTGTTTTTGCCTTGTTGTCCGGACTAGTAGTCGTAGTGCTACGCTTGTAGTTTCTTGGATTTCTCGTATAGTCGTATTATTTTGTGGTAGTGTTGCTCTGTTTCTATCTGTTGTTTGTTACTACCTATTGTCTCTTGTACTTTTATTACGTCTTTTTCTAAACTGGTTTTATACTGTTTTTGCCTTGAGCCGAGGGTCTATCAGAAACAGCCTCTCTACCTCACCTCTGAGATAGAGGTACGAACTGTGGGAATACACCGGATATGTTGTTGTTTGGTTGTGCCCATTTTCAACACAGGCTAGCTGTCAGTAGTATCTTAGGATATTATTGATCTGCCTAACTTGCATATGAATATCCCTTGGGTGCAAAATTGGCCACACAAGTACTACCTCTTTTCATTTTTGATAGCAACATCTTCATCAAATGAAATATTGAGCTAGATAAATTTGACACACTACCTAATGTAGAAACATTCACCAAAAAACTTCCTTCTGATCCTCCTCATTGTGATAATATGGAGATTCTGCACTTCCATTTTAACTTAGTTCCAATCTTGCTTTTCTTGTTCCTTCTCTTTATTGTTGTCAGAAAATGGAAAAATTTAATAACTAGAAGTAAACAAAGATTGCCACCAGGTCCATGGACTTTACCCTTTATTGGAAGCTTGCATCACCTGATTGGAGCACTTCCACATCATGCTCTTAGAAATTTAGCCAGAAAATATGGGCCACTGATGCATCTGCAGCTAGGGGAAATACATGCAGTTGTTGTATCATCTCCTCATATGGAAAAAGAATTTTTGAAAATTCATGACCTTTTTTTTGCAGCCAGGCCAAAGCTTGTGGCCTCTGATATAGTCTTTTATCGTCAAAAAGACATTGCATTTGCAGAATATGGTGATTACTGGAAACATATGAGTAAATTATGCATTTCAGAGCTACTCAGTGCAAAGATGGTCAAGTCGTTTAATTTAATTCGACAAGATGAGGTTCATAATCTTGTTACAACAATTCGTTCCACGCCAAATGCTGTGGTTAACATGACTGAAAAGGCTCTTGAACTTACCAGCTCCGTGATTTGTAGATCAGCTTTCGGAAAAGTATGGGATGATCGAGATAATTTGTTAATGATCATGAGGGAAGTACTAGCCTTATTAGCCGGGTTTGATGTGGTAGATCTCTTTCCTTCTTGGAAATTACTTCACGAGATCAGTGGAAAGCGAAACAGCTTGATGAATATGCATCATAAGCTTGATGTAATATTGGAGAATATTATTAATGATCATAAGCAGAATAAAGCAAATGGGAAAAAGGGCAACAACGAGTTTGGGGGTGAAGATCTGATTGACGTTTTACTCAGAGTTATGGAGAATGAACTTCAATTTCCTATGACAAATGACAACATCAAAGCAGTCATTCTTGTAAGTTAATTTGGTTCTATCTCATCAAAACAGTCAATCATTAGAGTCTTGTTCATGTGTATGATTATTGTATACATCAAAGAAAAGAGTGTCGCATAAAATGAGATGAATGAAAAAGGATCAAAAGATGCTCAATCATAACACTCACATATTGCCTTTGATGTTACATAAAAAGGGGATGTAGAAAGGGTTTCTTAAATTCATAGCTATGTCAAGTGGTAGTTTTTGGTTAGTCCCATCATTTGCAAATATCATATGTTAATAGTTAAACTTCAATGTTGTAGGACATGTTCTTCGGGGAAACTGAAACTTCATCAACAACAATACAATGGGCATTGTCTGAACTGATGAAGAACCCAAATGTCATGGCCAAAGCACAGGCAGAAGCGAGGTGGGCATGTAAAGAAAAGAACGATTTGGATGACAATGATCTCGAAAAGTTGAAATATCTGAAGTTAGTGATTAAAGAAACACTAAGGTTTCACCCTCCAGGTCCTCTTTTAACCCCTAGAGAATGCAGGGAGGAAGTAACAATTGACGGATACACTATTCCTCTTAAAACTAAAGTGATTGTTAATTGTTGGGCTATTGCAAGAGATCCTGAAAGTTGGGACGACCCTGAAAATTTTGTGCCAGAGAGATTTGAAAACAGTTCTGTGGATTTTAAGGGAAATCACTATCAGTTAATTCCATTTGGTGCAGGAAGCAGGATTTGTCCAGGAATGCAATACAGTTTAGCCGACGTGATGTATCCCTTAGCACAGTTGCTTTACCACTTTGACTGGAAACTTCCTTATGGAATACAACCAGAGAATCTAGATATGACTGAAACATTTGGAATAACTGCAAATAGGAAAAATGATCTTCACTTGATTGCCATTCCACATGATTTGTCACAATATTGACACAAAATATCATTATCATAGTATTATGATATATACTTTCCTATTCAGAATCTCTGAAAAGTTCCCTTTCAATCTTTCTAAGTGTATCCCCTAAGAAAGTAACAAAACCTATTTCATCTTGCTACGATGACTACATATTGTTTTCAATGCTTTAGAGAATTGTTGACTGTCATTCTTTGTTCTGTTTTTTTGGATGAAAATGGAAATAACGCTCATAAAACCTCAACTATTGGTCTTTCTCTGTTTGGAAAGCTAGTTCTGACTTTTCTGGCAAGAATGAACTTGCATCTTTCATTCATAGCTGGAGATTCAAGGACAAAAAGCCAAAAAGGTGAAGGGACGGGGAAGAGAGGGTTTAAGGGACGGGATTTGTACCTTTAATATCTGTCTTCTGTCGCCTACTCCAGCCTTTACCGTGTCATCTGAATGAAAAGAGCATCAATCTTGGCTGCAAAGTCTAGAGGGTTTCTTAACAATATCTGGAAAGCTCTCGATTTTAGATAATCCATACTTCCTTGGTCTGGACAAACATTGCATTATCCCATGAAATTTACAGCAATCCCACTTCATTCCAGAATATAATTATGAATCAGAAGATCATAAATACATTTGAGTTTCATGCTATTTCAGCTGTGCTTGCTTTCATAAAAGAAGTAGCAATTCATTTCAATTTACAAGAAAAAACCTTGCAAGTTACAACAAAGAACTGTAAATGTGAAATGGATATGTACCTCTATACACATCCTAAGTAAACCCAATACTAGATACAGGAGACTTCCCAATCATTCTCCCCAAGAGTGATAGAGAAACAATGAAAACTTAACTTACAAACACCTTGCATCTAGAGGCTGAACAGTGTGAAAAACAGCAAGTCGCTCATTGCCTTCTGAACCTTAATTTGGGGCGATTTTCTGCCATCTTCCATCAAATGATGAATTGGCATGAATAAAGATGAATGTGAGACTGTCAGTTCAGCCGACAATTGCCAGTAGACTCTGTCTTACTGCTGGGACAGAGCATACAAGAGAGCCAAATATACCAGTCAGGGCATATGCTATAGCGCAGAATGGAAGAGCTTCTGGTTCCTTAGCTGACAAAGCTGCTGTTCCGAGCCCATGAGCACTTAAAGCAGGAGAAGCGTAGTCAATAGAGCAATATTATACAGCTTGGATCGTCTTCTATGTAAAAAATTTCAATGCATAGTTTTTCTCAAACATAAAAATTGATCTTCACTTGATTAAAATATGGTTTTGCCAATTTGACTCAAAGTGTTGATCCTAAAAGTGGAATAACTGTTATCGACTTATCGTTAACTGAGGTAGTAAAAGCTAAAAAAAAATTAGCTCTTTTTATCTCCATCTGAAGCATTTGATATAATTCCTTTTCGAAATGGACTTCTTTTTCAAAATGGAGCATTCGATATAATTCTTAGCCATTCTCTCACTGTAAGCTAAATGGCTAAGATTGCTATCTGCACAATGAAAATGGCTACTACCTTGATGCAGTTGCAATTCCTCGAGCAATAGGATCATTGAACCCAAGTTTATCCAGCACTGCCTGAACAAAATTTGCTCCCACCAGACCAGTTAGTACAACGACAGCTGCTGTTAGAGATGAATTCACACCTGAATATCACACATTTAAGAAGGTTTAGCATCTTTTTCACTCTCGATTTCCAGATAATCCATGACTAGTCAAGCTTTCAGACAACAAGATCATCAAGGAGATGTTCCTGACCTTCAAAGAGAGAAACAATGCTGAGAGCAAGTGCGACAGTTATGCATCGTGGTAGGATTGATACAGTTAAATTTGGCTCCAAGCCAATCAGCCGTCCAATGAGAGCGGTTGAATATAGCGAAAATAACGTGGATATAATGACAGAGGTGAAAATCTCAGCAGCATGCCGTTTAACAAGCTGAGAGTAGGAAATAGACAATTAGCATAAGCAAAAGACAGGGATAGGTGAGAAACTGAAAGAGCGTGAATCCTCTGAAGGACCACCCATCATATACTGGCTGCAAGAAGTCAGCAAGGTGAGGGATAAAAGGAAAAAAGTTTATGTTTGTAAGAGAACTGAAGGACAAGCAAAACAATTCCGCAATGAATCAACCGCTTGGTTTCGAATTTCATTGTTCTTTTATCTTTTATGTCATTAGTAATTTTCTCTCTTTTCTTGTTTCATTCCATGCTTGTTCCATATGCACCCTCACTCACTTGTCACCAGTAAGCAATAAAATTCCTCTACAACTTTGAAGTTACTTTATATTCCCATCCTGTTAGCAGCCTTAGTTGCAGATCATTTTTAGTTACCTTTCTCTGCTTGAACATTGAAAAGGCAAAGGAGATGATGACTGATCCCAAAAATCCCATGAGAATGTCACCAGCTCCAGGATTAGATGCGGCCTTTGTAAGATAATCCCCTGAACAAATAAGCAAGGTACAATTTTGATTGGCTGAGCGGAGCAAATAATGTTGTTCAGAAAGTTAGAAATCTCATGCTCCTAATGCTGATGTATTACACAAGTAAAGAAACGGGCAGCAACTATAACATTTTGATATACATGTGGAATGACCATTAAAGTAACAGTTACTGATTTTTGATCTCTTGAACACTAAACTTAATGTAAAAGGCCTTGAGAATATAAAAACAGCAAAAGAGTCTTGGTCTCACAACATATTATAACAAGTGAACACCGCTATAATGGTAGACTTTTTAAGATACACATTCTTTTGGCCTTTGGCCTTTCTCATACCACATGTTGATTAACCTTAAATAACTTTGAGTTTCAATAACTGTTAGTTGCTTAGGAGCCAAATCTTCAGTAAAAACGTTTATGCATGAAATCTCCCTTTTACCTCCTTTTTCTCTATCACGTACCCATGGGAATCGTGGCTGACCCTGTTGACTAATTGGCAGTTAGTTTCCTGTTACATTCAAGATCCTCATTCTCGAAACTTGTTTGGTGGATAATGGATGTTTATTCATAGAACGGGCTTTTTTATTATTTTCTAATTTGAGCCTAAATTTTTCTAAACAAAAGGACTTTTAATGTGAATGAAGCAGTTATATCTTGCAATTCCATGAATTTCTGCCAGATCACAAGCCTAAGGCCAATGATAAAACACAAATCACAGACTATTCAAATTTCAACTGTTATGGTCTAATCCAAAGTTGATATAGCTATAGTCGACTTTTATGTTACCGATGTAAGAATAAGAAAGTAAATCAATTATAACATAGAAGTAAGATCTTCACCAAGAACTGGATCAAGCCCAGACTTAGAAAGGTATCCAAAAGCAATTGCTGCAAGATCTGCAGAGACTGCACAACAGATGATTGGATGGAAAACCTTCTTTACAGCCGATGGAAGCCTGAGGATATAAAACTTATGAATGTGCAGACGAGATGAACAAAAAAAACAAAGAAAGTTTCCACATAAACTGAAAAGTAAATTTATTCATCCTGAGATGCTGAATCATACCCTGATCCAACTAGGTAGCCTAATACAGTAGATGAAAGTAGAAAGGGTAGGCATGTTCTAGCACTTGTTCCCAGTGCTGTTGGATAGTAAAGTGCACCAACAAATGACGCCAAAAAGATCACGCTCCAAGACCACATCTCCAAAGAAGAAAAAGGAGAAGGCTTTGCCATGGGCTCAGCAGGTATCATCTCGGTCTTTACCATTTTCCTCACGGATATAGCTGTGAAACCCGCAACACAAAGAGAAGCCAACCAGCCTCCAACTGCAGGAAGTCAAAATCAGTTACAAACCATTGGCATGAAGAAAGAGACTTACACAGAGGGAGAAAGGAAAAGGAAGGAAGCTGCAGTTTTTTCATAACCATATGTAACGACTGATTTGGTGTGATAGCGTCGTTATCTTATTCTTCCTTACTTATTAAACCCTTTACCCTACTTTTTTATAATAACTCTACCCTCTGTCTTACTTCTTTCTTTTAATAATATTGCAAGCTTATTCTTCAAATTGCTGGTGCGTGGTATTATGAAATGACGGGAAACGTTACAATCTATCCAAACATTATATTCATCAAAACAATACAGTACAATACAATACATTATGAAACAGTATGGAACAACCATTCAAACAAGCTGTAAGGATAACTTGCCGAGCAGGTTACAATATGTTAGGGTACAAGTTAGTAAAAAGATGCTCAACTCTAAGAAGGTCCTACTGAGCTCAATGTTTAAAAAATTCTGTTTTTTTCCTAGGACGATATTCAGTTATGAGTAACTAATAGCATTTTATTATACACAGCAGCTTAAAGTGTGATTATTATTTAGCAAAGAAAGGGCATCTAGAAGCTAAATAGGCATCAAACTTAAAGTTAGTTGATCTTAAGAGCTCTTTCTGCAAAAGAACCATAAGTGTTGCGATTTATAGGTAGTTAAGATATGGTACCTAGTATGAAACATATCTTGGCCCCAGAAGCAGCAGGAATATCCTTGACAGCAAGAGGGAGAACAACCAAAGAAGGTACATAAAACAATGGAAGCCATCTCTGGATAAACAAAAGTGCAGGCTCAAAAAAGTTCACCAATCCTGCTGCAGCCTTAGGAACAACGGAGTCAAGAATCGTTAGAACAGTAAATGTGCAAAACATTCCAAATAGAGCACTTGGGAACTTAATAGCAGCTTCCACAAATGCTTTCTTTAACAATTTATCCATAGCCAGTATGATTCCAAGTGAAACTAATAAATGCAATGCTCCAAACACCTACAGCAGAACAAACACCCAAAAACATCAAAACTCAAGCTATTCATAGCCTGTTTGGCCAAGATTCTGAGAAGCCAAAAGTGCTTTTTCTTTTTCTTCAAAAAGTACTTATTCAAATAAGTGCTTCTGAGTAGCAGCAAAAGTAGTCTTTCAAATTGATTAGTCAAACACGAACTACTACTCCCCAAAAGTACACTTTTAACAAAAAATATTTTCCAAAAATAAGCAGGTTTTGGAAATTTGGCCAAACATGCTATCAATCAAACTATCATAACATCAAAGAGGAAAAGATTCAATCTTTTGCCTTATTTAATAACCCTGTGGAAGTAGTAATACTACTGTCTGATCCCATGGATCTAACAAGAAATCTTCTACTAGATTGAATTCTCTTAACACCCATTTCATGGGATTGCGAATTTTCGACGAAATTTCTCTTGATAGGAACTCCATTAGAGCTCAAACTGGATTTCTGAGAAAGGATTCTAAGTGGGGTTTGTAAATATTTGAACTTTATTTGAAAAAGAGGTGTTGGGTAATGGAGATTAGGGAGAAATAAACTCCTTGGAACAGCTGAAGCTGTTGCCATGGGGAGGATTCTTGAAAAGAAGAGAATGTAGTTGGTATATGTGGAGCCATTTTTTGAAAAGGGAAGTTGAGAAAATTGTGTGGATGTGAGAAGAAGAAGAAGATGATTCTTATTCTTTTCAAGTCTTCCTCCATCACACACACACACATATATATATATATATCTATCTGTATATAAGAGTGACTCTTTGTCACCTTACAAAACTATAATCAGTTTTGTTCGTTGCCTCTTTTGTCTGTATTCAACTTTCTTAAGAAGTACTATTAAAATATTTGGAGGCCTAATTGCCTATGAATTTTCACCTTCCTCTGTGAGTAATTTTCCTCATCACAAGAACTACTCCCTCCTTTCATTTTACTGGACTCTTATATCAAAAATAAATATTTTATTTTATTTATTCATTTTAACAAATCAAGATTTTTTTATTATTTTAGAGTTTCAAAACATCATTGATAAAAGATGTGGCAGGTCAATAGAGGCCAAATAATATGAAATAGAGGGAGTACTAGTAGACAGTAGTGTACTGACACCTTTATGTCTCGCCTAATTGATGTTAGACTAATAATTTATTTGGTCAAACTTTCAAAATTTGCTTATTTTGAAATACTTTTTATAAGAGATGTTTTTGGAAAATGTGCTTTTGGAGACCGATTTGGCTAATCGACTTAAAAAATAGTTTTGCTAATTACAGATTGATAATTGCTTGGCCAAGGTTTTAAAAGTGTTTTAGGGGAATAGCTATTATTTTCAGTTTCGAAATAACAACTTCTGCTACTAATCACTTACTTTTCTTTTCCTAAAAATTTGACCATATATCTTAACTCTTTAAAATAAGCACTTTTTTAGAAAAAAAATTAAACACTTTTTGCTTACCAAAAACTTGGACAAACAAGTTATAAATTCCTTTGGACAACTTTAGAGTTATGGATCCAAAATTTGAAGAATTGGTTAAGAAAGGAAAGGATAAACTAATAGTAGCAAGAAGTGTTACCCCCATCATCCTTTAGTTGGTTAAGAAAGGATAAGCTAATAGTAGCAAGAAGTGTTGCCCCCATCATCCTTTAGGAATCAATAAAGGGACAGCTCAATCCACTAAGTTTTCGCTATGTATGAGGTCCAACAAGGATCAAACCACATACCACATTAGGTCTACTGTACGCAGTAAAGGTCTTTGCATTTTCTGATGAAAATAGTTGTATTAGCAATTCTTGAATTGCTTTTGGATATATGTTTTCCTGTTTCCTTGTTGATTCAGTTAACAAAGACCATAGGGCCAGAGTTCTAGTTTTACTCTGCCTTTGTGGTTAAAAATTCAAGGCTTATCAAATATGTTGTGCGCAGACAGATTCTGGTTTTTAGGTAAAGAACATTTGCTCTCAATTTCAGGCAAAAATCAGGATTATTCGATACATTTTGACAGCTATAAATGGCAACTAGAGTTGCTGAAATCATAAGATTGATTAAGAATTGTACATATTACCAAGGCAACTGGTGTTTTTACCCCAATATATATTTTCATCTATAAGAAAACACAAAAAAGTATCTTCATCTATTATTGGTTTCTTCTGTGTTTCACCGGCAAAGCTCAACAGTTGATGAAGAGGCTCTATAATTTGGAAGTCAAGAAGTTGCTTAACTCCTTTCTAAGAATCTTTCCAGCTGCAGATCTGGGTATGGAAGCTCTGAAGTAAACTTTTCTAATCTTCTTGTATGGTGCAACCTGTTACAAAGAATATGAAGCGATTAGCAATGGAGGCACCTATATACCTAGAATTAACGATGTACCATATACATGTATTCTTGATAATGGTAAAAATAGCTATGTCATACTAGCAGGGAGACGAATGACTCGCTGCCAGACGAAGCAAAGAATAACACAAAGGAACCCGAAAAAACAGACACTGAAGCTGACTATTACCTGCTTAGAAACAAAGTCGATTACATCTGTTTGGGAAAGAGCAGAACCGTCTCTCTTTACAACAAATGCAACTGGAATTTCTCCAGCTTCCACATCTCTGGCTCTGAAAAATCGAATAACAACAAAGTGGATGAGAGCTAGCAACCTGACCATGCTAAAAAGTGGCATAAAGAAATGATATTATGCAATTCTTCAAAGATCAGCATGGAAGATTGGTGATAAAGAACCAACGGAGGAGTACTTTGACTAACATTGCCTCCAACATCTTCCACACATTTGGAGTAAAGGTATTTCTAATACAGATAAATTTTACCATGCACTCCACACATTTGGAGTAAAGGAATTTCTAATACCGACAAATTTTACCATGCACTTGTTGCTACTACTTAACGATACATCGTCAAATACAATTGAAATTATTAAAAATCCAAATATCTGGGTATGCTCAGAATTATAGTCTGACTCGTAAATTTTCATTATATCTTCATAAAGGAAATAAGTAAAGGAAAAGCTCCTTTTGATATGGTTGGACAATTCCCTTGATTCAATATCTTTCATGATTGTATAAACCAGTGACACTACTCGCTTTAGGTACAAAGTGATGAGAGCATAACTTACTACATCAGTCTAGACCCCAAAAAGATGTGAGGACTACCACATATACTCTTGAGTCAAATTGATATTAGCAGCAGGAAATCAAATTTCTTCCGTAACTCGAGCAAGAGCATCTATCGCGAATTCTATTTTAAGGAAGTTCACTATCATGGTGAACCACATGAAGGAACAGTTATATGTGATTGAAAAATAAGTTTTCCCCCATTCATGCTTCTACCAAGCATTAGATGTTGATATCCATTATTCCAAGCGAGTCACCTTTATTTTGGATTTTTCATATTTGGCATTCCCTTTTCGGGAATGAAGTTCAGTGTCATCGAAATGGTATCTATGGAGGATGAAATATGAATTAATGTTCAAATTACATGTATTACTCTTAACAGGTTTGCATCAATATCTGAAGCACCAGTCAAGCTTACCCGGTTACTGCAGTATCAATGATATCTGGATGTGAGACTAATACAGCTTCTAAATCAGCAGGAGCTATCTGCAAAATTATACACCGAAAGAGAATCCATCCATCAATCTCAACAAAAGATTTAAAAGAATGACTGAATTAAAAATGCAAGCCTTAGTTCTCAGGGTAAATTCTCTGATGCTACTCAAACATATGAAGCACCGAGAAGAATTTGACTGATGAGCTACAAGTCAGATATATACTTATGAATAAAAGATATCAGAAGAAGCATAACAAGTTTCAGATCTCAGAAAATAGGAAAAGATCTACCTGAAAGCCCTTGTATTTGATAATCTCTTTCAAACGGTCAATGACATAAAGATATCCTTCTTCATCAAAATATGCAATATCGCCAGTATGGAGCCAACCATTGTCATCAATCATAGACTTAGTAGCCTCAAAGTTATTCAAGTATCCTGGAAATTGAAGCCAAATACAAAATTTTTACTTGCTGTTTAGAGAGCATAAATAGTAGTAAAGCTAAAACAAGATAAATGGCTGGTACTTGGCACTAACTTTACAAATCGGCTTTTGTTAAGCATTAGCTCAAACAATATCATATACATCAGAGATACAAGATGGTTATATGAGCTAAAAGTTTCGCATATCCACCAGAAAATATATTACAAAATTTAGCGGCTACGAAAATTTTCTGATGATTTAGCAGCATAAAGAGCATTTCAGTATCTTGAGATAAATAGAACCAGTAGCATTAAAGAAACTAAGTACCTTTCATTACACCAGGTCCACAAAGCCAGAGCTCGCCCATGCAGTTGGGGGGTAAGGGTGAACTGGTGATCCAATCCACAACTTTAGCTTGCATATTTGGAGCTAGAAGCCCTACCGAAGAATAATTATGCAGCTTTTCAGTATTGTAACCACGTGTTCCAATAGCAGTTGACTCAGTCATGCCATATCCCTGGACAACAAATTATGACATATTTTTCTGAAAAGAAAGCAAAACATACAACAGATAATTTTGCCACTTCCATCTCTTTGGATGAGTAATGCTCCAAGTTTGCAATATTCTAACACATCTCCAATTGCCAATTGGCTCACGGGACAGTAGAATCAGAAGAAGAAGAAGCAAATATTTATTTTTGAAGGGTTCAATTGAGATAAAGAGCTTCGATTAGACTCATATCTAGAGCTAACATCATACAACCCAATTGATTTTTCCCCTAATGCGTGCTTTAAAAGATGAGAGCAAGTAATCTGATTTCATCCATATCAAATAGAACAAAAACGAAAAAGGGAAGTAAAGCAGATCAAAGAACATAAATAAAGCACTTCTACTTTGAACTAACTAGCAACTTTGTCTTTCCAAAATGGTAGCTACCGTGACATATAAGGTAAGATGCATCCAATTGACAGTTAATGATTTAGGGGACATACCTGAATGAAATCAACATTGGGTAGAGTGTGAACAAAGTCTTCAATGGATTTCGTGCATAAGGGAGCTGCCCCACATGAAACCTGTTTCAAGCTCTTCATACTGCTCGAAGCACCATCCTTTGCTCTTCTAGTCAATGCCATTAGTAATGGTGGAACTGCGGGAAAGTGAGTGATGCCATATCTTTCAATAGTTTTCACCATCTCATCAGCATCAAATTTTCTCATCACAACCATTGTAGTTCCCAACGACAACAACCCCATCACAAAGAGAGAAAGCCCATACACATGAAACATTGGTACAACAGACAAATACACATTCTCAGTACTCAAATATTCATACTGTGAAGCTTCAAACCTCACAAAAAGTTCCACCATGGCTATGAAGTTCCCATGAGTCAAGATAACACCTTTTCCCGCACCAGTAGTACCAGATGAGTACAGAATTGCTGCTGTATCTTGCTGACTTATTTTAGGCCTTGAATCCCAATTGGGATCACATGAAATCAGCTCATAAAAAACATTACTTTCACTACCATTTGAACCAGAAACCAAAATTTCTGGCACCCCTATGACTGGAAGATCTAATGTAGACAAGTTATCAACTTTATCATTACTAAATGCCAAAGTTACACCACAATCAAGAACTTGCTTCTTTATCTCTAACAAACTACTTAAGGGATTCATAGTGGTTACAATTGCACCAAGAGTCAAAACAGCCAACAATATAACAGGGAAATAAATGGAATTTGGGAGGAGAATCAAAACAACATCACCTTGTGAAACACCCCTTTGGTGTAGACCACTAGCCATGGACATAACCATTGGATAAAGCTCTGAATAGGAAATTGAAATCCCAGAAATGGAATCCACAAGAGCAGAAACCCCACCATTCTTGTGAGAAAAAATGAAGGAAACAACATCAAGAAAAGGGTCTTCTGGCAATTTTATGGAAGGGTGTTTGCTGCTGTATATACCTGTTTCAGCACAGTACCAAATGGGAAATGACCCTTTTGGGTCATGCGTTTTAGAAGGGTTTTTCTCAACTTCACCATTCTCACCACCTCTTTCACCCTCCTCTGTGGCATGGGTTTTCAAGAATGTTGCCATTTTGATCACAAGAAAGGGGGATAATTATGTTGATACTCAAAATCAAGAAAACCCCCCTACTGCATTTATATAACAAAAAAAAATAGTAATCTAGAATTTGCCATCTTATTAGTTAGTAAAAAATCTTTATTTACAAAGAGACAACAAAAATCTGGTTTTACCATCATATCAGATTATGAGATTATTTATAATCTGATGTGATTGAAGTCCTAAAATTCAATAACCAGAAATTGATCAGTCCCCATCTATATATATATATATATATACTAGTTATAAGAATCCGGCCCAATAATCTATGTTAAATATTTTAAAATGTAAAATCTTTTTATTATTTTTTTTATACTTTTATTGTTCCAAACTATTACTTAAAAGTTGATCTTCAAAAGAAGATTTGCTTTATTTTTAAGTCGCATTAATTAACGTAAGTTAAAAAATTTCCTTTAAAATTTTCCTTTAAACTTAAATATGTTTTCATTCTTAAATTTATTATTCAGATAACTCAAGTTTCGATAACTATAAAAAGAACAATTGGTTGCTGATAAAATTACCAACGTGGAAGAAGTGTAAAAGGGGTTAAAAAAAAGAGTTGGAATAGTGAGATGACATGCCACGTGTATGTGAGCGATTCAAATTGATTGAATCTTTCTCAATCATCCTGGCTGGAACTTATATGCAACATTTGTACGGAGCATATAAAGGTTTGGAACTCTTTTCTTAACTGAATCTCAAGTACTTCATCAAAATATTAGTGTCATGTGGAATTAAGTGCTCACTTTGGACATGCCTCACAGAAAAAGGGGTATATTTGAACCGTTTAACTAACGTCAGAGGTATTTTTATACCAATAATTTAATGGATGATAAAATTGATCCTTTTTAAATAGTAAAAAGGTAAATTTGACCATTTTTCTTAAATTTAATAATAATTTTTTAAATATAAAATCAATCAAGTTTTAATACGAATCTTTCTCTCGTTGAATCGAAGCCACAATATTTTGCTCTTTAACTCATCTGTTTTACGTATTGCTTTTCTCTTTTTCCATTTCTTTTTTAGAAAAAACAAAATCACAACTTCTTTTATGTTGTGAAATAAAGACTTTTAAAGTAAATACACCAAAGAAAAGTATATAGAGAGAAACTTATATGTTATTCAACTTCAAACTGATGTACAAATGAACCGAAAGAACTTCCTATTTATAGAAGAAGTAAAGCTGCTTAGGCACCTGCTTGCAAAGCTGCTTGTGAGCTGCTTATAGGAACCTGCTTGCAAAGCTGCTTGTGAGCTGCTTATAGGAACTTGCTAACAAAGTTGCTTATAGGCACCTGCTTGCAAAGCTGCTTGTAGGAGTAACAAATGGACATCCACAATTAAGTGTATTCATAACACTCTCCCTTGGATGTTCATTGATAGATAATGTGCCTCATTAAAACCTTACTAGAAAAAAATCCAGTGGAAAAAGTCTCAGTGAAGGAAAAAGAGTACACCTATCTAGTAATACGCATTTGCTAGCTGCCTCATTAAAAACCTTACCAGGAAAGCGTAATGGGAAAAACCTTAGTTAAGGAAAAAGAAGTACAACGCGTATTTTACTCTCCCTGATGGAGACCATGTTTCAGTTGTCCAAGTTTCTGCATCCCTATCTTGTATACCATTTTCTCATGAGTTGAAGTTGGTAAAGATTTGGTGAATAAATCTGTTGGATTATCACTTGAACGGATTTGTTGGACATCAATATCACCATTCTTCTGAAGATCATGTGTGAAGAATAATTTTGGTGAAATATGCTTCGTTTTGTCTCCCTTTATGAAGCCTCATTTTAATTGGGCTATGCATGCAACATTGTTTTCGTATAAAACTGTGAGCACTTTAGTATCATACTTAAAATCACATCTCTCTTTGTTAAAATGTATCACTGATCTCAACCATACACATTCTCTACTTGCTTCGTGAATTGTTATAATCTCAGAATGATTCGAAGAAGTAGCAACAATGGACTGCTTTGTAGATCGTTATGATATAGCAGTACTTCAATATGTGAATAAATAGCCTGTTTAAGATCGAGCTTTATGTGGATCAGATAAATAACCTGCATCTGCATGACCAACAAGATCTACACTATTTTTGTTAGTATAAAACAGGCACATATCAATGATCCCCTTTAGATATCGTAATATATGTTTAACTTCATTCCAATGTCTACGTGTAGGAGAAGAACTATACCTTGCAAGCAAATTAACAGAAAATGCTATGTCAGGCTTAGTAGCATTAGCAAGATACATAAATACACCAATTGCACTAAGGTATGGTATTTCAGGACCAAGAAGTTCCCCGTTCTCTTCTTGAGGTCGGAACGGATCCTTACTCACTTCAAGTGATCGAACAACCATTGGAATACTTAATGAATGCGCTTTGTCCATGTAAAATCGTTTCAAAATCTTTTCAGTATAGGCAGATTGATGGATGAAGATCTCGTCCGTCAAATGTTCAATTTGCAAACCGAGACAAAGTTTTGTCTTTCCAAGATCTTTCATCTCAAATTCTTTCTTTAGATATTCAATCGCCTTTTGGACCTCTTCTGGAGTTCTAATAAGATTTATGTCATCAACATAAATAGCAAGTATAAAAAAACTCTGATACTGTTTTCTTAATAAAAATACATGGATAAATGACATCATTTATATAGCCTTCATTTATTAAGTACTCTCTAATGCGATTATACCATATTCGCCCTGATTGTTTTAGACCGTATAACGACCTTTGTAATCTGATTGAGTACATTTCTTGAGACTTTGAAATACACGCTTCAGACATTTTAAATCCTTCTGGAATTTTCATGTAAATGTCATTGTCAAGTGAACCATAAAGATAAGTTATAACCACATCCATTAGATGTATTTCAAGGTTTTTATGCACAGCTAAACTGATGAGATATCGAAATGTTATGGCATCCATAACTGGTTATGTCTCTTCATAGTCGACACCGGGTCTTTGAGAGAATCCTTGTGCAACAAGGCGTGCCTTGTATCTCACAATTTCATTTCTCTCATTTTTTATCACACAAATACCCATTTATAGCCAATGGGTTTTACACCATCAGGCGTTTGGAATGCAGGTCCAAAAACCTCACGTTTAGCAAGGGAGTTCAATTTCGATTGAATTGCCTCTTACCATTTTGGCCAATCACATCTTCATCGACATTCTTCGATAGATAGAGGTTCAAGATCCTCACTGTCTTGCATAATGTCAAGTGCAATATTATATGCAAAAATATTATCCACCATAATTTTTGATCGATTCAAATTTTTCTCATCACCAGTAGAACTTATTGAAAGCTCTTCATTCACTTGAGTCTCGGGTTCACTGATTTCTTCAGGAATATCAGGATTAATCAGATTTATTGTCTCTTCATGAGATTCCTTTGTAGTGTCACTTCAATAATTTTTTTGTTCTTTTTTTTCTAGGATTTTTATCCTTGGAATCCAATGGTCTACCACGCTTCAGGCGTATTTGGGATTCAGAAGCTATGACACTAGTAGATGGTCCTGCTGGGACATCAATTCGGATAGACACATTCACTACAGGGATATGTGACTTAGTTATTCTTTTCAAATCAGTAAATGCGTCTGGCATTTGATTTGCTATTTCTGTAAGTGAATGATCTTCTAGACCTCCTGTTCACATATGGGGGCACGTGGATCAAAATGAGATAGTGATGAAACTTTTCACACAATTTCTCTTTCGAGTTTATTTGTCTCTCCCCCTAATTGCGGAAAATTTATTTTATCAAATTGACAATCTACAAATCTAGCAGTGAATAAATCTCCGGTCAATGGTTCAAGGTAGCAAATTATGGAGGGTGAATCAAACCCAACATATATTCCTAACCTTCTTTGGGGGCCCATCTTAGTGCGCTGCGGTAGTGCTACTGGCACATATACAACACATCCAAAAATTCGTAGATGTGCAATATTTAGTTCATGACCAAAGATCAATTGTGATGGAGTATTTATTATAATGAGTCGGTTTGAGACGAACAAGTGATGTTGCATGTGAAACAGCATGGCCCCAAACAAAAGTAGGCAACTTTATTTTCATAAGTAATGGTCTTGCTATTAATTGTAAGTGCTTAATAAATGACTCAACAAGGTCATTTTGAGTGTGAACATGAGCTACAGAATGTTCAACTCTTATCCCAACTGATACACAATAATCATTAAAGGCATGAAATGTTAATTCTCTAGCCTTAGCTGCCATTGGACGAACTTTCATCAATTCTCTTTCCGATTTGGTTTCCAAGAGGTGTCAACCATAAATTCGGGGCGAATAGAATGGGATAATCTGAAAATTGCGCCCTTAATCGTATTATTTGTGCCAATTACCTCGCAAACGCCAGGTTGCGAGATGACAAGAGGCACACATGAGACCATCTTGAAAATGCGTCTATTAGGACCATAAAATATCTGAATGACTCATTGGGTGGGTGAATAGGTCTTCATATATCTCCAAGTATACGTTCTAGAAAAAGAGGGGATTCAATGCCAACTTTCATTGGCGATGGCCTAGTTATCAATTTACCTTGACAACAAGCAGCACATGAAAAGTCACCACTTTCAAGAATCTTCAGGTTCTTGAGTGGATTCCCATTTGAATTTTCAATGATTCGTCTCATCATTATTGATCCAGGATGACCCATTCGGTCATGCCAAAGCACAAAAGTACTCGAATCAGTAAACTTCTGATTTACGACAGAGTGTGCTTCAATTGTACTGATTTCTGCATAATACAGGCCAAAAGATAACGTTGACAATTTCTCCAAAATATATTTCTGGCGTGAGACACTCTTGATTATACCAATTTATTCAACATTCATTTCATTTAGTGTCTCAACATGATATCCATTTCGGCGGATCTTTGAAACTTAACAAGTTTCTTGGGGATTTAGAAGAGAACAAAACATCTTCTATAGCAAGTTTTGTCCCTTTAGGCAGAAATATTGTAGCTCTTCCGGAGCCTTCAATCAATTTTGAATTACCAAATAGAGCATTACACAAACTTTATTTATTTTCAAAATTAAGAAAACACAATTATACTAGTTAATACTTACAACATGAATAAAAAAGAATATTTTAGACTATCACAGATTCATCACCAATAAGCTGATCTATTTTTCCTTCAAGGTATTCAAAGAAATCTGTAACATCTAAATGCATGGGCTCAACATTATCTTCAGAGATAAAGTGTGCTTCTGCATCATTATTCATCTTTTTCAGGAATGCTTGATAGAGGTCAACCAGGTGCCTTGGCGTATGCCAGGTACGAGACCAATGCCCTTTTCCTTCACATCAATAGTATTTATTTCCTGAATTTTTCTTTTGCACCGCGTCAGGCTTTTCATCCTTCTTCTTACACTGCTGATGTTGAAGGTTTCTATTTGGTGCAAGATGACCACCATGATTAGGATTTTTTTCTCGACCATGGACATGACCATGACTGGGGTCGCGACCCTTTTCACGCTTAGATTGTAAAAATTTACCGCATTTACTTTAGGGAATGGAGCAGAACCAGTAGGTCCACTTTCATGATTTTTCAATAAAAGGTTGTTATGTTGTTCAGCAGCAAGAAGATGTGAAATTAATTCAAAATATTTCTTGAACCCCATTTCTCGGTATTGCTGCTGCAGGAGCATACTCGAGGCAGGAAAAGTGGAGAATGTTTTCTCCAGCATATCATGATCAGTGACAGTTTCTCCGCGTAATTTCAACTGAGAAATAATTTTAAACATGGAAGAATTATACTCAATGATAGATTTAAAATCTTGGAGCCTCAAATGCATCCACTCATAACGTGCTTGTGGATGAACGACCATCTTCAGGTGGTCATATCTCTCTTTTAAATTATCCCACAGCACAAGAGGATTTTTAATTGTGAGATACTCTAATTTTAAAGCCTCATCAATGTGATGGCGGAGAAATATCATTGCCTTGGCACGATCCTGATTTGATGCCTGATTTTTATCTTTGATGGTGTCTGCTAGACCCATCGCATCAAGATGAATTTCAGCATCAAGTGCCCAAGACAAGTAGTTTTTGCTCGATATATCCAGGACAACAAATTCACGTTTAGAAAGATTTGCCATTTAATTAAGAAAGAAAGTTCGTACCTTCGATACTTACAGTATTTGCTCAAGATGGCAGAGGCTCGTGCTGATAACGTGTTGTGAAATAAAGACTTTTAAAGTAAATACACCAGAGAAAAGTATATAGAGAGAAACTTATATGTTATTCAACTTCAAACTAATGTACAAATGAACTGAAAGAACTTCTTATTTATAGAAGAATAGAAGCAGCTTGCAAAGTTGCTTGTGAGCTGCTTATAGAAACCTGCTTACAATGTTGTTTATAGGCACCTGCTTACAAAGCTGCTTGTGAGCTGCTTATAGGAACCTGCTTGTAAAACTGC
Source organism: Jaltomata sinuosa (assembly GCA_003996215.1). Classification (NCBI taxonomy): domain Eukaryota; kingdom Viridiplantae; phylum Streptophyta; class Magnoliopsida; order Solanales; family Solanaceae; genus Jaltomata; species Jaltomata sinuosa. The sequence goes on along the minus strand of QJPP01000354.1, from coordinate 620,577 downwards.
TTGTAAGAGTAACAAATGGACATCCACAGTGTATTCATAACATTTTACCTATTATGTAGACCTAATTATTGTGTTTTCTAATTAATATTGTTCCTTATGTGTGGAAAGTTACTCTATTTTTATACTTTTTCTATAAAATATTATTTTAAAAAACGAACCTATTAAATTTAAAACATGGATATATCATTTTGGATTGAAGATATAAATATTTTATTCTTTAATATACATTTTTTTTAAATGTTCTCTTTCTCTTTTTTTTAGTCGCAATCTCTTTTACATAAATTAATTTTTGATCACCATTTTACATGTTCGTTTTACGATTTAAAACTAACCCAACATATAAAATTCATATGGAGAGTTAATATATGTTATAAATTGCAAGAAATTTTACCTATTAAGTTTCTAATAAATTTATCTGACATATATAGAAGTATATTTAGTTAAAGTCAACTTATAAATTCATTATCTCACTTGTGATCAATAGTAAAGATTATAGAAATTAATTTCTATTATTACTTGATTACGAAAATTTTGAACATAGTACATTAAAAATATCAATAACGTAAACAAATAAAAGCTTGATGGAAGCTTTTTCTTAACCATAATTCATGTACATTATAATGTCAAATAAAAATAAAACAAGAATCTTCAATGATTTCAAATAAAATGAGCCATTTTAGTAAATCTTATTTATTAATCATAATTTTTTATTAAAATAATATAACATACAAGTGAAATAAATTAAAATAATATTTTATCAAACATTTAAAGACTTAAAACACACTACACATATATTCACGCATCTTGAATAGAAAATCTGATGAAAATAGAATTATTCATGAGACATATACATATGTGATGCCAGATTATTTGCTCTAATTAGTGTTTTAAAAAAGCGGGAGCACAAGGCAAGACATTTTACTTAGTACGACGAGGGTCTTACATTCCATGAATCTTTAATTTTTTAATTAATAATATAATAATACAAAAATTATAAAAATATTAAATAATTTAAAAAATTAAAAACGCGACTAAAAAAATTCATAGAAAACAAAACTAATTCGAACATGATTTTATAAGTATAAATGATGTAGTGATTTATTTTTAAATAAAATATTGCCTCTGAAAAGAGATTTGATTTGATTGGAAGTTACTCTATTTTACACTTCTTATATAAAAATATTGTTCCTTAAGTCTTATCGCATTTGGTTTTTCACTCGATATCTAGTATCTATATATATTGGAGTTCGAGTATATTTGGATCGCTCATTGTAGATCCTATTCTAGTGACAACGCTTCCAACATGATTTTTCCTATACCAAATCTCAAATTCAGACTTTTGATTAAAAGCAAAGGAACTCTAACTATCTCACCACAACCCATCTTGGTCTTTATCACATGTGTTCATTGTTGAGTTTTCTAATTCAAATAGTCCCTTAAGTTTGAAAGTTAATTACACTAGTTTTACACTTCTTATATAAAACACTATTAAGGGAACAATTAACTTGAATAGGCGCTCATCAAATCGCTTAAATTAAAAATAATTGATGAATATATAATATATGTATAATGCATATATAATATGTAATATGTGAATAATCCATATGTAATACGTGGTAAGCAAATGAGTCAATTTGTTCTCTTAATGACTATTAGATTAAAAATTCAGTCACTAATATTGTAGAATTACATCGAAACATCCAGAAAGAATGGATCTTTAACGGGGTCATTTTCGTTGGGTACAAAATATAGGTTAAATGGGAATGACGTAGGGGTGTCAATGGCACAATTCAAGTGGTTATTTTATAAAATTTATATTATATTAATTTTTTGATTATTTTATTTTATATAATCAAATATAGATTTTTTAAAACTGTTTCATCATCTCGGTTTCTATTTGATATCGGTATGCTTTGATTAATTTTTGGTATTTTTCAAAAAAATATAAAAGTTAGAATACTTTATTATATATATTTGTGTATGACTTTGATAAAAACTCTTTATGCATTTTTATTGTTTCAAAGGTGTTGAATCAAGAAACATGAAAGAAAACAAGAATAGAAATTCATCTCATTATTTTGCGGTAGTGTAGATAATATTAAGCAAAGAAAAAAAATATAATTTGAATTGCACGAGCAGGAAGAAATCAATTAAGATGAAACTCAAGAATCGAGTCTACTTCCATTAATTATCGAATAAGAAAAATTTAAATCATTAGAAAGGAAAATATCTAATAACTTGTAATTTGTTACCAAAGATCGTTGGAATACCTTGTAGTTTACTAGTTACTACTTGAGAGTCGAGATGTTAGAACTAATTTAATTTCGATCGGAGTAGTATAATAGGTTTTAATATTAGGAGTTTTAGTATTAATTATGTTGCCGCTTTCTATCATCCGGGTCCAAAATATTTTTTTTTTAATTTCAAACTTAATACATAAAATATTTTTACACATGTATTATTTGGTACGGTTTAATATTTTTCTGGTTAATTTTTATCAAATAAAAAACCTACATTGTAATTAATAGTTGTCCCATATTAGTTGATCACCTTTCTAAATAAAAAAAGCATTAATTAAATTTATTCTCATATTACCCTTGCAATTAATTCTTTTTGAAAGTGTTGACATTTGTTTGTAAAGTTTCAAAGAAGATTTTTAAAGGTTAAATTAGTAAAACAGTCTTCTTATTTATGATTTATTAATATGCGTATAAAAAGAAAAATGTGCAACTAATATGGAACGGAGAGGGTACTAATTTGGAGATTGTCATTATTATAATGCGTGGATCGTTATGTGCGATTTGCCGACTTTAAGGTTATTCTCATCTTTAATACTATCATTCACATATTGATGATACATGTATTCGTATTTCATATTCTATAAACGGAATTCATCGGTAACCCCTTAAAGTTGACACTACTTTTAACTTAGACACCTCAAAATGACACAGCGCACCCTTACATAAGGTGTCTAACATGAACAACCCTCAGTTGAGGTGTCTAAGTTAAAAGTGGTGCCAACTTTAGGGGTCCGCTGATGAGTTCCGCCTATTCTATATATTACATAAAATAATATATAAATTCGGTTATAATATCTTATGTAAGTATTGCAGAAAATTAGAGTCTAATACGGCATATCAAACATTGTATATATACAATATACTAAAAATATATAAACAGTGTGTTAATTCTGAATTGTTTTCCATTTCAGCAAACACTATTTTTGGTGATAGTTATTTTCAATTTTTTCATTAATTTGATCCTTCTTTGGAAAAGTTTGGATGCATAATGCCCCTCCATTTAAGTTTCGATAAATAAACAAAAAAATAATCATTCAAGAACATTATTTATATATATAGAGAGAGATATAGAACCAAACCAAAAGAAAAAAAATCGAGATTTTGTTGATTTGATTTTGGTTTTTAAGTTTAAAAACTGATAAACTTTGGTTTATTTTTGGTTTTAGTTGAGTTCTTGATTCATTAATATTTAATTCAATTATTATCAAGAATCTGGATAAATCACAATTCTTCGCAAAGAGTAACTCGAGAAAAATTGAATGGAAGGTGACACTTTAGTTTCAATATTAATTTTGGTGACACTTTGACCAGCCCAAGGTCAAAGACCACTTAAAATAAGGATTAATTTAATTGGGGGCTAAACTAACATTTTTAAAACTTGTTAATTTTTTTAAAAATACAAAAACACCCAAACAGTTTGAAACTTTTCAACTCCCCCAATTCCTCTTTCTTTTCCTCTCCTCTCTCTTAAACCAACGATCAAAAAAAAGAGATCAAAAAAAATTCTCTCTTCTCTTCTCTTCACTCAACTGCGAATTTGCTTCCAACTAAAGCTCTTCTTCTCTGTTCTTTTCACTCGACCTTTGCTCTTTCTCTCTCTTTTCAGGTAAAGCTCTCAGCCTTCTCTTTTATTTGGTTCAAAAAGTTGAGAAGTTAGGGTTTTTAAAAAAGTTAGGGCTTTGATTAAAGAAGAAGAACTGGACTGTGGGTTGATGATTTTGTTATTTTATGCTTAAAAATGAAAGAAACCCTAATTTGTGGTATTTGTTAACACTTGATATGATTGTATATTTGTAAAATAGTATGTGTATCTTCAGTGAAATATAAATTTTTGTTGTTGTTGTTATTCTTGTTCTTCAACATTGTTGTGTCTGGTTGTTGTTCTTGTCTTGTGTTATTATTTTTGATAGAAGTAAATTTTTTGTTATTGTTGTTGTTGGAATCTGTTGTTACAGTTGTAGAAGGGTCTTGCATCTCAAAAAGTTAGGCTTTTTGAAAATAATGCTTTGGTTAATGAATAAGAGGACTGGACTTGAACTGAGTTAAGAAGAAGAAGATTTGAACTGAGTATTCTCCTCAAAGTTAGGGTTAATGTTGTTGTTGTTCTTGTTCTTGAACATTATGTTGGTGTTATTGGTGTTGTTGTATTGGTAAATGTTGGTGTTGTTGTTGTTTTGTTGATTTTATTGAATGTTGTTGGTGTTATTGATGTTGTTTTATTGGTAAATGTTGGTGTTGTTGTTCTTGTATTGTGTTGCTCTTCAAAATGGTTATTCAAGTGATAAATGTTGATTTATGTTGATGTTCTTGGTGTATAATGTGGTAAAATTTTTGTTAATATCATAACAGATGTATAATATGTTGCAACAAATGCTTCATCCGTTGCAACATATTAAGCATATGTTGGAAATAACTATACCATTTGTTGATTTACTCTTATTATGTTTCCAACAGATGACCCATCTGTTGGAACATTATGTTGCAACAGATGACTCATCTGTTCCAACAGATGAGTCATATTTTGGATGAAATAAAAGTAGTAGCTACTGCTTTAATTTCATCCAACAGATGGGTCATCTATTCCATCAGATGGGTCATCTGTTCCAACAGATGGGTCATCTGTTCCAACAGATGGGTCATCTCTTAGAAACATAATAAGAGTAAACCAACAGATGGTAAATGTTGGTGTTGTTGTTGTTTTGTTGATTTTATTGAATTTTGTTGGTGTTATTGATGTTGTTTTATTGGTAAATGTTGGTGTTGTTGTTCTTGTATGGTGTTGCTCTTCAACAGATGGAACATATGAGTCATATGTTGGAACAGATGGGTAAATGTTGGTGTTGTTGTTGTTTTGTTGATTTTATTGAATTTTGTTGGTGTTATTGATATTGTTTTATTGGTAAATGTTGGTGTTGTTGTTCTTGTATGGTGTTGCTCTTCAACAGATGGAACATATGAGTCATATGTTGGAACAGATGACTCACATATGAGTCATATGTTGCAACATATGACTCATATGTTGGAACAGATGACTCATATGTTGGAACAGATGACTCATATGTTGGAACAGATGGGTAAATGTTGGTGTTGTTGTTGTTTTGTTGATTTTATTGAATTTTGTTGGTGTTATTGATATTGTTTTATTGGTAAATGTTGGTGTTGTTGTTCTTGTATGGTGTTGCTCTTCAACAGATGGAACATATTAGTCATATGTTGCAACATATGACTCATATGTTGCAACATATCACTCATATGTTGCAACATATCACTCAGATGTTGCAACATATCACTCATATGTTGCAACATATCACTCATTGTAATTGAAGTTGTTAATTGAAAGCTAATTATGAGTAAATAACTTAGTTTATTACTAATCATGAGTTAATTAAGCAATTCACATCAAATAAGTCGATTGATCCCTCTATTTAGGGTCACTACACTTAGTTGATCATGCAATTATTGTGTATTCATTGAGATTGTAATTGAAGTTGTTAATTGAAAGCTAATTATGATTAAATAACTTAGTTTATTACTAATAATGAGTTAATAAACAATTCACACCAAATAAGTCAACAGATGAGTGATATGTTGCAACATATGACTCATATGTTGCAACATATCACTCATATGTTCCAACATAATAAGAGTAAACCAACAGATGAGTGATATGTTGAAACATATGACTCATATGTTGGAAAAGATGAGTCATATGTTGTAACATATCGCTCATATGTTGCAACATATCACTCATATGTTGCAACATATCACTCAGATGTTGCAACATATCACTCATTGTAATTGAAGTTGTTAATTGAAAGCTAATTATGAGTAAATAACTTAGTTTATTACTAATCATGAGTTAATTAAGCAATTCACATCAAATAAGTCAATTGATCCCTCTATTTAGGGTCACTACACTTAGTTGATCATGCAATTATTGTGTATTCATTGAGATTGTAATGGAAGTTGTTAATTGAAAGTAATTATGATTAAATAACTTAGTTTATTACTAATCATGAGTTAATTAAGCAATTCACACCAAATAAGTCAACAGATGAGTCATATGTTGCAACATATGAGTGATATGTTGCAACATATGACTCATCTGTTGGTTTACTCTTATTATGTTGGAACATATGAGTGATATGTTGCAACATATCACTCATATGTTGCAACAGATGAGTCATATGTTGCAACATATCACTCATTGTAATTGAAGTTGTTAATTGAAAGCTAATTATAATTAAATAACTTAGTTTATTACTAATCATTAGTTAATTAAGCAATTTAAAGCAGTAGCTACTGATGTGACGCTAAATTACGTCACTTTCGACTCCTTTTTACTAAGAACAATCGTACGTTTTCAAGCAACCATTGTTGTTTTTGATGTTTTTATGTTGTATTTGTAGGAAATGGAAACAAACACGGAACCGGAAGGAAATACGTGAAAACGAGCATTCTGGATAAGGGTGACGGTCCGAGTGACGGACCGTCAAGACTGTGACGAACCGTCAAGGCAGCCGTCACACCATGGCAACACACTGCCTAAGGGCGACGGCCACCGTGACGGCCCGTCAAGGATGTGACGGTCCGTCACCATGACCGTCACACAAAGGCAGCAAAGGGGCAGTGCCACTGCCTTAGCGTGACGGTCCAGGCGACGGTCCGTCAAGGCAGCGACGGTCCGTCAGCCTGACCGTCACGCTAAGGCAGTAGCTTACGTTGGCGACCCGCGTTTTGGGGATTCCTAGCCCGTTTTGGATTTGGTTTCTTTGGCTCCTATAAATACCCTATGTTAGAATTCACCCAATATATTTGACAACGATCGCTTACGCTTCTTAAATTGAGGTGTAGTTTGAGCGTTATCAGATACTGCTCTGATTTCATCCAACATATGAGTGATATGTTGCAACATATGAGTGATATGTTGCAACATATGACTCATCTGTTGGTTTACTCTTATTATGTTGGAACATATGAGTGATATGTTGCAACATATCACTCATATGTTGCAACAGATGAGTCATATGTTGCAACATATCACTCATATGTTGCAACATATCACCATTGTAATTGGAATGTTAATTTGAAAGCTAATTATGATTAAATAACTAGGGTTATTACAATCATGAGTTAATTATTAGGCCGTATTTACACAAATAAGTCAATTGATCCCTTCTATTTTAGGTCTACTACTACAGTCACAGTGTATATATTGTGGAGTTCTATGTGATGTTTAAATGGAGAATGCTTAAATATGACTCGGATATTTAATAAACTAAGTTATTTAATCATAATTAGCTTTCAATTAACAACTTCAATTACAATCTCAATGAATACACAATAATTGCATAATCAACTAAGTGTAGTGACCCTAAATAGAGGGATCAATCGACTTATTTGATGTGAATTGCTTAATTAACTCATGATTAGTAATAAACTAAGTTATTTAATCATAATTAGCTTTCAATTAACAACTTCAATTACAATGAGTATGAATTACATAATAATTACATGAAATATTGTCATCACCAAATATATATTATAACTAAATAAAATACTAAAAATAAAAAAGATTGTCTGCAAATTACAGCCCATAATATAATTAAATAAAATACAAAATATAAAAAATATTGTCTGCAAAATGCAACCCATATCAGGGCTCCAAACTCTTAAAAATCACCCCAGCGGCCCAAACTTCTTGCATTCTTGCAACTGAATTATCATTCATTAGAGTCTTAGGAGTTATCATAGAAGTGTCGGTTATCAAATGCTCAATGAAAGCAAGTGAGTATGACCCGCACGCGGCAAATGTCTCATTCTTTGGAAGGTTCTGTTTTCGACCTTCAAAAGCCCATCGTTCGTTGAGCAATTTTTCCGGCAAGTGATTCATTAGGCCACTTTGCTTCAACAACTTAGGGAACAACTCCAACAAACCCTCCATGAATATCACAAATTCAAACTCTTCATACACTGGTATGTTGCAGTCATAGACATTCATGACTCCCTCACTTATTTTGATCTCAACAGTCACAAAATGCTTCTTCTCCAAATTCATTACTGCTATGATTCTCTTGGCCTCTCTCCAATCCATGGCACCTGGATATGGTCTCTTTCCTCTGACATAGTCAATCATGTCATCATCCCATTCAAACTCAGCAAGTAACTCCTCTATTTTTTTTCACCAGGAGTTGTTGCTTCTTCACTGAGTTTGTTGTACCGACAGAGGAAATTACCATAAAAATTGAGGTCCATTATTCTATCTCCAAGATCATAGAATTGAATGAATTTTAGATGTCTCTCCCGCATGAGAAGAAGAATTTCATCAACATACTGAAATAATAATACAATTTATATAAGTTAGCAACTTATAATACTTGAAAAGTTGCAACAGATGAGTCATCTATTCCCATCTGTTGGAACAGATGTCTCATATGTTGGATGAAATCAAAGCAGTGACCTACAGTTTTGATTTCATCCAACAGATTACTCATATGTTGCAGCAGATGAGTAATATGCTGCAACAGATGAGTAATCTGCTGCAACATATGAGTAATCTGTTGGATGAAATCAAAACAGTAGGTCACTGCTTTGATTTCATCCAACATATGAGTCATATGTTGCAACATATAAGACATCTGTTCCAACAGATGGATCATCTAAATAAGCAGTACAAAATCATTAAATAAATAGAAGGTTAGTAAAAGTAACTTACCCAGTCCACATACCAAAACTTCATATCAGTCATGTTCTTGAAGTCTTGTGGACTAAATTTATGCATAGAGTAAATTTCTGGGGCCTTTTTTGAATTCATCAGAGTTTTCAGCTTTGCCTTTCTTGTGGCAGACACCAACTTGTAGACATTTACCTTCTTCAGCTCTCCTTGCTCTCCTATGGCTCTTGGAACTTCCCCAACAGTGTAAGAAAGAGGAGTTGTAATTTTCCTTGATTTAATATCTGAAATTGCCTTGGAAATTATTATTTTTGTCCTCTTAATCTTAACCTGCAATGGAGTGAATGGCTCTGTAATCTTTCTTGATGGGATGACACCCCTTTTAGATGTCAATTCCTTTACAGCATTAGTTAATCCCTTAAGAGCATCAATCACTCCATTGTGTTTTTCCTTGCACTCTTGGCATTTGCATGCAGAACAAGAGCTTGAAGAGGCAACACCACCAAACTGTCTACCCATGTTGTGTGGTAGATCTGTAGCATGCCTACTAAAAGGGGTATGTCTACCACCAAAGTCAGGGGTATGTTTACCAGTAAAGTCAGGAGTGCGTCCACCACCAAAGTCAGGGAGGTTTCCACCACCAAAATCAGCATCTTCAGTATGACCATAGTCATGGTCATTTCTTGGTTGAAAAATCACAAGAGCATCACCAACACCAACACCATCACCACCACCAACAGTAACAACAACACCATCACCACCACTATCAACACCAACACCAACACCAGCAGTATCAACAATAACCTCATCAAGAACCAAATCATCCTTCCCAAGTGCTTTTCTTCTGATGGCTGTTGCTCCGGCCAATTCTTTTTTATCCTATCAATTACCTTAGGTCTGGTAGAGTTTCCACATACCATAAAGTAACAAGGAATGGCATCTTTAACTCTCGATTAGTCGGGATAAGCCATGGATGCACAATCTAAAATCAACAATTAAATGTATTAAAATAATGTTTAACTCATAATTGAATTAATCTCTATAAAAGTAGACTTACTGCTTCCTCGGGTGGTTTGAAAAGATCAAGAACTTTTGTTTTTTTATCGTTCTTGACCGACAACCATCTCAGAATTCTAGGACTAGAAAACTCTTCTTGATAGTCCTTCACTTGTTGTCGGAGATAAGGAATGGCTTCAAATGCCCAAGCCTGTAAAAATTATGCTAAAAATTAAAAATATTATTCAATAAAAAAATTAAAACACAAAAATAAAATATTTACCATGAAAGCCCATGGAAAGCCATATAAGTTGGCTGTCTTTGGCGTTAACGGAGTCAACAAATATTTGACAGTCATTATGAAGCTTTCATGACCCCAAGGGTAGTTATTGAATGCCTCCAGATCTTCCGAGAGCTTTATTAAACCGAGTGGTATGTTGTTGTTAACGTCTCTAGCCCAAAGAATATTATGTACAAACCAAACCAAGCACAATGATTGCTTGTGCTTCTTTGAAAGCCTTTTCCCTTCTAACTCTTGAAGTAAATTTACATTTTTGAAGGATGAACCAACAAGGGACACCAAGTCATCACCATCAGTTGACTGAGATTTGCCCTTTTGAATTTTCTTGACAGTGGCTGCTGACTTAGATCCTCTTTTTGTTGTTGTCTTTGGTGTGCGGGGTGCTTTCTTTTGCGTAACAACAGGAATAGGTTGAGAAGGAGGATGACATTTTAGTCCAGTAACTATGGCAAACTCCTTCAACCCAAAACAAAGTGGCATGCCACAGTAGTTGATCCAGACTTCATCCATCTTATTATTGTTCTCATACATAAATCTACGTTTGAGAAGACCATACACCATGGTCATTTGAAAACGGGCATTATTATCCTCTGGCAAATCAAGATATTGCCCAAAGCAGCTGTTCCTGAAATAACCATCCAAATTTTGTTCTTGAAGTATTTGTCTGAAGGTGTCAAAAGTTTTTCCCATGGTTGACTTTATCACACAATCACCAGTTATATTTATGACATCACACTGCATTGTCACAGAAAAATTATCAATGCAGAATGTTTTGACACACTCTTCAGTGGAAGGACTGTTAGGATCAAGGTGTTCCTCTTCCTCATCCTCATCTTCACTTTCAGTATCTCCTCCTTCCTCTGATTCTACTTCATTATCTTGGGATTCTCCATCCCTCTCTTTATCTACACCTTCTTCCTCTATTGAGTTTTTATCTTCATCACTTTCTCCTTCATCTTCCTCACTTCCTTCATATTCCTCACTTTCCTGATCTTTACTTGAATCTCCAGATTCTTGACTTTTTTCTATTTCCTTTTCTTTTTCTATATTTAAAGCTGATTGAGAAGAGACTTCTTCTTCTAATTGAGATACTGCTTGTATAGCAAGCTCTTTTAGTGGTGAATGTATCCTAGCTATTTTTCTTCTTCCTGTTTTTGGAGTTGATTCACTTCCTTTCCTTTTAGTGGGATCCATTTATCTACAAACAAGAGTAAAATAAAGGTCAATGATTGATTTGTGCATAATTAAAAAAAAAAGATAACAATGAATTTAAAATGTACAAATAATTGTCCAACATATGGGTCATCTGCTGCAACATATGAGTCATATGTTGCAACAGATAACTCATCTGTTGCAACAGATGAGTGATATGTTGGATGAAATCAGAGCAGTAGCTACTGCTCTGATTTCATCCAACATATCACTCATATGTTGCAGCATATGAGTCATATGTTGCAACATATGACTCATATGTTGCAACATATAGCTACTGCTCTGATTTCATCCAACATATCACTCATATGTTGCAGCATATGAGTCATATGTTGCAACATATGACTCATATGTTGCAACATATTATACATATGTTATGGTATTAACAAAAAATTTACCACATAATACACCAAGAACATCAACATAAATCAACATTTATCACTTGAATAACAATTTTGAAGAGCAACACCATACAAGAACAACAACACCAACATTTACCAATAAAACAACATCAATAACACCAAAATTTACCAATAAAACAACATCAATAACACCAACAAAATTCAATAAAATCAACAAAACAACAACAACACCAGCATATGAGTGATATGTTGCAACATATGAGTGATATGTTGCAACATATGAGTCATATGCTGCAACATATGAGTGATATGTTGCAACATATGACTCATATGCTGCAACATATGAGTGATATGTTGCAACATATGACTCATATGCTGCAACATATGAGTGATATGTTGGATGAAATCAGAGCAGTAGCACATATGACTCATATGCTGCAACATATGAGTGATATGTTGCAACATATGACTCATATGCTGCAACATATGAGTGATATGTTGCAACATATGACTCATATGCTGCAACATATGAGTCATATGTTGGATGAAATCAGAGCAGTAGCTACTGCTCTGATTTCATCCAACATATCACTCATATGTTGCAGCATATGAGTCATATGTTGCAACATATGACTCATATGTTGCAACATATTATACATATGTTATGGTATTAACAAAAAATTTACCACATAATACACCAAGAACATCAACATAAATCAACATTTATCACTTGAATAACAATTTTGAAGAGCAACACCATACAAGAACAACAACACCAACATTTACCAATAAAACAACATCAATAACACCAACAAAATTCAATAAAATCAACAAAACAACAACAACACCAACATTACCATCTGTTGGAACACATGAATCATATGTTGGAACAGATGACTCATATGTTGGATGAAATTAAAGCAGTAGCTACTGCTCTGATTTCATCCAACATATGACTCATCTGTTCCAACAGATGACCCATCTGTTGGAAACATAATAATGGTAAACCAACAGATGGTATAGTTATTTTCAACATATGCTTAATATGTTGCAACATATTATACATATGTTATGGTATTAACAAAAAATTTACCACATAATACACCAAGAACATCAACATAAATCAACATTTATCACTTGAATAACAATTTTGAAGAGCAACACCATACAAGAACAACAACACCAACATTTACCAATAAAACAACATCAATAACACCAACAAAATTCAATAAAATCAACAAAACAACAACAACACCAACATTTACCAATACAACATTTACCAATAACACCAACATAATGTTCAAGAACAAGAACAAGAACAACATTAACAAAAAATTTACAACTGTAACAACAGATTCCAACAACAACAATAACAAAAAATTTACTTCTATCAAAAATAATAACACAAGACAAGAACAACAACCAGACACAACAATGTTGAAGAACAAGAATAACAACAACAACAAAAATTTATATTTCACTGAAGATACACATACTATTTTACAAATATACAATCATATCAAGTGTTAACAAATACCACAAATTAGGGTTTCTTTCATTTTTAAGCATAAAATAACAAAATCATCAACCCACAGTCCAGTTCTTCTTCTTTAATCAAAGCCCTAACTTTTTTAAAAACCCTAACTTCTCAACTTTTTGAACCAAATAAAAGAGAAGGCTGAGAGCTTTACCTGAAAAGAGAGAGAAAGAGCAAAGGTCGAGTGAAAAGAACGGAGAAGAAGAGCTTCAGTTGGAAGCAAATTTGCAGTTGAGTGAAGAGAAGAGAAGAGAGAATTTTTTTTGATCTCTTTTTTTTGATCGTTGGTTTAAGAGAGAGGAGAGGAAAAGAAAGAGAATTGGGGGAGTTGAAAAGTCAGTCCCAGTTTTTGACTGTTTGGGCGTTTTTGTATTTTTAAAAAAATTAACAAGTTTTAAAAATGTTAGTTTAGCCCCCAATTAAATTAATCCTTATTTTAAGTGGTCTTTGACCTTGGGCTGGTCAAAGTGTCACCAAAATTAATATTGAAACTAAAGTGTCACCTTCCATTCAATTTTCTCCAATAACATAGACCATCATAGATCTCTGAAAATATAAAACATCTTCGGAAAAAGTTCAGAGAACACATAGAATCACTTTACATTCCTCTATGAGCAAACAACAGAACAATAATATAAAAATGGAATAAAACAATAAAGTAAAAAATAAAAATAGAACAACAATATAGAAAAAACCCACAGATGCCAGAAAACATTAGAAACAAAATCAAAGAAAATGTTAGAAATAAAATCCAATCAAACATATAACAAATTCACGACTTGAAATGGAAAATGATCGGAGTTCAAACCTCCGACCAAATGGTGAAGCTTTATGGTCCTCGTCATGGAGCTTGGAGCTCATCATTTGGTTGTTGTTCGATGGAGGTTGCGAGTTTATACCATAGATAGAGCTTGTGACTGGAGCACAAAGGGGGTTCGTGGTGGTCGGAGATCCGATTTGAGTTCGCCGGCGTTCGATTTACTAGAGCGGACAGTGTTGTTGTTGGTTGTTCACAACAACAGTTGTTTGACTGGAGTTTTGCCTGAAAAATAAAGAAAACAATGTAACAGGGGAAGGGGGAAAGGGACTGGCCGTCGTAAGTGTGTTTGGTCGGAGTTTTGTGGTTCGTTTCTCGCCGGAGAAGACGAAGTGAAGGGGATGAGGGTTCATGGTGTTGTTTTGGCGAGTTGGGTGTTTGGTGGTGGCTGGTTTTTGATGGTGTGGCTGGTGCGTGGTTTCATTGATGTTATGGTGGGTTTGGCTTGGTGTTGCTGGACGGAGAAGAGGGAGAAGATTGGAGGCTGTTTGGTGGTGGTGTGTGGGTTGTTGGGTGGTGGACGGCAGTGGAGAAGAGGTGAACGAAGAACGGAGGTGAGGGTGGTTTACCGGAGCTTGGAGCTCGTCGGAATCCGATGGGGTTGCTCGTGGTCTGGCAGTGACGAGGGTTGTGAGAGAACAGTGATGGTGGAGCTAATTCTGATTTCACCGGAGTTGAACGGAGGTTGTTAGATTCCGGTGGTGTGGTGGCCGGAAAAGGAAAAAAAGAAGGGAATGGATATTTTCTTTTTTGAAATTTTTGTCTATTTTGGGAAATTTCTACCACCAAGGAGTGTGTTCCGTGTATAAGACACTTTATAGAAAACTTTAAAATAAATCATTTAGGTGGCAAAATAAAATCATGGACTATCAAAACTGTGTGCTCAAAACTATGGTTTACCTAAAATCATGTGCTATTTAATTTATCTATATAAAAAATATCTCCTCCGATTTATATATTAACAGACTGTGCTAAAAAATCATAAAAAATATATCAAATAACATGTAAAAATGTAATTTAAATAAAGACGACTGATGATTTGACAAAAACAAAATAATATTTATTTATATACAAATAATTGTGATAAAATTAATGATAATTAAAATTAACTAAAATAATAAAGATGAAAATCTCAATATTATTAAAAAATGAGAATAATTATCAACAAATTGAGTTAACATTAAAAAATTATGAAGAAATTGTATTCTGTGCAATTTAACGAATAAAGAATTTAAAAAATATTGATTTAAAAAATATCAAGCCAAAATTGGGTGTCAACAATCGCACCACTCCCGATGAGTATTTTTGTCTAACTCCAAGTGACGTATTGGGAGGCTTCTGAAACCTATTTTGGAGTGTGTACCAAATATAGTGTTTAGTATTGAGTTTTTCCCAAGGGAGATATTGAGAGTACTCTTCTCTCTTCATCTTCTACACTTAGAATTCACCATTTTGTATTAAATTGAGCTTGGATTTGAATTTTGACTTGAATATGAATGGAAGTATGAGTTACCCAATTGGTATATCTTCTTATTTCCTTAGTATGAGCAGGTAATTTTCTTTTCTAGGGTATATGCATGATGGGTATTTGTATTTGGATATGGGTATTGTTTAATTGTGCTTATAATTGATGAATTGATATGGATCTATTGAATTTCTCAAGGTTTAATCATAAAATTGATAGTTGCAAACTTTAATTGAGTTTTCTTAATTGTGTTCTTGCTTGAAAGAGGTGTTCATAATTCGGATAGGAATTCAATAGTGGAAATTTGAGATTTTTACCTTAGATTGAGGCTAGAAATAGCTTAATCGACGAAAATTCTCATCTAAGATCTAAACTAGAAATAGTGTGATTCCCCCAAACAATTAAATTCGTTGGTTTATGTCAAAACTATGGTGCTTGAGCAAACACCATAGGATATATATTTGAAGGATCGAGATATTACCAAATTAACTAAAACCAATGTTACCTGTATCATTAATCAAGAATTTGCATATTTAATCAAGTACCCTAACCCATTGTAGAATCCCATCAGAAGCATACCCTTAGTCTCTTTCTTATTGATTACAAATCTTATGTTACATTGCTCTCTTGTGTTGAAATTGATATGTAAATTTACCCTTTTCAATTCCCCCAATTTTTACTCTTAAATTGTTTGAGCATTTGCTCTCTTAGTGATTATTTTTCGATGATCTCTTAGAGAATCATCACTCCACTCTGTGGATTCGACCCCGACCATCTATGGATTACTTTTGTTTTGCTTGACGATCACTACCTCTTCCTTTGGGAGAGTTATCTTGAGCATCATTAAAAATGGCACCATTGTCAGGGAGTGATTTTTGAGTCGCCAATTGATTGTCATTTAAGTTCACTTTGTTGAGTGTTTGTTCATTTTTGCCTTTTTGTTGTTTGAGATTGTTTGGACAGGGTGCCCGTGAGTGAAGCGGGTGACCAAGAAAGCGTAGATGGATATATAGATACAAAGCATGAACCCGTAGTCCATGGTGGCATAGGTGCAATCCGCCTACCTCTCATTATTGGAAACGTTGTATTTCATGTAACGACTTGATCCAGATGAAGGGACTTTTTGAGGGCTGGCTCATGAGGATGCCAACCGACATATTCGAAACTTTATTGAAATATGTCAGCCCTTCAACATCAACCATATTTCTCAAGATTCCATCAGTCTCTATTATCCCATTCTCCCTTACGAGGGAAGCGATGGCTTGGATTGAAGAGCTCCCTGAGGGCTCTATTACTTTATGGAACAGATTAATTGAGGAATTTTTGGTGCAATTCTTTCCTCCCTCTCGGATGATGAAATTGAGGGATGATATTACCAACTTTTGCCAACTCAACGGATGAGCCATTGCATGAAGCATGACTAAGGTTAAAAAAGAAGCTCTTATTGTGTTTGAATCATGGTTTTCCTTATAATGTCCTACTTCAAAGCTTCTATCGAGCCTTGGACTCGATGAACAAATCTATGGCAAACAACCTCGCAGGCAGAACATTTAATATGATATTGCCTCAGCTCTTCTAGAGTGGATGACAAATACAAATCGTGCATGGCATACTAGAGAGTCTGATGTTTCCTCGAGGGTGACTTCGTCCATTATGATGAGTGAAATGGGGAAAAAAGAAGAGGAGAGAGATGAAACAATATCCAAGATATTGACGCAAATTGATCTATTGGCAAAACATATGATGGAGGCTGGAAATAAAAGTGTGAATATTGTGGGGCCTTACGGTTCTAGAGCTCATGATGAAGGTGTATATTCCCCAATGGATGAGGAGGCATGCTATCTTGCAGCGGGTTCTAGTCCCGGGTACCAAGGTACCAACCAAGGTCCTTGGCTTTCAAAGGACGAGAACCAAGGTTGGAACATGGACAAGGGAAATCAATGGAGAGATAGGGAGCCGGGTAGAGACCGTGAAGCTCTATGGTGTGATCGTGAAAGAGACAGTGATTGCTACAATCATCATAGTACCAAACCCTATTTTCCTCCACCAAAGGCCGATGTCTCTCCCTATCAACCAATGGTGAGTGACCCCAGATATTCCAAGATTGAGGATATGTTGTCTCAAGTCTTGAAGAGAGTTGAATCGACTGATAGTGGGGTGAAGGAATTAAAAAGCGAGGTGTCCACTCTACACCAAATGGTGAGCTCCCATTCAACATCTATCAATCACCTAGAAGCCCAAATGAACCACCTCTCTTCATAAATAAATCCACGTATGAAAGGTACCCTTCCAAGTGACACACTTGTGAACCCAAAAAAGGATAGCCATATAATGGCAATAGTCACTCAGAATGGAAGGATGCTTAGTAGGACAAGAAAGCCAAATATTGAGGTTGTTGTGGAGCATGAGGACAAGATACAAGAAGATATTGTGATTGAGAACAAAGTTGATGAGAGTCCGAATATTGGGGTGAAGCTTAGTGAACCCAATGTGATTGCAAATGATAAAGATCCACATGAAGAGAAAGAGGAGATCGACTCTCCTTCTCAAATTTCTATTGATATTGACGAGGATGATCCATGTGTGCAAAAGCCATTGCCAAAAGAGCCCCCCTCCATACCCTCAGAGATTGACCACGAAAAAGGAAGATGCTTAATTCAAAAATATTGTCGACATATTCGGCAAGCTAGCCATTAATATTTCTTTTATTGATGCTCTTACACAAATGTCGGGGTATGCAAAGTTTATGAAGGAGCTATAAAAAAAGAAGCGAGTGGTTAAAGTAATGACGGTGGAAGTTTCCACAGTAGTAATGTGGTGATGACAAGAAACATTGCCCCCAAACAGGAAGACCCGGAAGCCTTCACTATCCGGTGTACTATTGGAGTGTTTTTGTTTTGAAAGGCATTATGTGATCTCGAGGAAAGTATAAACTTGATTCCTCTTGTGATTTTCAAGAAGTTAGGCTTAGGTACCCTTAGGCCTACACCAATGGATACTAATGGCCAATCATTCAATTAAATGCCAAGTGGGGATACTGTTCGATGTGTTAGTCAAGGTGGACAAGTTTATCCTACCGGCCGACTTTGTGGTTTTGGATTATGATGTTGATCTTGAGGTTCCCATCATTTTGGGATGACCACTGTTGGAAACCAGGAGAGCTTTGGTTGATGTGGAGCTTGAGGAGCTCAAGTTCCATGTGGGGAGCGAGGAAGTTACATTTAATGTATGCCAACTCACCAAATCACCGGACGAATTTAGATTTGTTTCTATTATCAATACCGAGGGCAAGTTGGTTGAAGCCCATGGTGACTTTGAGATTAAGGAGGTACCCAAATCTATTGTGTTGCCAACTTGGCAATAAGATAATGCAATGAAGATACTGAAGGAGCACTTCCCTTGCTAGGGATGAGGCCACGCTAATCGGATTGACATGCTCCTGGATAATGATTGAAGGTTGAGGTACTATCATTGAGACGCAATATAAAATCAAGTGCTTCTTGGGAGGCAACCCAAGTGTTTTTACATAATTTCTCTTACCCTTTAGTTGTTTTTGTTTTGTTTTAGGGATGCAAGGAGATGGAAAAATGAATAAGCGGAAGACTAACTTCAGAAGGCATGTGCAAAAATCCATGCAGCCCACACACACTATTTTGTGGGTCACGCCTGGCAACATACCCCAAACCAGTGGACTAGGAAGAAAAAGAATATTCAGAGGTGACGTGCGATGGGTGGTGCGAATCGCACCTCCCGTTATGTACATCGCACCTTCGTCGCACGCTGAACCATAAAGCTAGGCAAATTTTTGGCAAAAACTGACATGTGCAAAGTGATGTGTGAGCCGCGTAATAACATGTGTGAAACACACATCGCGGTGCACTCAGGTAAGTTTAAATATTTTTGTTGACCTACCCATTGACCGACCCGACCCAAAAACTGACCCGTGACTTTTCTTCTTCTTTTCTCTCCTATAAACCGTCACCCTCCACCTCTATTCTCCCATAACTCACATAAAACCTCCATAACTTTCCCAATCTCCTCACTTTTCCCAAAATCTTCTCCCCTCTCACCTGAAGTCTGTCACCACTACTACACCACCAGTCGCTGCCGCCTTGTTTTCCGGTTAAGAGTTGGGTCACTATTGTTGGCACTTCAAAGCTTTAATTTTTTTCTTTTTTTTCACCCTCTTCTCTACTTGTGCTAAGTTCCTCACTATTAAATCCATGTTTTTAAGTAGATTTGGAACACTTATTGTGAAGCATGCTAGTTTAATCTTCCATGTTTGTTGTGGGTGAGATCCAAAAATTTTAGGACCCTAATTTTGGGTTAAATTATTGATTTTGATTGTGATAAAGTTGGTAAATCTGGTTTTTGTGATAATGCATGTGTTGTGTTAGTTTTTAGCCCTAAAATTTCATGTTGTTGGGTGAAGTCTGAGTAACCACTTGAGTTGATGTAGGGTTTGGCCCTATGATAGATTGGGTGATATCATTCATAAGGGTAAATCATCATGTTCGCAAGGTTTTTGTTAAATCATGTTGTTTGGGTTGAAATTGTTGTTACCACTACGCCTATGTGTTGTTTCAATTGAATATGATCGTTGGGTGAGCATTTTTGGTTGAGGGATGTGAAGTATTTTTTGATTGAATGTGCCTATTGATTTTGATTGAAGGCTTGATGTTCCTGATGATGGATGGAGTAACGTCCTTCTAAAAGGAAATTGTTAAGCTTGTAATTTGATTATGAATGTGTTTTAGTTTTCCAGGGAATTCTGAATACCCGGATGATTTGGGTTTTGGTCAAATCATGTTTAGGCCCTATTAAAAATTAGTGTTTCTAGCCTGGTTGCCCGTGCATTCCATAGATATTGCTCTGCGAGTCACATACGTAACATACACGAAAACAAGGAATTGA